>CM028350.1:28056554-28626282 GCA_016618105.1 Dendrobium huoshanense | reverse complement strand
TTTGTCTGGGTCAGGGATATGTGAATTGAAATGTGCTTTGAAATCTGATTTAAAATATAATTTGAAATGTGATTTGAATGATTCTATGATACCAATTTGATTCAGTTCTTCTGTATCTATTATTTGATTTCGTATGATTATATGTTCTGTGTCTATTATCTGAATTCTATCTGATTTCTGTACGATTGTTTGAATTCTGTTTGTATATCTGGATTTCTGATAAATATTTGATTTTTTGTACGACTATTTGAATAAACTATTTTTAAAGTTTATGGAAATTGTTTTGGAGTGTGAGAATTTGGAAATTTGGATCAGCTAGTGTAGTCTTGCTAAGCTATTAGGTCACTGTGCTTATCTTCGTGGTTTTCAGGTTCTAGGAAAGGGAAGGAAGTTTTGGACTAGCCGTTCAGGATCTGATTTGAATTCATAGGTATTTTTGCTCTTTTGATTTTTGTACAGTCATGGCTAGTTTACTTTCTGTTCTATATCTTTTGTCTGAAGTCATGTACTGTAATGTATATGATTACTTTGAAGAATGAGAAGAAAGAAAATCATGGATGAGTATTTTTGTATATTTAGATGTTTATAGCAGCTCTGTATTTTCTGTATGTCAGTGTATTGGAAGAAAACTCTGAAAACAAATTCCAGAACTAGATCCTGGGGTTATCCGTCGCGACTCAACGTGAAGGGATCCGTCCCGATCGGGTTGGGTCGTGACAATTCGAGTGGTATCAGAGCTATAGTTTTGGAATTTGGATCGTAAGACTGAGCTATAGGAAATGACCTGTAAGTCTGGTGGGGTACTTTTGGGTATGTCTGGATTTTTATTATTTTGTTTTATGTGCATGTGCATAGTTACTTTCTGTGTGATTATAGATCCTCCAGAATCGGATATAACTAATGGACAGAGTGCTAGTCAGACAGCTCCTGTGAATAGTTCTGCTCCGGTAGTTGGCTTAGATACAGTTTCTCAGTTTGCTACATTGATAGCTCAGATGATGAGCGAGACACAGAATAGAATTTCTGCTGTTAGATCTAAAGAGGTAGATAAACATCTGCAAAGGTTTCTGAGATTGAAGTCTCTGAGGTTTGAGGGTACTGTTGATCCTAGAGCAGCAGAAGATTGGTTGAGGAGGTTGGAAAAGACCTTTGATGGCATGCAATGTCCTCATGATAGAAAGGTGCCATTAGCAATTTTTTTGTTGGATGGTAAAGCAGAGCACTGGTGGATGGGCCAGCAAGAGAAGAAATTTCAAGGTAAACTGAACTCTCTGATTACATGGGAAGAATTTGCTGAAGTGTTTAGATCTTGATTTGTACCCCCTTCTACAAGACAACAAATGCAAGAGACTTTTCTAAGATTGGTTCATGGGAGCAAGACAATCATGCAGTACAAGACAGATTTTATTGCTTTGGCAAGATATGCTCCATAGTTGGTCAGTACTTCTGGTGAGAAGTGTTATAGATTTTTGAGGGGACTTCGAGATAGTTTGAGGCAACCTCTAGTACCATTTCACATATCTGATTTCTCTAAGCTTGTGGAGAGAGCTCAACTGATAGAGAATGATCTGATGGCTACTCAGCAACGATGGACTGTTAGTAGGAAGAGATTCAGTGGTGATGCATCTGGCAGTAGTTTTTCTGGGAAAAAGAATAATTTTTTATCTGGAGACTCCAAAAGAAGTGGACAGTCAGTATCTGCTGCAGTCTCTGGTAGTAGCAGTGCAGCAAATTTTGGTTCAGTTAGTGGGGCACCTGTGTGCCAGAATTGTGAACGACATCATTTTGGCTAGTGTTACAGGATGACTGGTCAGTGTTATAGATGTGGTCAGCCAAGAAATCAGATAGTAGAGTGTCCATAAGCTGGATTTGATCGACGATCCAATCCAGATCCAAGAGCTTTGTTAGACCGGCAAGAAGGCCGAGGACAGTTCCTCCCCGTACTATTTTTGAAGGATCCTCTAGTAGAGATTGTGGTTCAGGTTCTGTGGCAAGGAGACCATCTAGTGGTAATCAGAGGGAGCCTCGTAGTTCTGTAGTTCCAGCTCTAGTTCAGCCATGTGTATACAGTTTGAATCAACAAGAGGCTCGAGATGCTCCAGATGTGGTGACAGGTACGATTTATATTTCTGAGCACCCTTGTCATGTTTTGTTTAATTCTGGAGCTAGTCATTCGTTTATTTCTGACCACTATTTTGATGCTTTGTAATTGGCTTCAATTATGTTACCTGTTTTGCTTTCTATTATTTTGTCGGCTGGAAATGATTTGATAGTCAGGAAGTTTTGTTTATGCGAGATTGAAATTTCTGGAAAGAAGTGAAAGTCTTGTTTGATTTTGCTGTCGATTTCTTCATATGATGTTATTTTGGGTATGAATTGACTGCATTTATATGGGGCTCCAATTGATTGCTTGAAGAAGCAAGTTACTTTGTTTATGGATGGTGAAAATTGTGTATTTCAAGGATTAAGAGATATTTTATCCTACTTAATCACTATAATGGAAGCAAATCGATTATAGAAGAAGGGTTGTATGGTATTTCTGGCTTCAGTATGGGATATGAATATAGATGCGTGTTCTATTAGAAGTACGAGACTTTTTAGATGTATTTCCTAAGGAGTTGGTTGGTTTACCTCCAAATAGAGATGTTGAGTTCTGTATTGATGTATTTCCGGGTACGGCTCCAATATCAAAAGCTCTGTACAGAATGGCACCGAAAGAACTTGCAGAGTTGAAAGTCCAGCTCCAAGAGTTGGTTGATAGAGGATTTGTACGTCTGAGTGTTTCTCCTTGGGGAGCACCTGTTCTATTGTAAAGAAGAATGACGATACAATGCGTATGTGTGTTGACTATAGAGATTTGAATAAAGTTACTATCAAGAATAAGTATTTGTTGTCACGGATTGATGATCTGTTTAATCAATTTGTTGGATCTTCTGTATTCTTAAAGATTGATTTGAGATCTGGTTACTATTAGGTGAAGGTGAGAGAAGCTGATGTGATGAAAACAGCTTTCAATACTCGGTAAGGATACTATGATTTTTTGGTCATGCCTTTTGGGGTGACTAATGCACCAGCTATTTTTATGGACTTGATGAACAGAGTATTCAAAGATTATCTGGATCAGTTTGTGATCATCTTTATAGATGATATTCTGGTGTATTCTTCTTCTGAGGAAGACCACGTCAGACATTTGAGAAGTATATTGGAGACCTTGAGGTAGCATATGTTTTATGCAAAATTCTCGAAATGTGAATTCTTACTGAATAACATTTCTTTTCTGGGACACAAAATGAGCGGCGAAGATATTTCTATTGATCCCCAGAAAATTCAAGTAGTTGTTAATTGGCCAAGGGCTGCTATGTTATTTGAAATACATAGTTTCTTGGGTATGGTCGAATATTATAGAAAGTTTGTGAAGAGATTTTCTCATATTTAAGCACCTTTTACGAGACTGACTCAGAAGTCAGTAGCTTTTATTTGGACACCGGAGTGTGAAGCTAGTTTTCAGAGATTGAAAAATTGTTTGACTTCTGCTCTAGTGTTAGCACTTCCCTCTAGTACAGAAGGATTTCAAGTATTTAGTTACGCTTTACTAAAAGGTTTAGGATGCATTTTGATGCAGCATGGTTATGTAATAGCTTATGCTTTGTGATAGTTGAAATCACATGAAAAGAACTACCCGATGTATGATTTGGAATTGGCTGCTGTTGTATTTGCTTTGAAAAATTGGCATCATTATTTGTATGGCGTCAGGTGTGAGATCTTTATAGATCATTAGAGTTTTAAGTACATATTTACTCAGAAGGATTTGAATTTGAGGCAAAGGAGATGGCGTGAGTTGATCAAGGATTATGATCTGAATATTCAATATCAGCCTAGTAAGGCTAATGTGGTAGCAGATGCTCTGAGTAGGAAGTCTTCTGGATTATCATGTGTACAGTTCACTTCTGATGAGTATCTAATATGAGATATGAAAAGTTTGAAATCTGACAGACAATAGAAGTATTATAATCAGAAGCACAGATTGGTTAAATTTTAGGTTGGTGACTTTGTGTATGTCAAAGTCAGTCTGATGAAAGGTGTTAGCAGGTTTGGAAGAGTAAGCAAGCTCAGTTCAAGGTATGTCGGACCTTTTGAGATATTGAAAGGATTGGTAATTCTGCTTATAGGTTGTTATTGTTTGATCAGATGTCTGATGTACATAACGTATTTCACGTATCCTCTTTGAGAAAGTGGATATCTGATTCTGAAAAGAAACTTTCTGCTGACGATGTTGAAGTTCAAGCAAATCTACAGTATATAGAAGAGTCTGAAAAAATTTTGACTTATGATGTGCGAAACCTGAAAAGTAAACATATTCCTATGGTTAAGGTTCAGTAGAAGTTCAGAACGGCCAGAGAGGCTAATTGGGAGAAGGAATCGGATATGAGGCAGTTGTATCCAAGTATGTTCTGACTCAGTTTTTCTTTGGGAATGTCGAGTACGACATTTTTTTTAGGTGGGTAGATTGTGAAAACCCTTTTTCTTTCATGTTCAGCTTGTTTTGGATTTTCCTTCTAGGTTCGTCCGTACAAAGTTGGGTTCGTCCGGGATGAACAGTTGAAAGTTTTGGGACAGAGAACTTTGTCCAGGGATGAAGAGTAATGATCATTCATACGAAGGCAACCCGAGGAGATCGTCCATATACGAAGAGCAATTTTTGTTCATAGGAATATTATTTGTGAACCAACTGAGGAGATTGTCCTGGGACGAACCAGGAACATCGTCCGGATGATTGAGTTCATTAAATATATGATTTGAGATATTTTTGAATAGAGAGAAAGAAGGAGAGAGAAAACGAAGAAAGAAGGAAGAAATTCGTGTTTTGGGCATTTTCGGTCCATTTTCGTTGACGCAATTGGGATCAACTCAAGGTAAGGCACATTATGTCTTTCTCAATTTTCAGAAATGTGATTTTGGACGGATTTTCTGATTAAAATTTTGTTTCTGTTAGTAAAAAAATTGGCATATCTTTGCACCGATAAAACTTTTACCGCGTAACTTTTGGTATGTCGTAGAGATTATGATTTTGCACATTTTGAGTATTTTTTGAAAATTTTACACCAAGTATTTTGAATTCTATGAAGTTTTTATCAAATAAAAAATTATCGGGAAGTTAAAAAATGTTGCTTCAGTACAGTAAAAGCTTTGAAATGATGTTTTACACTATCTCTTGTAATTTGGTAATTTTCTGAAACTATGAATTTCT
Organism: Dendrobium huoshanense; assembly: GCA_016618105.1. NCBI lineage: Eukaryota > Viridiplantae > Streptophyta > Magnoliopsida > Asparagales > Orchidaceae > Dendrobium > Dendrobium huoshanense. The sequence continues at coordinate 28,621,034 of CM028350.1, read as the reverse complement.
GATCCGTTGAATTTCTATTGTCTGTCGTTATACTCTCTAACAATATTCTGATACGAATTTGATTTCTCTGAATTTGATATGAATTGATGTTTGATGTGATTTGAATGATATCATAAGGGAGTTATAAGGGGCCGAAATCCTTTGAGATTATGTATGTGTCAGGGGAAGGGAAGCATAAGGGACCAGAATCCTTTGAGATTCTGTCTGGGTCTGGGAATATAAAAATGAATTATGTATATCTGATATATTCTGGTGCTGTAAGCACAAAGAGAGGCATAAGGGGTCAGAATCCTTTGAGATTCTATCTGGGTCAGAGATATGTGATTTGAAATGTGCTTTAAAATCTGATTTAAAATGTGATCTGAAATGTGATTTGAATGATTCTGTGATACAAATTTGATTCAGTTCTTCTGTATCTATTATTTGATTTCGTATGATTATATGTTCTGTATATGTTATCTAAATTCTATCTAATTTCTGTATGATTATTCGAATTCTATTTGTATATCTGGATTTCTGATAAATATTTGAATTTTTGTATGACTATCTGAATAAACTATTTTTTAAAGTTTATGGGAATTATTTTGGAGTGTGAGAATATGGAAATTTAGATCAGCTAGTGTAGTCTTGCTGAGCTGTTAGCTCACTATGGTTATCTTCGTGGTTTTCAGGTTCTAGGAAAGGGAAGGAAGTTTTGGACTAGCCGTTCAAGATCTGATTTGAAGTCATAGGTATTTTTGCTCTTTTGATTTTTGTACAATCATGACTGGTTTACTTTCTGTTATGTATCTTTTGTTTGAAGTCATGTACTATAATGTATATGATTACTTTGAAGAATGAGAAAAAAGAAAATCATGGATGAGCTTTTCTGTATATTTGGATGTTTATAGCAGCTCTATATTTTCTATATGTCCGTGTATTGGAAGAAAACCCTGAAAATAAATACCATAACTAGATCCTGGGGTTATCCGTCGTGACTCAATACGAAGGGATCCGTCCCGGTTGGGTTGGGTCGTGACATAATTGGTGTAATAGGAAGAGTTTGGTTGATCTTTTTGGCATTAAGGAAGTTATTTTTTTTTATACCTCCAATTTGGTTATGGATTTCATTGTGGATATCTCTTGGAATTTACCTTTCCCTCTACATCATAACATTTACCATCATATTCAAGCAATTCACATGTCTACTAATGCTAATGATGATTCTAAGATCAAATTTAATAGGTTAGACTCCCCACATTTCAAAGTTTTATTAGCTTCTTTTTACTATGATTTTTAAAAGGTTGAATGGTTTAATTTTGTTTGGCATAAAAATTTGGCTTTAAAATTCTCTTGCTTCACATGGCTTGCTCTTGCTGGGGGTTTAAAAACTTGTGATGTGTTGTTTAGAAGAGGTTTGCAAGTGGAGTTAACATGTTGTTTTTGTAATACTAGCAATGAGAGTGTGTCACATTTACTTTTTTTAAATATGATTTCTCTTTGTTGTTCCTACAACCTTCATCCCAACGGTGGCCTCTTTTTTGCTAAGACCTAACATCATTCAGTTGTTTCAGTTGTTTGAGTTTATTAAAGGTTGCAATTTTGATCACAAGGTTCATAGAAGGTTCTATTATTGGTTATTTGTTGCTCGATATATTTTTTTATGAAAAGAGAGGAATGCTAGGAAGTTTGAGCACCATATTTTTTCTGTATCATATGTATGATATAATATCAAGATGGCTCTCCATGCTACACAAATGGATGGAAATTTAAGTCTCTAGTGCAAGCTTTGTTATACTAAGGAGGTTTCTCTATTGAATTTTTTTGGATATTCTCTTGCTATTGTGGCCAATTTTTTTGGATTATATCATTGTTTCCTTTTTGGCTCCAAGGTTGCCTTAATACTGATGCCTGGGGTGTTCTTCTATTCCAAAGGCTTGGTTTTTTTTTAGTCGTTCACTGGACAATGATAAAAGGTAATACTATTAATCCATTCCTTATGAGGGCCATTTTTACAACCGGCTTTCATTGAAGGCAATTTTTCTACAACCTAGCTTCTAGGAAGGCAATTTGAGCAACTTTGATAAATTTTTATGTGATTTGCAATTTTGTTTGGTTTTTAGTTTGCACCTTTTGCTTCCTGAGTCCAGCTTAGTGGGTTTTCCATATTCATTTTTTGGTTCACATGTTTTATTCTTCAAATTGTAATTTCATAGATTCTATTTTGTTGCTATCATTATTGATATTAAAGGTTTTTTGTTTTATATTCTTCTTGTAATTTGCTCTTAGGGCCAATAAAATGAAATCTACCCTTATTTTTCCAAAAAATTACACTTGGAAATAAGAAAGTTATTTTGAAGTCTTCGATGGCTTTTTTTGTTTGGTGTGAATGCAAAAATTTTTTTTTTTTTGACTTGGTTATTGAATCTTTTGAAATTGTAATTTAAGACAAGAAGGAGAACTGTAAGATTTGTTTGGAACATAGCACTAAGACATTAAATTTGGATATAATTACACCTTAATATAGAGTCAATGTTTCTTTATTGGCTAAAAGGTTGAAGATCAAATGACGAAGGTTAGCTCTTTAAAGTCTGCTATTAATAATACTAAAGCTCTGATGATTTAGATAAAATTTACTTTTTTGCATCAGTTTTGAGAGAAGTTAACTTATTTGTTTTAAGACAAACTTGAATTATTCACTATGGAGCAATTGACACCCAAAAAGATGCAGGTGTAAATTGGTATATGAGTTTTCCAAACAACTATGAAAAAGATAAAATTTCCTCTCTCTTTTTTCTCAAAGGATTATAAATCAAGAACAACTAATGAAATAAATTCAAGGATGTGAGCTAGTGAATTTATTTTATAAAAAAGACCATGATAAGATTATCATAATTTAAGAGCACTATAGAGATCTATAAAAAGTATATACTCATCAAAATCCAAAAGCACCTCCATTGAACAAGAGTAAAGAGAAATAACAAGTAGTCAAAAGATATAGTGCAAGAAAGTTTAAAAAAAGAGAGAAAATATTCATACATTAATTTTTATCATTGCTCTCAAGCTTTAGCAGGTTATGCTTTAGCAGATTACTAAGAAACCCTATACCCTCTTCTAAAAACGAGAAGATTATTACTCTAGCCCATCGACTACCCCATCAAATCAACTAAGGGCCTTTTGAAATTTTTTAAAAAATTCCTTACCATCACAATATAAAAGCTCTCAACATGGCATTTAAAACCAACGAAGAAACAAAAGTGAAAAGAATAGAAGGGAAACATCCTGTAGTGTAGAACTCCTTCATCTTATAACTACTAATCATTTCATATAGCTATGATTATAATCTAATCCTTTCAAATCATTGCTCTGATACAATTTTATAACCCCACGTGGATCTAATGGAAAAATTAAAATCCTAAACCTAATTTTTAACTCAACCACACAAATCTAAACATCATTTGATTTCATTTCACAAAATATAATTTATAATAATCCAGTGTACATGTGATCTATACATCAAAATAATTAAAATTGAATTTCAGAATTCCTAAAAACTTGTTCATGATGATCCTACCTTTGTCAAGTCTACCACTACAAGAAATTCATCAATTATTGGCGGTCTGGACCGACGGTTCTTTAGCCGCCGGTATTACCGGAGGTTTAACAGGCGGTGTGACCGTCGATTTTTATCAGGAGCCTAATTGGCTGTTATGTTAAATACAGCTGTCGGAAAAAGCGGCAGTCCAGAAACTACTGGTTAAACGACCGGTATTAAATCTTACCAGCGCGTTACCGACGGCTCTAACCGCCGGTGTTAAGTTAATTTAGTTCAGGCGGTCGTAACCGCCGGATAGCCACTTGAAAAGGCCCTAGAATAATTCATCTCAAGCCTTCTATTTCATTTCATTGCATGTTCTCTCTCTCCTGCGCGGCGCTCGCCCTTGTCTCCTCCGCCCTCTCGCGATCGAGATGCCTCCTCCGGCCGCCGACGAGCTCCCTTTGGCACCTGAAAAGTTCCTCCAAACGAAGATCTCACCTCCACTGCGGCCGCCGAAGTCTCTCCCTGCTCCCGTCGTTTTCACCTCCGAGGTTTGCATTTTTTTATGCATTTTATTTTGATTTTGGTTAGCTTACATCAAGGATTAGTCTTAAGCCAATATCTTTTTGCTTTAGTCATGGATGTTCTCACTATACATTTGCGAGAGGATGTACCTTGTTGTATGCTTTTTGTTGATGATATTCTTCTTGTTGATTTCAATTAGATTACATCAAGGATCAGTCTTAAGCCAATATCGTTTTGCTTTAGTCATGGATGTTCTCACCAGACATTTGCGAGAGGATGTACCTTGTTGTATGCTTTTTGTTGATGATATTCTACTTGTTGATAAGACTAGAGAGAGAGTTGATGGTAAACTTGAATTATGGAGGTCAACCATAGAGTCTAAAGGTTTTCACTTGAGTAGATCTAAAACTAAAAATATGAAGTGTAATTTTATTAGTAATAGACCTAGTGAGGGGTTTGTGACTTTGGGCGATCAAGTAATTAATAAAAGTACACGTTTTAGATATCTTGAATCTATTGTTCAGAGTGATGGTGAAATAGAAGGGGATATTATTAGCATAATTCAAGTTGGATGGTTGAAATGGAGAAATGAATCGGGCTTGTTGTGTGATAGAGATGTCCCCCTCAAACTTTCACAATCATATCATAAATATCAATATTCATTTACATTACTAATAATAATTCATTTAAATATTCAATTAAATAATTAAGCGTGAATTAAGTATTATTAGATAGTAACTTCTTAGGATTACAAAAGATACTTAACTTCAACATTATTACTTGTCCTTTCACATATGGCCTTCATAGAGATATCAAAGATGTCAGAGAACACTGATCATCAAAATCTTACTTGCACTTAAACTTCTTAATTAATTAAAATTTACATAGGGATTTGAGAGTTATCAAAACCAATTCAAAAATATGATTTATACTTAATTCATTGAACTTTCAGAATATGTGATGTGTAAGTCTTGATGCCTTCTTATAGCTTCGCTTATATTTATAGCTTCCTTTAGCCTCACACACAAGCATATAAGAAGTAGGGCTAAAATATAATAACCTTCCACACCCACCTTCAACAAGTGGGGCCTCCCCATCCACACAAGATATATGGGGCAAAAATAGAATATTTCGGGCCTTTGTGCTGCAGGAAAATCATCGTTTATCGATAGTTTTTTCCGGCGTTTATCATTATTTTTTTGACGGTTATGAAAACTACTGGCGATTTTCTGGCAGTTTAGAAACTAGTATAAAGCGCGTAGGAAACGAATTGCCGCAGTCAATTTCAGGTGGTTTATTTTACCGGTAGCTTTCTGGTGGCATGAACAACCGGCAATAAATTATTAAAAGCTCTTGTAGATTAATTAAGAAATGAAATAGACAATTCTTCCAAATTTATATTTTTGGACATTATATATTACACATGCTCCCTCTTAGTCTATCACAATTAGAATTATAAAGAGAAGGATATCATCCCTATTTTTGAAGAGAGAGCAAGGGCAAGGGAGACAACATATGTATAATCAATTGCAATTTAGTTCATTTCAACCTAGAAAGGAATTAAGTAGCATTCTATCATTTGTTTAGAGTTAAGAAGTAGTCAACTTAGGCAGGAAAATAATCAAATCAAATAAGGTTAAAATGAAAATTGGATGCTCTAACCAATTTTGTATAGAGTTTTTTATATAAGGAATCAAGAAACGATGGCGGTGAAGTGTAATACCCAATAAAGTGACGCACAATTATATTTATTCTGACCCAAATTGGTAAGGGTAACCCACTAAAATTTCCACATTCATGTCATTTGCATGTGTCAAAGAGTATTATGTGTATATGTAAGAGTTTAAATCTATTATGAAGTGTGTCCCAGGGGTTTATATGCATGCATGAAAAATTTTAAATTTTTATGCTGGGAGCATCGTGGTGCTGGGGTTGGCGGTGCTACAACATCAAGATCTCCATCTTTTTGCCAAATTAATTCAAAGCTACAACACTAGGGTGGTGCTGCGGTGCCATGCTAGCTGAGAGTGCTACGACATGGTAGGGCCGAGCACTACAGTGCCAAACATGAATTTTATAAAAATATCATTTTCACTCAAATTTTATATTTTCATATCCATTATTCTCCACTAGTGGAGCCAACTAGATGGAGACAGGGGGTAGAATTTTAGAGAGCTATAGGTAGGATTTGGGTGACTCAGGTTCATTTTCTATTATCGACACAATTCTGAAGTTGTCTAAATTGAGGTAGGTTATATTCTATTGATCTTACTTTTCATAAATATGAAAATTTTAAAATTTGTTAGAAACAATTATTCAAGGTATTTAGGCATTTTTTTAAAAAATTTACACCGGGTAGTTAGAAAAGTATGCTATTTTTTAATTAAAAAACTATTTTGACCCCCAAAAATAATACTATAGTATAATTAAATTTTCAAAACAGTGCACTGAACAATTCCTAATATGGTGATATTTTGAAATTATGAAACTTAGCTTAGTAGTTGAATATGTTGTCCACCAATAATGCATTTTGTAAAATTTTGAAATTAATTTACTTATATTTCTTTTACTACAACATAATGAAATATATGTTTATGAGCTTATAATATATGATTATGAGGAAATATGATTTGTGGTAAAAAATTTGGTTTTAAATGCACAATGAGTCATAAAGATCTGATATGTGCTAAGTATTAGGAGTCATAAGAGCTTATTTCCTGATATATTAACACAGAGATTCATAAGGGCCTAAATCACGATATCTATTTATGATGGGAGATATAAGGGCTCGAAAAAAATTTGTTATTTTCTACTATGATATATAAAGTACTTGTTTATTTGTCTTTAGTGCAAAGCCTTTTTCATTTAATTCATCTACAATTATGATTATACATAGTATGATAAATTTCTTATGAATAGCATTTAAATTCAGTTAAATGCATAATAAGATAATTATTAAAAATTGAGGTTAGTAGGTATGACTTGCTAAGCTAGTAAGCTCACACATATTCTGCATTCTATTTTAGGCCAGAGGAAAGGAAAGGAGCTAATTGAGTACCTGAGGCTATATGTCCCGATCTATTTGAGTATGTATAAATATTTTTCTAATTTTTTGACAGTTATGACTTTTTATTTATTTGCTCTATTTTAGTCTATAACCATGTATTGTTTTGTGAACATTGTAATAAATAAAATTTTATGATGAATAAAATGATGTTTGTGGATGAGTTTATTCTATTTTGCTCAATATAAGTTAATTAGTAGCTTTGTAATCTGTGTAATTTAAAAGAAATTTAAAAAGTCCCCAAAATTTAGATCTTGGGCTCAGTTTGTCATAATTCAACGCGATAGAATATGTTATGTCTGTGGGTCCTATTAAGTTGGGTTGTGAAATTAAGGAGGATCGGAAGGAAGAGGAGTAAATCAGGAAGGTACCAACTACCAACCATCATTTAACTTTGTTAAGATTAGTGATAAGTTACAGCAAGAGAAGGGTTTTGATGAACTTGGAGGAAGAGGTGAAGGAGTTAAGGAACGAATTACTCCTTGCCGTTGTAGTGCAAATAAGGAGGCATATACATCAGGGGATTAATGCCTTAATATTATATGTACAGACTAGTAGATGGGCAATACATCTATTATGATTATTAAAAAAAAAATAATGTATAATTAGGAGAGTTAGAAAGAAGACTACAAAATAGTAAGAAGTACATAACTAGATATTTCATAAATTCATCAAGGAAATCTTGCAAGCCCATTTATTTATGCACTATTGATATTCTCTACTAAATTGTTGATGAATAATTATCCTTTAGGTTTTGGATGTCAAAACTGGTTAACAACTCCAATGAGAAGGAGATAGGAGTGGGCAGTGGAAGAGTATTATGATTCAAACATTTGACCATTCCAACTACATGGTTAAATATCATGATGATAATTCCTTTACTTTATTGGAAATATAGTTCTATCATTTGAATAATTTTTCTATTACAAATTTTTTGACATATAATGATTATTATATTATTTAATAAGAAATAAATTTTATAATGCCCAAAAACTTATGATCTTAGTATAATTGTGTTAAACAAATTTTTTGATTAATATTATAAAGCACTAAGCTCCATCTTTCAGAAGCTCAAGAGAAAAGACTCATCAAGTGACTTGGTGAGGCACTCATATACATCATTGGAGAGGAGAAATTCACGAGGTTAGAGTTGTTACAAAAAATGTCATATTTTTTCTAATGAATTAGAATGAAGTTCATTAGATTCTATATGATATCTCACTTCATATACAAGCAGTTACATTATATGATTGTGACTCCTTTTGTAGCACACTCTAGACCTTTGTAAGGAATGATGAAATTATAACTTAAGTACTTTCAAAAGGTTCTATAACAATGAAGAGTACTTGATAAAAGGCGAGAACTTTTTTTGGCCTCCTCATATGAGACTCTAAGTGCTATAATAAGATAATCCATTTTAAATTTTAAGACAATTTAGCTTAATTTATCCTTATGCATCTTATTTGTAGCAATGATTATGGAACACAAGCAATAAAATATATCATTTACAATTTTTTTTTTTAAAAAAAAATCTTCTGAAGTTATGCATGATTGTATATAATCATTTAGGGGTAGTTTATACATAAATTTATTCCACGACAGCATAGACCTATAAGTCAAGTTCTTTTTTTATCACAAACATTCTTATTTGTGTATAGGTATTATAGGGATTATTGATGTTGTAATTGTTGACATGAATATTATTATGGAAGTTATAAATTTACATTAGTTTTCTGAAATACACATTATTCTTCATATAAATTTTTTTGTCAAATTTTCTTATAGGTTGTGCTTTGTTATAGGTGTTGTGATTGTTTTAAAATATATCAATTTTTTTATTTGGTGTGATATGACTAATATGATTGTACTTATGTTTTTACTATAATTATATTGTAATTATTTTGATTTAGGGGCTATTTGATTGCAAGTTATCCTAATGTAAAGTAAACCAAATGTGAGACTTTTGAAAATTTTAGTGTTTGCTTGTAAGCAAAGCAAGTGTGTAGAAGAATTGTAATGTATTTGGAGTTCACCATCTAATTTATTTCCGATATATTTGGAATTCACTTCATTTGATCAAATTTAAAATACATTGTTTATGATAAGTGTCGCTGGCCATTAATTGACATGCACCCTCCATTTGCCACCCCTCTTTGATGATCATTAGCACCATCTCTCCTAAGTCGTGTTTTATTATGATTGAATTTTTCTTCAAACCAAATGCAAAAATTTAAACTCCAAAATTTATAGAGCACTCAACCATAAAACTAAAAAATATTTTAGGAACTGTTTGCCAACCAATAAGATCTAACTTTAGCAATATTTAGTAAATATTGAAAATTGTTTGGCAACATAAATGGTAAATCTCATTAAATTTTATGAAACTATTTGACAACATAATTCATGATTTAAGGAGATAAGTTCATTAAAAATTCAAATTTAATTTATATTTTTAATACAAGTTGATTATTCATTTTAATTTTATAAATAATATAATTAGAAACTATTTTAATAATTAAATAACTTAACTAATAATATAATTATTGTTTAGAATATTAAATATATAATATTATATAACTTAACTAATAATAACATAGGGATATTAATTAGTTAAATTATCTGATTACCATTATAAATATTAATAATTTAATTAATTATATAATTACTATTACTATTTGGAAGTTATCTAATTATTATTTTGAATATTAATTACTATTTTTATTATTTATAACATAACAAATTATTTAGATTTTAATTTATATTAATTTAATTATTTAGATTAATTCCTAACTAATTACAGATAGTCTAAATAATTTCTACGATATATTTTTTTTTTCCATTCTGCGTCCACTTCGCGTGCTGTAGGGTTTTGAACGAATCGCTTCACCTATCGACGACGACGTTCCTCCCTGTCGAATCGGAAGTCGCGACAGTTCGCCGATAGGAAGTAGCGACGGGAGCTTAGCTTGCTGCGAAGGTAACTATCTTTATCCTTTAGCGCGCTTCTTCGGCCAAATCCCTTAAATCCGCCGAACTCCAGGGTTTTTAGTAAAATCGGGATTTACGGCAAAAAGAGGGAAACGGAGGACTTATTCCTCCGTGAGATTTACTGGTTGCTCAAATACCGTTTGGCAGGATTTAGCATAAATCCTGCATAAATCCTGTTGCCAAACAGCCCCTTTTTTTTTTGCCAAACAGCCCCTTAAATATACTATTTTTACTTACATTGAATTCATTTTACTATGCATTACTTTTTCAATTTAACAAAAAACTTTTTTTTGAATGCTTCTTGTTGTGATTTTACATATGTTATACTTTTCATTATGATGCTTTATAGCTATTAGATTATACTTTGTTGTGTCTAACACAGTTTAATTATGATCAAACTTTGTAAAACCTTATTCGAGCCATATATTAACCTATATTGAAATCAGAGCACATGATTCAAATAGGATCTGAATAATGTTAGAACATGGCTGAAAAATTTCTCTTATATCATCTCAATTTTGATCAAAGCTAGTTCAAACTTCATTTGAATAGTGTTCAAACTAATTTGGGTAATGGAGGACTTGAAAAGCAGTCCAAAGTGAGGATATTTTGGCCCTGAAAGAACTTTCAAGCATATTCTTAATAAAACAAATAATGTATATATTTCTCCAATTTTAAGCATTATAGGTTATATAAAGTCAAAATTACCTAAAGAAAATAATAAGATTAAAAATATATAAACTTTTTTTAGTATTATGCTTATAAACTATTATTGAATAATTTGTGTGAAATCAGTTAGCAAGTGTCCATTAGGGTTAAGCAAGGCTAGACCTGTAAATGAACTAAGTCGGGTAGAGTACTTAAAGTTGTTGGATTTGGTTTACTAGATAGGTGATACTTTTGTTGTTTTAATTATCACTGTTTGCAATTTGTACTAACATATCCTTTTTAGCACAAAAGGCGTCCTTATTTAGCCTTTTTTTCAACAATTTCATCATTTTATTTCCTAGAAATATGATTTGAATTTAGGTAGAGGTAGACCTAAAAAAAAACTTGATTTTTTATTTTATTTTATTAGATTTAACTGAGAAAAAAAGATTCATTTAGCCGACCCCACGTAGTGAGATAAAGGCTTGTTGTTGTTGTTGTAGATTTAAATGAGGATTTGACTCTTAATAAGACATAATAAAGAAAAGGGATTCATGTATGATGTAGCCAACCCCGTGTAGTGGGATAAAGACATGTTGTTGTTGTTGTTCAATTTAATTATTTAATTTTTTTCTTAATATTTGATTATTCATTTAGTTGTCTATTGCTTTAACTTTTTTTATTTTTGACATTTTTTGCATCTAGAGGTAGACCTAAAAAAAAACTTAGATTTTTTATTTTATTTTATTAGATTTAATTGAGAAAAAAAGATTCATTTAGCCGACCCCACATAGTGAGATAAAGGCTTGTTGTTGTTGTTGTTGTTGTAGATTTAAATGAGGATTTGACTCTTAATAAGACATAATAAAGAAAAGGGATTCATGTATGATGTAGCCAACCCCATGTAGTGGGATAAAGACATGTTGTTGTTGTTGTTCAATTTAATTATTTAATTTTTTTCTTAATATTTGATTATTCATTTAGTTGTCTATTGCTTTAACTTTTTTTATTTTTGACATTTTTTGCATCTATATATATTCATACTTGATTACAATAACAACATCAAGTCTTTATCCCATTTCATGGGATCGGCTAATATATTCATACTTGATTGTGGTTCTTAAAAAAGAGAATTTTTTTACTCTTTTCCTGTTGGATTTTTCAGCCACGAGTACCTCTACTTTTACATTACTACTACTGTGTAATAAAATGATGCTTCAATTCATTGCAGGAATGAAAAGCTTTGACATTAATTAACACAATGCTAATTGCAGTTCAATAACTGTATAGTTCGAAACTTTCTCAGCAATAGCACTTGATTATGGAGTTGCCAAAGAATATCAAAAGAAGAGTGGCTTTTGTGTTAATCGATGGAGTAGGCGATGTATCTTTGCCTAGATTTCATTACCAAAGCACCTTAGAAGTTGCCAATACCCCAAATTTGGATGCAATTGCCTCAGCTGGAGTAAATGGGCTTATGGATCCTGTTGAGGCTGGTTTGGCTTGTGGGAGTGATACTGCCCATCTTTCTTTGTTGGGATATGACCCTAGAATTTATTATAGAGGGCGAGGTGCTTTTGAGTCAATGGGTGCTGGATTGGCCATGTCTCCGGGTGACATTGCTTTCAAGGTTAGTAGTGAATTTCTTCTCAGATAATTTATATTGTTGTCTGTAGCTGTTGTAGCCATTTGAGAATATAATTTTTATTCTGGTTAAATGACCACTCTCTATATTCTGCCGCCAAAAAATTTTCTATCTTCTGCATTAATAACTTCGGCTTTCTTTCTTGTTGAGTCTGCTGCCAACTAAGACAGAAATGGTTAAAATTGATTGTTATCAATTTCTGTTTCTAGATTAAAACATGAGTCTTAACAGGTACTGTTTGCCCGGTCATTCAGTAAAATTCCTAGACTATGGTTCTAAATCAAGCATTCAAATTTAACCCTAGATTGATGTTTCATTTACTTTGATTTTTTTTTAATAAAATTGATAATTAGAGCTAGTTCCATTTTACTATGTTGTAGCTCAATTCAACTAATGTTTCTTGTGTTACTCTCACCCTAACTTAGTATGCAACACTCTATGCTCATCTAATGAAGTATAGCTCGGCTCTCCCAGAACAGTAGATCGTAGTATTCAACTATCTGTATTTTTATTAGGAATTGAGCAATCTCTCATTAGAGTGTGGGCTCCGAAAATTCGACCCCGGCCTCCACTCGCTTTTCTTATTCGGCGAGGGAGTTTTAACGGACTAAGTTCCGGGGTAAATTTTGGAAGGCAGATGGGTTTGTAGATAAGACACTACCCAGAGATTTCGCCCTCATTTTGCGAGGACTTTATGATCTGAGTTCTGGTTTCCTATAGGCGCAAGCACCTATAGTTAATTACCTCTCTCGGTCACGAGAGAGAACTTTCGATTAAGGCTAGTCGTCAATCAGATACGTAGAGAATACGTGTTATCTGGCATATAGTAGCAGTATGAATTTGGATTTGGAATTGGATTTGGATTTGAGAATTTGGAAAGATTTGAAAAAGCTTCATATTTAAAATAGGAAATTTCACCATCGTGCACTTAAAGCGGATGGTGGGGGAATGGATGATAGACCCGATCAAGATCCCATGGTTCCGTCGTCCCGGGCCATCGTGGTCCCTGGTCTACTTAGTCAGAGGAGGTAGTCGACCCAACCTGACAGAAGGATCCTTGTCGGCAGCCATGGGTTGCTTCGTCCAAGGGGACCTTGTAGACCGGGGTTGAATGTTTGTCTAAGGGGACAAATTTTAATCCACCTTAGCTTACAGAGGGCTTTGTGCCCTATCGATCATATCCTATTGATTCATATCTCAAGGATTTAACGCCATTAAGGAGCGTATTGGCTCTGGCCATAACCGCTATCTGTGGTGCCATTTGGCGGCAAAACCAATCGGTTCAGAGGGCCCCGGGTCATAACCGTTTACCTGCAGTGCCATTTGGCGGCGAAACTGCCGGTTAGAGGACACGTACCACGTCCTTACTGGGAAGAGATTGTTTGAGAATGAATCCTAGTGATATTTTTGACTAGGCATTTGGCTCTTTGTGAGCTAGAGTAAATTTCAATTTGTCCGCCTCGGCAAACTGTTGCGGAGGGCGGATGGATTTTTGCTTTAAGTTTTTGATGGATTTATTTCAATTTTAAATATTTTTGGACTTTTGGGATTTTGAGATTTTTGTGGAGTTTTTGGATGGAGCTTGAAAGACATTTGGATATTTAGAGTGGCATTGGAAATTATTTGGGAACCCCTCCGGTTAAGATCTGCATTCAACACGGCCATCATCGGGGTGTTTGGGATCATTTTTTTTTATGGATTGAACCTTGTCGACTCTGTCGGGCTGTCGACAGAGGATCAGGTTTTGTAGGCTTTATGCTCTTGAGAGTGAATTCTTTTGATTTTAGGCTTTGAAGGCCTAATATAAATGTATTAAAACAAATATTCTGGTCGTCACGGCCATATATTTGCTTAATGGTTCGAACCCTGTCGACTCCTATTGATCTGTATAGAAGGATCGGGTTCGAATTTGAATTCACTTGTCAACCCGCGCAGCATCCCTAGATGTCACGTGTGTACCAATAACACGCTCGCCGGGGCCCATGCGGGTTGAGATTGTGTTTTCCCCTTTAGTGTACCTATGTGTATACAATTTATAGTGCACGTGCGGGGGTATTCTTGGAATAGAAGCCTTCTATCTGCTTGTACGGAGGTTGCAGATCCGGTGGCGTGGCGTAGCAGCTTCTGGATAGAATTGTTCGCTGCTTCGTACAGGTAGACTGTCGTGCACTACTTATTGATTTTTGTAGGCGGATTATAGTGCACTAACTAATCTCCTGCCTTAGATTGTAGAAGCTCGTAGGAACTCGTATTCTTTATGCTTTCTGTTGTGATTTTGATCTTTATGATACATCCATTATTATTGGAGGTAGATGTATTCATCCTTAGACTGAAGTTGACTACATGATATTGTATTCACTGTAGTCTTTATGTATCTACACAGGGGTGGCACGTTGTATATACATTTATGTTAGTAGAGAGATTGTATGTACTGCAGATCTTTACTGTATTTTTCCTGTGGATAGCTTGTTGTGTATGACGGGTCTCCTACGAAGGCTCATACGTATTTGCACTTTGCTATATGTCATTTGCTTTTGCTAGTATATGGCATCCGGTGCATATGGCGGGTCCTTTACAAGGACTCATAAGTGTTTCCCTTTGCTATGATTTTTTCACATTTTACCTTCTAACAATTTATCTACCAAATGTTTGTAGAATATTCATTGTAATTGCCCCATGTCTATTTCACCTTATGTCAAATCTTTCTTGTTTCAACTGAGATGCTGATTGTGGTGTAGGTCCTTTATTGCATACCTATCCTTCTTATTTGAAAATAGACCGTTATGTGCTCACTTACGCATCAGTCCGTATTGATAGCGAAGGATCCACTTCTCCTACCTCTTCTTTACTTTGTTTGTGGATATAACACTGCATGATCCTTATTGCAGTTCATGTATACTTCATTGAGTGTGTTGTTATTGACATGCATGTTGCTCTTGCATTTATTATTCATTGCATACAAGCCTTTTTGTTTGCTCATTAGCATCTGATCTCCTTCGTGATTATGTCTTCTTGGAATTGAATTGTTGTTGATAAGAGATATGACATTACATTCCTTCATGAATTTTAACCTCATTGCTTGTAGGTAGGACCACAAAATGAGCCGTTATGATCCAATGGCTTTCTCCCAAAACTATGATTTTGATATAAAATCATATTTTTCAAATCGTATTTGCAAGTTTCTTCGCAACAAACTTGAGGTCAAATTCATCGATCCCTCATCTTTAATTGAAGTAATTGATATAGTCTGATCACTATTGCTCACATAGATTTCATCACACTTGTAATGAGTTTGCATATGAGTCTTTGCTTGCTTGGATAGGATTCAGATGGATCGCCTTCTTTAATTAACATCTACATTCCAATTGAATAATAGCTCTATCGGAACATTACTTATCCTTCAAATCAAATTCTTTATAATTCCTCTATTGAGAAATCATCTGAATACATGTTGAGTCTTTGATATTTTTGTTCAAAACTTCTTGTCATCTTGAGTACAATTCCTTGTGGTATAACTTTAGTTGATTGCTTAAAAGTTTCAAGTATAAGTAATCGTTCAAATTTGAATACGTCTTCATCAAGTTCAAGTGTCCCCTGCAGTCCAAGTCTTGTTCAATTTTGATGTCCACAAGTTTTGAGTCCAACCTTGCGAGTCCAAGTTCATATTCACTTAGGATTGAATTTAATTGGGTTCAAGTTCATTTAGATGGATTGAATCAAGTTCACATGTCCCCATTTTTGTTCCAAGTCCTTGGATTTTCAATCCAAATTTTGGCAGCCTCCCGGCGTCTCCCCCGTTTAGGGGAAAAAAACTAAGAGACCGCCTACCCGCCACGTCAACAAAGACGTGCACGGTTGGTGTAGTTGAGACACCGCGGCAGTTGTATTATTTATTTTTCTCCCACCACGGCCAACAAAGGCGTGCATGGGGTTTTAAAAAGTATTTTATGAAAAGATACAATTTTGCTTTTCCCCCGCCCGGGGGTACTTATGAGTGACCCCGCTTCGCCGTACGTGCCGCACCGGGGTCCCATCCTACCACGGCTAACAAAGGCGTGCATATGACAGTTCTCCGATTTGCCACGAATATTGAAGTAGGGTTTTGAGTTTAGAAAGATTCATACCTCCGCGGGGTAGTCGTGGATGACACATGGATCGAGGGGTCACTCGACTACCTCGTCGTAGGTGTCGCACCGGGTTCCCTCCTACCACGGCCAACAAAGGCGTGCTTAGGTGGTTTGCCGGTCCGACACGAACATCGAGGAAGGAGAGTGGGGGAACACTTCTTTTTTTATTATCATTAATAACTTTAATTAATTATGATTAATTATAATTAATAATAATTAATGAATAAAATAAGGATAATTAATTATAATTAAGAAATTAATTAAAACTATTTATCATTATTAACAGTTAATTATAATAAGAAAAATAATTAATTTTGATTAATTAAAATTAATTAATAATAATTAATTAAAAGATAATTAGTTGTGATTAAATAATTAATCATAACTAATCATCATTATTTAATTAATTATAATTAAATAATTAATTTTAATTAATTAAAACTAATTATATATTAATATTAATTAACTGTAATAAAAGATAATTAATTTATAATTAAATAACTAATTATAAATGATTATCATTATCATTAATTAATAATTTTTAATTTATAATTAAAAATGATTAATAATAATAATAATAAAAATAACGCTTAATCCTCCCTCACCTTCTCGGCTTACAGGACTTGGCCGAAGAAGCGTCTAAGGGAGAAAGTTACCTTCACAGCCAGCGAACTCCTGCTCTTACTTCCGATCAAAATGAGTGACTTCCGATACGAATAGGAAGGGAGAGTCGTCGTTGGAGGAGGAATCGACGGGTCTAGGGCTTCAAGAGGTAGGCGCTCTCTCCTCTCTCTCTCTCTTTCTCTCTCACGGGATCCGGTCGAAGGGGTGCGGGAAGGGAGAAAGTTATCTCCACAGCGAGCGGGCGCTCGTTGTTGTTCCGATTAAAATGTTGGAACTTCCGATCCTACAGGAAGGAAGGGTCGTTGAAGGAGCAAAGTCGAATCTTCCGGTCCGACTGGAAGGGAAAGTCGGCGAAGGAGCACAGTCGAACAACCTCGAAGAGCTACGCAGGAGTCGGAGAGGGAGAGAGCGAGAGCAGAGAAGAGTGTCGTGTGAGTGTGTGGAGATCGTATGAGAGGAGCGGTATTTAACGACGCTGAGGGAGGCTTGATCGAGGAGAAATCGCGTGTGGTCAGCTCTGCGTGGTCGGCTCTGCTTCGACGCCGTTTGAACAGGATATGGGCGACTGCTTCTACAGGACCTAGGCAAGATTTGCGGCAGAAGATCGGGATGGGCTGCCGAATGGTGCAGGTAATCATTTTGAGTATTTTTTTTTTATTTGGTTTTGTCTGTTTCCCTTGGTTCTAGCTCACAGGTCAACATAGAGATGGAAAATGACTCTTTGCTTAACATGCTGAAGCATTATGTCCATAAATGGGTAACCCCTATAAAGCTTCATCACGCATTTCAGTTGACATTGAGAAATTACATGTCCTTGTTTTTCTATTTATATCGGATTCTACTTGATTATTAGAATATCAAAGTGTCATCCATGATATAAGATTATTTCACTTTCTTTATACTTTTCTGTGATTCCTCCACCTTCAGTCTTTCAATAAGTCTGATTTGAATGATTGAATGTTTTTTTTATTTCGACGATATGGTTTCTTCTTTGAGCTTTGGGATTGGCAGATTGCTTGTAATACAATTTAAGTTGAAAAAATTGAAATTTTATGACTAGTGCCATACTTTTGGGGATTTTATTAGTTTCCCTTATGCATACTATACCATATTGAGAGAGTATAATGGAAGACACTGGAGAATGTTTAGGTTGCATTCCTTATTCGTTATGATCTCAGTTCATGGGTTCAAATCATGGAAACACCTCCCTGCAATAGAAAGGTTAATGTTGAGTTTTTTCTAATTTAGGAGGCTCAAACAGATCAACGGAGCTGAGTGAATAAAACTTCTTTTTTCAGAATTTACTAAGGAATCCATGGTTAAAATGAAATTGCAGATGTCACTGAATTGAAAGAAAATCTACTAGGTGTTTCTTCTTGATGATCCAGGACTGTGCTTGAGTTTGAATATGACACCAGCTTGGTTGCATGTGAAACTCTTGTGAAAAAAATAGAAAATGAAATATTTCTATAAAGAATTAAACTGAAATAATGATCACTATTGAAGAGTTTTTATTGTAATTTTAGCAAACATCTACGAAGGGACCATTTGTATTCTACTAGAGTGTGATGATGCAGTTTCAATTGCAGAGTTTGAGGTAACAAGTTCTCAAGTGCTGATTTTGATTTAATTATAGAGACCTTGTTGCAAAATTTTGAAGATACAGTGGTTAATTTATCGATTTTGGAGTACTTACATAACAAATTTCAGTTAGTGTTTTAATTTATCTTATAATCGTTTTGCAACTATAGGCTGTTTCACCTTGCAATGCATTCTTGTAATTTCTGTTTCAGTCAAATTTCGCTACCATGGATCAGAATACTGGAGTTGTGACAAATAGAAGGGCTGATCGACATTTTGAAGAAGATGGTCCAATTTTCTGTGCAGCATTGGATGGAATGAAGCTTCCATTGTATCCAGAATATGAAATCAGAGTCAGGTATTCTGTTTAACCATCTGCAAGAGAGCGAGTGCAGCAAGAATGCCCGATGATTATCTTCCATTTTTTGTGGTAGTTGAGTCACTTCAGTCCAAACGGCCAATTTTGCTTTTTTTTCTTTGCTATCCAACTACTTGTGATGAATTCTTTATGGGTACTCTAGAAAATATAAAAATTTCTCTTGAAATTAGATTTATTCTTTTTCACGTTGATTGTAATCTTGCATTTTTGTTGCATCTGTTTGGGAAAAAATTCAGTCATGCATGTACACTTGCAGGGTGCTACTATGGCAAGGAATAGTTTTTGCTGTTTGAAATCATGGGTAGTTTTTTGTCAAATTTATAAGTAACTGTTGGTATTGCCTCGAATTTGGCGCGACCTTTCATTATAAAAAAATCGGTCAATAGCTACCAAACAATAGAGAAAAAGAAAATGGTCACTAAAGATGATTAATCATTCAATTTCTACAAAATGTATGTTGAAGCTGCCTTGAAATTGGATCCGCCCATCTCTATGTTGTGTAGCAACGTTATATGTTTGAAATTTTATAAGCTTATGCTGGTAATATCATTGTTGGTTATTGCGTGTTCAATTCTTGCTTATGGTGTCATGGTTGTTCGGTTTTGTATGTCCAAGTGCAGTCGTTGTCAATGCTAATACATTTTCTTCTCATAGGTATGCTACAGAACATAGATGCGGCGTTGTGGTAAAGGGCCCAAAACTTAGCGGAAATATATCTGGAACAGACCCATTGAAAGACAACCGCTTGCTTCTTAAAGCTGAGGCTCTTGATGATACAGAAGAAGCAAAAAACACGGCTGCTATTATCAACGAACTTTCTAGGGAGGTATCACGAATTCTGGTATCGCACCCTTTAAATGCACGGCGGGCAGGAGAAGGGAAGAATATAGCAAATGTTGTGCTCTTGAGAGGTTGTGGAATTCGAATTGAGGTAACTTTATTAGATCCCTTCGTTCAAGTACAAGTTCTATTTGTAGGTAACTATACTGAAGAAGGTTTTTTTTGTTAGTTTAATTTTTTATTTAATAAGACGCTTATTTCAATTTGTTTAGTACATATTTAATGTAAAAATAATCACGAAAGTTTAATCAATGAGATATAGTAGCCAGAAAGATTAAATAAATTTATATTGATATGACTAGTAATGTTTTATGTTATAAGTGTGCTTTTTTAATTCTATAATTTGATTAAATAAAATTTTCTCAAAAAAGTTTTCAAGTATATATATTTTTTTTCCTTAAAAAAATCTTTTCTAAAGTATATTTTTAAAATTAAGTTCTTAAAAATTTTAAATAGTTTTTCAAAATAACTTCAATATTTGATTGCCATGCAGACTGCCCACGCAGTAGCCAAAAGCCAATTAAGGGGTGACTTGGGTTTTTTTAAATTTTGTGTTGTTTTTAATTTGTTAAGAGAATTTACCGTTATGATATTGATAGGAAATACTTGTATTCACAAGTATTCCTAACCCAAATCAGTAAATCACAGCAATATGGTTGCTGTCCACCGCAGGAAACAGCCACAAAACAGAGAGAAACAAGGGATTTTCACTAGAAATCTGAGAGAAAATGAAGCAAAACTCTTGTATTCCAATAGTAGATGCAAACAACAAAGAAAAATACACTTTTCCTTCAATTCGAGAGGAATGAATTACTCTCCACAATCTCTGACAATGCCAAGAGCCCAAGAACACAACCTAGATCTCAAATAATATTCAAATTCAAGATAATCCCTCATTGCCTCATTACTCCCTAATTAAAGCAAAAGGAAAGATACAAATTACCTAAACACCCTCGTGATTCAAAAATTTCCTCCAACAAAATGCTCAAAGCTTGCCTGTGCCCGCTCCTTCCGCCGTTTCTGCGATTTGGTTCCTCCCGGCTCTGGGCCGCCGGGTGTAGAACTGGACCGGTCCAGCTGGGACCGGTCCAAACGTAATATTACTCCTCTCCCAAAGATTCACCTTGTCCTCTAGGTGAAAGTACGGGAACTGCTCCTTCATCATCTCATAGGGCTCCCAAGTGGCCTCGTAGTCGGGAAGATCCTTCCATTTGATCAACACCTATTTGTTTCCCTTTTTATCCCACCTTACCCCTTCCAGCTCCACGAGTTCCATGACCACCTCCAAATCCTCTGTCAATGATGCCGGTAATTCCACACTAGCTGCATGCTTTCCAAGTGCTCTCCTCAGCTGTGACACGTAAAACACCGGGTGTATGGTAGCAGAGGAGGGTAACTTCAGACGATACGCCACTGCTTCAATCTTCCCCAAGATCTCATAGGGACCAAAGTACCTTGTGGCCAATTTCTCGTTCCTCCTGTTAGCCACTGATTTTTGCCTGTAGGGCCTTAGCTTCAAGTACACATTCACCTCGTTCCTCTAGGTATTGCTCAACTGAAGAATTAGGCGTGCTTCCTCTCCCATAGTGCACTAGGTGTGGGGGGTCCCTCCCATACAACATTTTGAACGGGGTCATCTGAGAAGCAGAATGGTGCGAGGTGTTGTACCAGTACTCCACCCATGGTAACCATTGTGCCCACTTCCGTGGTGTTTCTGATGCAAAACACCTCAAATATGTCTCTAAGATCCGGTTTACCACCTCTGTCTGTCCATCTGTCTGGGGATGGTAGGCGGTACTTCTCTTGAGGATAGTGCCCTGCATTCGGAACAGTTTCCTCCAAAACTAACTAAGGAACACTTTGTCTCTATCAGACACAATCGATTTAGGAATCCCATGCAGTATAACAACCTCCCTGATAAATGCGGCTGCTATTAACACAGTAGTGTAGGGGTGTCGTAAGAGAATGAAGTGTGCATATTTGCTGAGTCGGTCCACCACTACCAGGACGACCATGAATCCTTTTGATCTGGGTAAGCCGTTGATGAAATCCATTGACACTTCCTCCCAAACTTTGTTTGGAAGTGTCAATGGTTGTAGTAGTCCTCCTGGAGCCATCGCCATGTATTTGTTTCTCTGGCACACCTCACACCTTACTACCATCTCCTCCACATCTTTGTGCATCCCTTTCCAGTAGTGCTCAGCTGCTAGCCTCCTGTAGGTCTTCTGAACTCCTGAGTGGCCTTCGTCCGCGCTGCCATGGAACTCTTGCAACAAGTGGGGAATGTGGATGGAGGTTCTCGGCATCACAAACCTCCCTTGATACAATAGCCTCTCCCCCTCAATGCAGTAACCCGGATGGCTACTCTTGTCTGTCCTCAGATCTTTTCTGATCTTTCCCAGTTCTTCATCCCGCAGGCTTTCTTCCTTGATGGCACCCCAGTCGACCATCAAGGGTACCGACACAGCTAATTCTTAGAGCTCCCCAACATATATGGATAAAGCATCAGTTGCCCTATTTTCCAAACCCGACCTATATTGGATCTCAAAATTGTAGCCTAATAGCTTGGACAACCACCTTTGATGTTCCTAGGTCACCATTCTTTGCTCTAACAGATACTTCAAGCTCCTCTGATCAGTCCGCACAATAAAGTGTCTTCCCAAGAGATAAGGCCGACACTTCTGAATAGCCAGGACAATGGCCATCAGCTCTCTTTCATATATTGACTTAAATCTGGCTATGGCTAAAAGCACTTGACTGTAGTATGCTATCGTCCTGTGATTCTGCATCAGCACTGCCCCTAGTCCATATCCTGACGCATCCGTCTCTACCACAAAGACCTGGTTGAAATATGGAAGTGCCAGCACTAGTACTGTAGTCATGACTTCCTTCAGCTTCTGGAAAGCCTGGGTTGCTGTTTCTCCCCATAAAAAACTATCCTTCTTCAGTTGCTCAGTCAATGGCCATGCAATGGAGCCGTATCCCTTCACAAACTTCCTGTAGTATCCCGTCAATCCTAGGAAACCCTTCAACTCCCTGAGGTTTCTAGGCAGTGGCCATTTCTGCATTGCCTCAATTTTAGTTTGATCCGCTGCCACTCCTTCGGATACCACATGTCTCAAGTACTCCACACTTGCCTGAGCAAAACTGCACTTCTTCAGGTTAGCTTTCAACTGATGCTCCTGAAGCACTTCCAATACTACCCTCAGATGCTCCAAGTGCTCCTCCATAGTCCTGCTGTACACCAGGATGTCATCAAAAAAGACCAGGACAAACTTCCTGAGGTGCTGCTTGAATACCCTGTTCATCAAGGATTGAAAAGTTGCAGGAGCGTTGGTCAATCCGAAGGGCATTACAAGAATTGGGAACTTGTCTGGTACAGTGTCCTTATTCAGAGCCCTGTAATCCACACAGAATCTCCAACTCCCATCCTTCTTCTTGACCAGGAGAATTGGACTAGAGAAAGGGCTAATGCTGGGTTTGATGATCCCCGCCTCCAGCATTTTCCGGATCAGCTTCTCAATCTCATCTTTTTGGATCTGTGGGTAACGGTAAGGCCGGACGCTGATCGGTGTTTCCCCTGCTTTCAAGCTGATGGTGTGCTCCAGCTCCCTCTAAGGAGGTAAACCCTGGGGGGTTTGAATTACCTCGTCGAACTAATGTATGAGTGGTTGCACTGATGATGGAACATTGCCCTCTTCCTCGAGTCTGACCCCTTCCAAGCGGTGCAACTCCACCAAGTAGCCTCCTCCCTCTCCCTTAATGGTTCTAATAAGGGATTTGAGAGAAACCCCAGCCTTGGTCAGCCCAGCATCACCCTGAATCGTCCTCCTTCTCCCCCCTATCACTAGCTCCATCCTCAGTGTCCCCCAGTTGATCTTGGTCTCCCCCAATGTATGTAGCCATTTCATCCCCAATATGACGTCAGTGCTCCCTAGTTCCAAGTGGAGGAAGTCCTCCCTCACCTGGATCCTCTGTATCTTCAGCACAACTCCTCTACAAACTCCTCTCCCCATCTCCACCTTTCCTGTGTCCATCATCACCCCATACCCTCCAGTATCCACAAACTTCATTCCAAGCAGCTCAACGATCTGGGTGGAAATGAAGTTGTGGGTTGCCCTACTATCTATCAGCACCACCACCTCACGGTCAGCTATCTCTCCTCTCACTTTCATAGTGTGATTCAGAGTGAATCCCACTACAGAGTTCAGAGAGACTTCTGCCACGTCCAGGTGCAGCTTCTCCTCCTCCTCCTTTTCAGATATGCTCCCACTTCCCTCATTGTCTTCGTCGTCTTCACAGACAAGGAGAACCTGAAGAGTTTGGTCCTTACACCTATGTCCCGGCATGTACTTTTCATCACACATGAAGCACAACCCCTTTGCTCTCTTATCCTGCATTTCCTTTTCTGTCAACTTTTTTGAACTGTCTCCCATTTCCCCCTCCAGTATTCTCCTTGGGTGCTTCCTTCTGACCCCCTGACGCTCCCCCTTTTGTTGGTAGGAAGGTGGTAGTTATCTTGTATGAGGCCCCAGAATAGTTCCCTCGAGCTCCTCTTTCTGATTTTTTATGATCTTCCACCAATTGCGCCAGCTCCATAGCCTTCCCTAGGTTTCTCGGCTCCAACACCCTGACTGCTGATCGGATCTCCGGTTTCAGCCCTTTCATGAAATTACCTTTCAAGGTTGACTCTGAAATGTGATCTAATCTACTAGCCAAGTACTCAAACTTGTCCCGGTAGTCTGCCACTGTCCCCTCCTGAGTCAGAGCAAAGAATTGCTCATAGAAGTCTCCTCTCCCATTGGCTCGGAAACGCTCTAGTAAGCAATCCTTGAACTCTCTCCAGCTCCGGATGGGCTCCCTCCTGTCATGCCATTGATACCAGGCCAAGGCCTTTCCCTCCAAACACAGTCCCGCCGCCGTCAGCTTTTCTTCCTCATTCAACCCGTTGACAGTGAAGTAACGCTCCATCTTGTAGATCCAGCCAGGCCATCCTCACCCTCAAATAAGGGCATCTTCAGCTTCCTCACTCCTGGGTCTCCTCCATTTCCTCTGTATCCTCCATAACCTCCCATTCCTCGAAGGGGAAGAGTTCCCCAAGTGTCCCGATCATCCCTCCGACGGTTATACTCGAATCCCTCTTCATACTCTTCTCTTCTCTCTTCCAAATCATCACCTCGACGCTGAATTCCTTTAAATTCAGCACCTCGACGATGACGTTCCTCCCTTCTTCCTTCAAAAACAGCCCCTCGACGCTGAGTTCTTTCGTATTCAACACCTCGGCGATGAAATTCTCCCCTTCCCCCTTCAAAATCAGCACCTCAACGCTAGATTCTTTCAAATTCAGCACCTTGACGATTGAATTCTTCCCTCCTTCCGACCAAATCAGCCTCCCATTGGTCGTATCCCCTACTCATCTCTTCTCTAGAAAGTGGTTCTAGAGGGGGCATGTCATTCTCCTTCTCCAAGATCTCCACCTCCGAATTCCTCCTTCCCCGTAACGGGTTCGGATTTCCTCCCAGGCCATGGCTGTCGGTGGTCTCTCGTACTTCCGATGTCGCAGGATTGGTTTTCATTTCAAGTAATTTCTTCATCATTTCTTCCATCATAGTTAACTTCCCCTCCAACCTTTTATTGTTGGAGATGATTTGATTTTGGAAATCGAAAAATCTTCCCTCCAAATCGAATTTCAATTGTCCGATTTCGCCTTCCAAAACTTCTACCTTCTTCTCGGCCATCATTCTTCCCAAGAATCTCAAAGATCTTATTCCGGGAACGAAGAAACTGCTGAAATTTTCAGGATTTCAGTCGCCAACGGTCCAAAAAAAATGACGCACTGATACCAATTTGATAGGAAATACTTGTATTCACAAGTATTCCTAACCCAAATCAGTAAATCACAGCAATATGGTTGCTGTCCACCGCAGGAAACAGCCACAAAACAGAGAGAAACAAGGGATTTTCACTAGAAATCTGAGAGAAAATGAAGCAAAACTCTTGTATTCCAATAGTAGATGCAAACAACAAAGCAAAATACACTTTTCCTTCAATTCGAGAGGAAGGAATTACTCTTCACAATCTCCGGCAACGCCAAGAGCCCAAGAACAAAACCTAGATCTCAAATAATATTCAAATTCAAGATAATCCCTCATTGTCTTATTACTCCCTAATTAAAGCTAAAGGAAAGATACAAATTACCTAAACACCCTCATTCAAAAATTCTCTCCAATGAAACGCTCAAAGCTTGCCTGTGCCCGCTCCTTCTTCCGCCATTTCTGCGATTTGGTTCTGCCCGGCTTTGGGCCGCTGGGTGTAGAACCTGATCAGTCCAGCTGGGACCGGTCCAAACGTAACAGATATTTTTTAATTTCTCAAAAAAAAAAAAAAAAAAAAAATCAACTTTTAGTGAAGTTTTTCTATTGAAATACAAAGTCCCGGTAGGAGAGAGTGATATCGAATAGTGTGGTTTGTGTCATGCCCTATGTACTATGATTCTGAAGGTTTCTTTTATTATGAAGTTATTTGTCGTGGACAAGTTGGGGTATACCTTCCAGTATTATTTTTGGTCTGGCCAGGTATTTAGCAATGGTCATAAAACTTTTTGTTGTCGTTGTTTTTGAATGTGGAAGGACCATTGTATGACCTTTTTTTTTTTTTTTTTTTTTTTTGAGAAAAAGATTACTTCCTCACTTTGTTATTTTAAAAGTACAACCTAGCTATAGAAAAAAAAAACATTTATGCTTTAATTTTTTTCATTCTTTGGTCTTTGTAATGGTACTAATCTGGCTGAGATTTGTGATAAGGAACGTTCATTTGCAATTTGAGAATAAAGCACCAATTTGCATCTCAGCAATGTCTATATATCCGCAGCTCTTCGAGTTTTTGAACTCCATTGTATACTCTTGCACAATTTGTCCTATGCCATTTTTTTCCATTGATCCTTATTATAATTTATTATTGCTTCAATACTTCTTAGCTTTATGGCTTCAGATTGTTCTGAATAAGACATTGTTTCATAAACAGGTATTTGGTAGCCTTAATGCATATAATTTCAAACTTGGAAATACCTTCTAACAATATTTGAGTATAATTGTCCAAAATTTGCAAGCTTGTCCTGCTTTTAATTCAATGAACACTGGTGCCGTTTAGGTTGATGCATTTGAGAAAAAACATGGACTGAGGCCGTGCATGGTAGCTCCCACCAAAATTATAGCAGGGCTGGGTCTGTCACTAGGTATTGACATTCTTGAAGCTCCAGGAGCAACTGGAGATTACCGAACACTACTAACATCCAAAGCTACAGCAATAGCCAAAGCCCTTTCTGCCCCATTACAGCCATGTCCATCAATTTTTGCACCTGGAGAAGATGAGCATAGGCCAGGACCATTAGGTGGCTATGATTTTGGCTTCCTTCATATCAAGGTATTGAGCATTTTCTTGCAACGTTCTCATCTGTTGTTTAGACAGTTAAGCTTTTTCTTCATTCGTACAGGCGATCGATGATGCGGGGCACGATAAAGCCAGCATGTTAAAAGTTCGAGCTTTAGAATCGGTAGACAAAGCAATTGCTCAGTTGGCAAGGCTTCTCTGGCAAGTTGAGAAGTCTGCAAACTTTGAATACTACTTGTGTATTACTGGAGATCACTCTACTCCAGTGGAGTATGGTGATCACAGCTTCGAGCCCGTGCCTTTTTCGCTCTGTAAGCTGAGAGATTTTATCGGCGCAAGAGGGGAATCTATTGTGATGTCCACCCCTCTGGACTCCTTTCCTCTTCCATCTGTAAAATCTGGTGAAGATCTTAGAAGTGACATTCCACTGCCTGAGAAGAGTGGTGAAAGATGTGTAGCATTTGCTGGTGATTCTGTGAGTAAGTTCAGTGAGATTGCAGCAGCAAGAGGATGCCTTGGACGGTTTCCAGGCAGTGAGATGATGGGTATCATAAAAAAGTTTATCAAGCTGAAGAACGAATAGAACGATAAATGCCATGGAAGTTTATCAAGCTGCAAGTTTGTTATTCTTGGTTTGTTTTATGTCATCTGAATTTACCCTTTCCCCCCACTTTTAGAAGGTTAATGCGAAGCCTGACGTCTTAAACTCTCCTTATTTTGTCTTTGGAATTTGTATTCAGCTAATTCTGTTTTCCTGGTTGATTGATGTTAGCTCTCCCGAGACTGGCCACTGGTGTCACCGAAACTCTTACAAAACAAAGCAGAGATAAGGACGATTGAGAGCTGCCAGGATAGATGATCTTCATCATGGATTTTGGCTAGACGAATAAAGAAAAGTCGCCTGAGAAAGAAAGGCCATTTTTGAGGAGGTAAGAGGTTTTTTTTTTTTGGGTGGTCCGAGTGCCTTAGCATGGTTGGTTGATGGAAAAAGAGGATAAAGTAGGTGCTCAAGCTCAAAGCGAATAATGAGAGATGGAGTATTTTTTTGTGTACTACTTGAACCACAATAACTATTTACTATTCAATCCTCCCTCAATTGCATGCCTCTTTCAACTCATTGCTCCAGCAATAAATTCATCATATCTGCAACTAGACATGCTAATAACACTGATGCAGAGGGTTCCAACAGCTTTTGCAGCAGTATCAGCGAGTGTTTGATCCATCCAAACATCTTCCACCCAAGGTCATCAAATCCATTTAAAACTACGAACGCCGCTTGTGAATAAGCGCCCTTTCTGCCACCCCCACTTTCAAAATTAATGTTTTGTTTGGGATGACTTTCTTACTGCTTCTTAAAGCAACTTTTTAATACATAAATTAAAATTTTTGTACTACAAAGCTGCTTTAAAAAACAGTAAAAAAATCATCCCTAACAAAGCTCAAGTCAGCTGCTAAAAAAGTTACCCAATCTTACAGTATAGGGGTAACCGAGTTCTCAAAGCTGGGCAATCGAGAGAAGATTGAACTGCTTGACGATAATAGGTATCAAACGAATATTTCGATTTCTCGGGCTTGAATGATATCGTTTTAGGTTTGTACAAAACTTTGAACACGTTACTCCATTAACTTCGCTTGTACATAAAAATGTAGACCATCAGGATGATCGAGCATGTGTCGCCTTTCAAGTAAGAAGCTAAATACCAAAATGCAGCAAGCATAAACTTACCTGAGATAAATGCTTATTATAATCATGGTCCTATCAAAGTGGAGACTATTTATCGAGCTCCAAACTCTTGACATAGAAGATCAATCAAAAAAGTTTTCATAAAGTACTTTATTACTTCTTCATTGAATACAATCCGCTCAAGAGAAATCAAGCGGTTATTGCTTTATCTCGGCGCCCCAAGGACAATGACGATAAACCCAACATTACATTTGGGATAGTTTTTTTACTTCTTTATGAAGCAATTTTTAAATTAAAAAAAAAAATGTTTTAAAAAACTACTTCATATAAAACAGTAAGAAAGTTGTCTCAAACAAATCTTAATGTGCCTATACGCTCTATCTCAGCACATATAAAAATAAAGCATTTTGATTATTACGTTGAAACTCTTTCGGATTCTCAAGTTTGTATGATACTTAACACCCTATATAGTTGATCAGGAATGATAACTTATTGGATTAATAACTACATTTTAACAGGAGTTCAAAGCATTTGTTTAAGCTTATCACAGAATGGTGCTGTGACTTAGAAGAAGTAATCATAAGAGCTTTGATAATACAAGGTTATTTTGAACAACATTTTTTCTCTACAACTAGATGCTAAAACTTATCAGAAAGAATCTAAAACATTTTTGGCAAGAGCCAATCTACAGGGGAATAATTTTACTCGAATGAAGCGGTGGAGGCTTCACTTGGTTCGTGTCATGACCTCGCGAGTAAGATCGACAAGAGCCCGTCTTGATTTTATGACATCTTCATCATCGCTATGAGGAAGGGCCTCAATAGCTTTTACAGCCTCATCAGCATGTTCTGCGGCTAGCTCTCGAGTCCTCTCAAGTCCTTTACTCTTGAAAAGGTAGTCAAGTGCCTTCCGGTGCATAAGAAGTCATCAAAATTAGTTATTAGCTATGAGATCAATAAAATTTTACAGTGTAGATGATAACAGGGGAAAAAAATAGTACATCAATATTGGAAGGAGAAGATGAACAATTTGTAGGCAAAAACAAAAAAAAAGTTTCACGGTATATGTGGCGGTCAGAATTTCAAATTTTTAGATATAAAACATATAAGAAAACTAGTATTGCAGAATGCTTTAACGTAGAAAAAGAGCCCTACTTGTTCTCAATAAAACTTCCAATTTAGGCTTCGTTTAGGACGGTTTTTTTTATACAAAAATTAAAAATTTTGTATTAGAAAGCTGCTTTAAGAAGCCATAATAAAGTCATCCCAAACGAAGCCTTAATGGCCACCCTCAAAAGCACGAGCAAGCTTCAATTATTGGAGCTGACATATCCCATATGGCGTCACTTCTTTTATCATCAAAGCTTGGTGATTAGTAATATACCAAGTTAATGATGCAAATATAAGTTAGGGCAAGTAACAACTAGGTTTTTCATATGATGGACAATGTGAATCATTTAAGGGGAGAGGAATGTGATACGCCGGTTGTAATATCAGTGTTGCTCCAGGTTCGTCCAGGATGAAGTTGGATCATCCGGGACGATCGGTACAGGTTGTTCAAGGAAAACTGTTCTGTCTGTATGGTTCGTCTGGACGAAATCAGGATCGTCTGGACGAAAATTTTCCAGAGAACCCGTCGCCGGGGACGATAATTAAATCTCGTCTGGACGAAGCTCTCCAGAGCTGAGATCGTCCAGGACGAAGCTCGATCGTCCAGGACGATCAGTCTGGATATATATAGAAATGAGATATTTTGAAGAGAGAGAAAAAGCTGAGGAGAGAGAAAAACGAAGGAAAAAGTGGAAAAGTGGATTTTCGGGCGACGCCGAGCTGTTTTCGTCCGAAGAGATTGTTCAGGAAATTGCTGTACTCAAGGTAAGGCACAATCCGACTTTCTCAATTTTCAGAACCGTCGTTTTTGACGGTATTATCTGTCCGGAATTCAGTTTTGTTCATGATTTTCGTCTGTAATTTCCGACTGGTTTAGTTTTTACCGTGTAACTTTCTGTATTTTGTTGAAGTGCCGAGTGTGCACATTTTGGTTATTTTCTGAAGATTTTTATCCGGGTATTTTTGATTCGACTGTGTTTTTAGTCGACTGGATTTTTCTGTGAACTTGGAAATTCTCTGTGCAGTAGAATAAATATTCTGAAATGTTGATATCTATATTCTGTGCAAATTTGGTAAATTGTTATTTTCAGGAAAATTGTGTAAATTATGTATACTGCCATTGTGCTGCCCGATTTTTGGGTAAATTTCTGATTTATCCGGATTTTCTCTGAATTGATATGCTATCTGTATATGCTATAAAAAGGGAGTTATAAGAGGCCTGGATCCTATGAGATTCAGTTAGTGTCTGGGAAATTCTGAAATGAGCTCAATATGAAATCTGATATCTGTTCTGTTCCGGATCCGAGGAAATCTGTTTAGGTGCTATAAGCACTATATATGTATTCTGGTGCTATAAGCACATCTGTTCTGGTGCCATGAGCACAAAGGGAGGCATAAGGGGCCTGGATCCTATGAGATTCAGTCAGTGTCAGGGAATTTAGCTATGAATTACATAATATCTGATATTTGATTCTGATATGATTCTGATACGATTTGTTCTATTCCGATATGATCTGAACTTCTGATTTTTGTACGATTCTGATTCTGTTGATCTGATATGTCTGATCTGTTCTGTTTCTGATTTGATACGACTTCCGTTTCTGTACAGTTCTGTTTGATTTGATATCTGTCCGATTCCGTTTTAATTTATGTACGGATTTGTCTGATGTGTTTGTTTTGAGATTCTGAGAATTTTGATTGGAGGTTTGTTGCTTTGCTGAGCTGTTGAGCTCACCCTTGCTTTCTGGTGGTTTTCAGGTTCTGGGAAAGGGAAGGAAGTCCAGGATTAGTTCAGAGTCTGATCAGTATAGGTATTGTTTTGTACCTTTTGATTTTTGTACAGTCATGGCTTTTCTGTTCTGTCTTTCTTTCTGTCTAAAAGCCATGTACTGTATTTGTAGATGATTGTTTTGAGGAAAAGAATGAAAAACATATAGATCTTTTGTTCCGCTGCATTTGATGTTTTTAGTAGCTCTGTGTTTGTCTGTTTCGAGTTAAATGTTTGGAAGATTCAGTTCCGAACCAAATTCCAAAGCTAGATCCTGGTTAGCTTCTCCGTCGCGGCCCGATGCGAACGGGATCCGTCTCGTCTCGGGTTGGGTCGTGACAAATTTTTTGGTATCAGAGCAATGGTTTTGGAATTTGGGATTTGTGTGAAACAGAGCTATAGGAAGTGATATGTAGTGAGTCTGTTTGGGGTAGTTTTGGTTTGTTCGGCTTTTTATTGTGTTGTTTTTGTGATAGTTTTCCGGATTTTTCTGGATTTTCTGTATGGATCAGCCAGACCCAGACATGACAGACGGTCAGAGTGCCGATCAGGCAGCACCAGTGGGGAGTACAGCCCCAGTGGTCGGTGCTGACACGCTTTCACAGTTTGCTACGCTTGTTGCTCAGATGATGAGCGAGACTCAGAGCAGAGCTTCTACTGTCAGATCTAATGACCTTGATAGACATTTGCAGTTGTTTTTGAGGTTGAAACCTCCGAGATTCGAGGGCGCTGTTGAGCCCAGAGTTGCTGAGGAGTGGCTGAGGAGATTGGAGAAGACCTTTGACGGAATGCAGTGTCCGTCAGATAGGAAGGTTCCATTGGCTGTTTTTCTGTTAGACGGAGAGGCTGAGCACTGGTGGGAAGGTAAGCAGGCGGCCAGATTTCAGGGCAGACTGAACTCTTTGATCACTTGGGAAGAGTTCACTGAGGTGTTCCGAGATTGGTTCGTTCCCCCTTCTGCACGACAACAGATGCAGGAGAGTTTTCCGAGACTTGTTCAGGGGAGCAAGACGGTGATGCAGTACGAGGCTGAGTTTACTGCATTAGCCAGGTACGCTCCGCAGCTGGTTAACACTTCTGCTGAGAGGTGTTACAGATTTCTGAGGGGATTACGAGATACTTTGAGGCAGCCCCTGATACCGTTTCGAATCATCGACTTCGCTGAGCTTGTGGAGCGAGCTCGACTGATAGAGAATGACCTGATGGCTACTCAGCAGCGGTGGACTACGAGTAGAAAGAGATTTGGAGGTGAGGCTTCAGGCAGTGGTTCCTCTAGAAAGAGGAGATTTGTTTCTGGCTCAGGATTTGGAGACTCCAGGAGGAGCGGAGGGTCGTCTGGTACTGCTACCAGTACGACGAGTTCTGGATCAGTCAGTACGGCACCTGTGTGCCAGAACTATGGACGACGACACTTTGGCCAGTGTTACAGGATGGCTGGTCTGTGCTTCCGATGTGGTCAGTCAGGACATCGGATTGCAGAGTGTCCACAGATGGGATTTGATCAGCGTTCTGAGTTTCGATCTGAGGGCTTTGTCAGACCTGTCAGTTCAGCAGGAATACCGAGGACTGTTCCTCCACGCCCTGAGGGATTTACTGGCAGAGGTAGTGGATCTAGTTCTGGACCACGGAGACCACCTACGGTTCAGAGGGAGCAGAGTAGTTCTGTTGCTTCAGCTCCCGTTCCAGTTCAGCCCCGAGTCTACAGCTTGAGTCAGCAGGAGGCTCGAGATGCTCCCGATGTTGTGACAGGTACGATTTATATTTCTCATCAGCCCTGTCGTGTTTTGTTTGACTCTGGAGCGAGTCACTCTTTTCTGTCCGAGCATTGTTTTGAGATTTTGCGTTTGGACTCGTTTTTGCTTCCGATTTCTTTGTCTGTGATTTTACCGGCTGGGAATCCTTTGATTGCTCAACAGTTTTGTTTGTGTGAGATTGAGATTTCTGGCAAGAAGTGGAAATCAAGTTTGATTCGGTTGCCGATTTCATCGTATGATGTGATTCTGGGAATGGTTTGGCTGAGTCAGTATGAGGCCCAGATAGACTGTCTGAAGAAGCAAGTGAGTTTGCTTATGGCTGGAGAGAGAGTTATATTTCAGGGATTACGAGGTGTTCTCTCCAGTCTGGTTTCTGTGTTAGAGGTGAGCAGAATGTGGAAGAAGGGATGTCCGGTATTTTTGGCTTCGGTGCGGGATCTGAACCTAGAGGTTGGTTCTGTTTCTGAGATCCCAGTGGTACGGGAGTTTGTTGATGTTTTTCCTGAGGAGTTGGTTGGTTTACCTCCGGATAGAGATGTGGAATTCTCTATCGATATTTTTCCGGGTACCGCTCCGATATCAAAAGCTCCGTACAGGATGGCACCGAAAGAACCTTCTGAGTTGAAAGTTCAGCTTCAGGAGTTGGTTGACAGAGGTTTTGTACGTCCTAGTGTTTCGCCCTGGGGAGCACCTGTTTTGTTTGTGAAGAAGAAGGACGGTACGCTCCGTATGTGTATTGATTACAGAGATTTGAACAAGGTCACGATCAAGAACAGGTATCCTTTGCCTCGGATTGACGACTTGTTTGATCAGCTTTCCGGATCTTCAGTATTTTCGAAGATTGATTTGCGATCCGGATACTATCAGGTGAAGGTGAAGGAAGCCGATGTGGTGAAGACAGCTTTCAGTACTCGGTACGGGCACTACGAGTTTTTGGTTATGCCTTTTGGGGTAACCAATGCGCCTGCTATATTCATGGATCTGATGAACCGAGTATTCAGGGAGTATTTGGATCAGTTTGTGATCGTCTTCATTGACGATATTCTGGTATATTCTGCATCTGAGGATGAACATGCCAGACATTTGAGGATTGTGTTGGAGACTTTGAGGAAGCATCAGCTGTATGCCAAGTTCTCCAAGTGTGAATTCTGGTTGACGAGCATTTCTTTTCTGGGGCATGTGATTAGCGGAGAAGATATTTCTGTAGATCCCCAGAAGATTCAGGCAGTTGCTGATTGGCCAAGGCCGACTACGGTATTTGAGGTACGTATTACAGGAAATTTGTGAAAGGATTTTCACAGATTTCGACGCCTCTGACGAGACTGACGCAGAAGTCCGTTCCTTTTGTTTGGACACCGGAGTGTGAAGCTAGTTTTCAGAAATTGAAGGATTGTCTGACTTCAGCTCCAGTGTTAGCACTTCCGTCAGGTACGGAAGGATTTCAAGTGTTCAGTGATGCTTCACTGAAAGGACTGGGATGTGTCCTGATGCAGCATGGTCAGGTAATTTCTTATGCTTCGAGACAGTTAAAACCACATGAGAAGAATTACCCGACACATGATTTGGAGTTAGCTGCAATGGTATTTGCTTTGAAGATTTGGCGTCATTATCTGTATGGCGTCAGATGTGAGATCTTTACTGATCATAAGAGCCTGAAGTACATTTTTACTCAGAAGGATCTGAATCTGAGACAGAGAAGATGGCTCGAGTTGATCAAGGACTATGATTTGACTATTCAGTATCAGCCTGGGAAGGCGAATGTGGTAGCGGACGCTCTGAGCAGGAAGTCTTCTGGATTATCAGGTATTCAGCTTACTTTTGATGATTTCCTGATTCATGATATGGAACACTTGCAGTTGGAGGTGATTTCCTCCAGTAGTTTGGAGTTGGCTCAGATGAGTATTCAGTCTTCTTTGGAGACAAGGATTCAGGAAGCCCAGAAGTCAGATTCTGATTATTCGAAGTTGATTGCACAGATTGGATCTGGTAAGACTCCTGAACTTCAAATTTCTGATTATGGTGCTATTTTCTGTAAGAACAGGTTGTGGGTACCTGTGTTTGGAGATTTGAGGCAGGAGATTCTGTACGAATCTCATCATTCAGGCTACACTGTACATCCAGGCAGTGGTAAGATGTACGCTGATATGAAACTTTTGTTCTGGTGGCCTGGAATGAAAAAGGACGTAGTTGAGTTGGTGTCGAGATGCAAAGCCTGTCAGTTGGTAAAGGCAGAACATCAGCGACCCGGTGGACTGTTGCAGTCGTTGCCTATCCCTGAGTGGAAATGGGAGGAGGTAACGATGGACTTTGCGATGGGTTTTCCTCGATCTAGACAAGGGCACGACGCCATTTGGGTGATTGTAGATCGATTGACGAAGTCCGTCCATTTTCTTCCGATCAGACAGACGGATTCAGTTGATCACTTGGCACAGATATATGTGAAGGAGATAGTCAGATTGCACGGTGTGCCTCGTGTGATCGTATCTGATCGAGATGGACGTTTTACTTCCAGACTTTGGAAAGGCATTCAGCAAGGCTTGGGTACGAAACTGCATTTTAGTACAGCCTTCCATCCTCAGACAGATGGACAGTCTGAGAGGACTATTCAGGTGCTGGAAGATCTGTTGAGACTTTGTGTTCTGGATTTTAGCGGAAGCTGGGAGGATCATATTCCGCTGATTGAGTTTGCTTATAACAATAGTTTTCAGTCCAGTATCGGTATGGCACCGTACGAGGCTCTGTATGGCAGGAAGTGCCGTACTCCTTTGACTCTAACGGAGGTCGGAGATAGACAGGTTTTGGGGGCCACTTTTGCTGATGAAACTGCTCAGAAGATCAGTTTGATTAAAGAAAGGTTGAAAGCGGCTCAAGACCATCAGCAGAAGTATTACAATCAGAAGCACAGATTTGTAGAGTTTCAGGTTGGTGACTTTGTGTATGTCAAAGTCAGTCCGATGAAGGGTGTGAGCAGATTTGGTCAGGTGAGCAAGCTTAGTCCGAGGTATGTTGGACCTTTTGAAATCCTGGAAAGGATTGGAAAAGCTGCTTACAGATTATTGCTTTCTGATTCGATGTCTGACGTGCATAACGTGTTTCACGTATCCACTCTGAGGAAGTGGGTATCCGACTCTGGGAAGAAGGTATCTGCTGATGAGGTTGAGATTCAGGAGAATCTGGCGTACAAGGAAGAGCCAGAGTTGATTTTGGAATACGACGTCCGAAAGTTAAGAAGTAAACAGATTCCGATGGTTAAAGTCCAGTGGAAGCACCGTACTGCACGGGAAGCCACTTGGGAGAAGGAGTCTGACATGAGACAGTTGTACCCGTACTTGTTTTGACTGAGTTTGGATTGGATAATGTCGAGGACGACATTTTTTTTTTAGTTGGGGAGATTGTAATATCAGTTTTGCTCCAGGTTCGTCCAGGACGAAGTTGGATCGTCCGGGACGATCGGTACAGGTTGTTCAAGAAAAACTGTTCTGTCTGTATGGTTCGTCTGGACGAAATCAGGATCGTCTGGACGAAAATTTTCCAGAGAACCCGTCGCCGGGGACGATAATTAAATCTCGTCTGGACGAAGTTCTCCAGAGCTGAGATCGTCCAGGACGAAGCTCGATCGTCCAGGACGATCAGTCTGGATATATATAGAAATGAGATATTTTGAAGAGAGAGAAAAAGCTGAGGAGAGAGAAAAACAAAGGAAAAAGTAGAAAAGTGGATTTTCGGGCGACGCCGAGCTGTTTTCGTCCGAAGAGATTAATCAGGGAAATTGCTGTACGCAAGGTAAGGCACAATCCGACTTTCTCAATTTTCAGAACCGTCGTTTTTGGCGGTATTATCTGTCCGGAATTAAGTTTTGTTCGTGATTTTCGTCCGTAATTTCCGACTGGTTTAGTTTTTACCGTGTAACTTTCTGTATTTTGTTGAAGTGCCGAGTGTGCAAATTTTGGTTATTTTCTGAAGATTTTTGTCCGGGTATTTTTGATTCGACTGTGTTTTTAGTCGACTGGATTTTTCTGTGAACTTGGAAATTCTCTGTGCAGTAGAATAAATGTTCTGAAATGTTGATATCTATTTTCTGTACAAATTTGATAAATTGTTATTTTCAGGAAAATTGTGTAAATTCTGTATACTGCCGTTGTGCTGCCCGATTTTTGGGTAAATTTCTGATTTATCCAGATTTTCTCTGAATTGATATGCTATCTGTATATGCTATAAAAAGGGAGTTATAAGAGGTCTGGATCCTATGAGATTCAGTTAGTGTCTGGGAAATTCTGAAATGAGCTCAATATGAAATCTGATATTTGTTCTGTTCCGGATCCGAGGAAATCTGTTTAGGTGCTATAAGCACTATATATGTATTCTGGTGCTATAAGCACATCTGTTCTGGTGCCATGAGCACAAAGGGAGGCATAAGGGGCCTGGATCCTATGAGATTCAGTCAGTGTCAGGGAATTTAGCTATGAATTACATAATATCTGATATTTGATTCTGATATGATTCTGATACGATTTGTTCTATTCCGATATGATCTGAACTTCTGATTTTTGTACGATTCTGATTCTGTTGATCTGATATGTCTGATCTGTTCTGTTTCTGATTTGATACGACTTCCGTTTCTGTACAGTTCTGTTTGATTTGATATCTGTCCGATTCCGTTTTAATTTCTGTACGTATTTGTCTGATGTGTTTGTTTTGAGATTCTGAGAATTTTGATTGGAGGTTTGTTGCTTTGCTGAGCTGTTGAGCTCACCCTTGCTTTCTGGTGGTTTTCAGGTTCTGGGAAAGGGAAGGAAGTCCAGGATTAGTTCAGAGTCTGATCAGTATAGGTATTGTTTTGTACCTTTTGATTTTTGTACAGTCATGGCTTTTCTGTTCTGTCTTTCTTTCTGTCTAAAAGCCATGTACTGTATTTGTAGATGATTGTTTTGAGGAAAAGAATGAAAAACATATAGATCTTTTGTTCCGCTGCATTTGATGTTTTTAGTAGCTCTGTGTTTGTCTGTTTCGAGTTAAATGTTTGGAAGATTCAGTTCCGAACCAAATTCCAAAGCTAGATCCTGGTTAGCTTCTCCGTCGCGGCCCGGTGCGAACGGGATCCGTCTCGTCTCGGGTTGGGTCGTGACACCGGTTCAGGCTAAACCGGCCCTTAGGCCGGCTCAGCAAGTATACAGGAGGCAGAAACAGTCCGCCTCTTCTCTGTTTTTTCCGCTCAATGGGTGGGCCCCACTCGTCCGATTGAATTCAAATTGAAAAGGAGGGGGTGGCTAGGGCTTTGGGAGGGAAATTAGATTAAGAAAGTTTTTGTATTAAAGTGCAGGAGATGATTAAGGGGATTATGTTTTGATTGATTGGAATTAAAATTTCTTGGTGACTTGGGCTCTAGACTATGTTGTCTAAAGATTTGGGAGAGACGGTCTTCCTCTTGAATGAGGATCTCTTGTATCTTTTGCTTTGTTCTAGTTTCTCTTTGTTTTCTATAAGATTTGCTATTGTTTGATTGTTCTTCCACCACTATTTCTTTGTTTTCTCGTTGTTTTTACCAATTATTGTTAGGTTTGCTTGCGAACTCAAGTATTTCCTATCAAATTGGGTATCAGAGCAAGTCTTGGGACCGGTGGATGGCTGATTTCGGTAAATTTCAACAGTGATTTTTTACCTGGAAAAGAGAAAAGTTGATATTTTTGGAGTCCCAAATCCAGATTTTGTGAATTTACAAACTCCGGATTGTGATAGCGGCCAAGAAGGTAGATGCTTTAGAAGAAAGGCTTGAATGAGAGACGAATCAAATCAAAACAACGGTGGATGAAAGGATTTCCTCCATGGAAGAACAAGTAGTCGATCTCTGGGACATGATGAAGAAAATGTTGGAAATTTCAAAACCAAACGAGGACTTCCATGGCAAAAGGGGAGGAAGGGAAAAGCACGAATTCTAAAATTCGTTGGGAGGAAGATGTGGTGGAAATCATGGAAGGAGAAAAAAGAAGACCCCATCTAGAGCCTGTCCAGAGGGAAGAAATAGGTGGATATGGGGAATGCCAGGAGGGATACTATGGCCGTCGAAGTGCTGATTTTGAAAAAAGAAGGGGGATTTCAAAAGGGGTTTGGGCTACGACAGAGCAAGGGAAGATCGAGAGACTTGGGGAGGGCCTAGCGCTTGGGAGAGAGAAAACTATGGAAGAATAAGAGGGAATGGGGGCGACCAGAAGGTTAATAAGTTGAAGATGTCCATATTTGAAAGCGAATATGCGTATGGGTGGATTTATAAGATGGAGCGATACTTCGCCGTCAATGATCTGACGGAGGAGGGGAAGCTGACAGTAGCGGGCTTATGCTTGGAGGAAAAAGCTCTGTCTTGGTAGAGACTAGATGAGGTCTATCAGGAATTGGAGGGAATTCAAGGACTGCAAAATAGATCATTTCCAAACCGACCGGGGAGGACATTTCTATGAGCAATTCTTTGCTCTAACGCAGGAGGGATCAGTAGCAGACTACCAGGAGCGATTTGAACACCTAGCCAGTAGGGTGGAGCGATTATCAGATACGGTATTGGAGGAAAATTTTATGGAGGGGTTGAAGGCAGAGATCCGAGCAGCAGTGAAGGTTCTGATGCTCCGTGACTTGGGGGAGACTACGAAGTTGGGGCGACTGGTTGAAAATCAGAGAAATTTGGAGATGGGAGCCAGGAGTAGCAGCATAGGGGGTACTTACAGGATGACGACCACCTATCTAGCACCTAAAGTTCCTGCAACAGGAGGGAGTCGAAAGGCCACCAAGGAGAAGACAGTAGGAGGGAGTGGGGGAAATTTCAAGCGGCTGACAGAAAAAGAGATGTAGGAGAAGAGGGCTAAGGGGTTGTGCTTCAGGTGCGATGAAATGTATACGTCAGGGCATCGATGCAAGGACCAAACTCTTCAGGTTCTCACCATCTGTGATGACGAGTAAACTGAGGGAGGTGAGGAGGAGATAGGAGGTGGAAGAGAATCTGCATTTGGATCTGGCTGAGGTTTTCCTGAACTCAGTGGTAGGATTCACTATGAATCATACTATGAAGGTGAAGGGGGGGGGGGGGGGGAGATAGAGGACAGGGAGGTGGTGGTACTAATTGATAGCAGGGCTACTCACAATTTCATTTCCACTCAGGTCGTCGACCAATTGGGAGTGAGATTAGTGGATACTGGTTGTTGCGGGGTGATGATGGATACGAAGAAGGTGGAGAAAGGCCAGGGGATTTGCAGAGGAGTGCTACTAACTATCTAGGGGATTCAAGTGAGGAAAGATTTTCTTCCCCTGGAGCTTGGAAGTACAGATGTCATCCTGAGGATGAAATGACTGCAGGCTTTGAGAGACACTAAAGTGAATTAGGGATCGCTCACAATGGAGTTGATGGTAGATGGAAGAAAGGTGGTGATTAAGGGAGATGCAGGGCTATCCAAATCCATGGTTTCTCTTAAAACTATGGTGAGGGATATACAGTTGGCAGGCAGAGGATATTTGGTGGAGCTGCACAGTTTGGAGGGAGCTAGATTGGAAGAGGGAAGGGACATACTCCTCTCCATACAGTTATTGATTCAGCAGTTCCAAGAGGTGTTTCAGCCACCTCAGGGATTGCCACTATAGAGGGAGCAGGAGCACATCATCGTGTTGAGGGAGGGAGTGTCACCCATCAGTGTACGACCTTATCGCTACCCTCAACTCCAAAAAGATGAAATCAAAAAGTTGATTAGAGAGATGCTGGAGGGTAGACATCATCAGACTCAAAATTAGTCACATCTCTAGTCCAGTTCTATTGGTGAAGAAGAAGGATGGCATGTGGCGATTTTATGTGGACTACAGAGCGCTCAACAAGGAAACTGTACCTGACAAGTTTTCTATACTAGTTACTGATCAGCTGTTAGATGAATTGAGTGGAACAATGATCTTCAGCAAGATAGACTTGAAATCAGAATACCATCAGATCCGGATGGAGGATGTACCCAAGACACAGCCTTTAGAACTCATGAGGGACACTATGAGTTCCTGGTAACACCTTTTAGCCTCACCAATGCTCCAGCTATTTTCCAAGCACTTATGAATAAGGTTTTCAAACCTTATCTCAAACAATTTGTATTGGTATTCTTTGATGACATCCTAGTCTACAATAGAACAGAGGAGCACTAAGAGCATTTAAAAATGGTGTTAGAGGTGCTGCAGGAGCACCAGCTGAGGGCCAACTTGAAGAAGTGTTGCTTAGCACAAGTCAGTGTATAGTACTTGAGCCATGTTCTATCAAAAGAAGGGGTGGCAGCAGATTAGCTCAAAATTGAGGCAATACTAAAGTGGCCGGTGCCTAAAAATTTGAAGGAGCTGAGGGGATTCCTAGGGCTGACAGGTTATTACATAAGATTTGTAAAGTGATATAATACCATATCATGGCCACTCACTAAGCAGTTGAAGAAGGATGATTTCCTTTGGGGGGAGGCAGACACATCAGCATTTGAGAAGTTGAAGAAGGCGATGACTACACTACCGGTCCTAGCTTTTCCAGATTTCACTCAAACCTTCATTATGGAGACAGATGTGTCTGGATACGGGCTGGGTGCAATGCTTATATAGAGTCGTAGGTCCATTGCCTATTTTAGCCAGGTGTTGACTGTTAGAGCCAAGCTAAAGTCAGTCTATGAGAGAGAATTAATGGCCATCATTTTGGCCATCCAGAAGTGGCAGCCCTACCTACTTGGGAGGCATTTCATTGTCAGGACGGATCAGCATAGCTTGAAATACCTGCTGGAATAGCGGATGGTGACAGAGGAGCATTAGAGGCGGCTTACCAAGTTGTTGGGGTACGATTTTGATATTCAGTATAGAGTAAGAGTGGAGAACAAGACGACAGATGCCTTATCCAGATGTATGGGGGAGCTGTAGACAGTGGCACTATCTGTTCCTTTAATGCTTAACTGGGAGGTCATAAGATAAGAAAGTGCTAGAGATGAGGATTTGGAGAATATCAAGTCAGATTTACTGAAGGAAGAGGGTAGCCACCCATGGTACTCA
The DNA here is from genome assembly GCA_016618105.1 of Dendrobium huoshanense. Classification (NCBI taxonomy): domain Eukaryota; kingdom Viridiplantae; phylum Streptophyta; class Magnoliopsida; order Asparagales; family Orchidaceae; genus Dendrobium; species Dendrobium huoshanense. Next base: position 28,578,359 of record CM028350.1, on the reverse strand, counting down.
TTAGGGGGGAACAGACTAATATATCAAGAAAGGTTTGTGATGCCCTGGACCTTGATCCACATCCCAAACTTACTCTAGGAGTTTCATGAAAGCGCTGTTGGGGGCCATTCAGGCGTGCAAAAGGCATACCGAAGGCTAGCTTCAAAGCTATACTGGAAGGGGATGTATAAAGATGTAGAGGTGATGGTAGCCAGATATGAGATCTGTCAAAGGAACACATACTTGCTATGTCACCAGGAGGACTACTACAGCCGTTGGCTCTATCGGGACGAGTATGGGAGGAGATATCCATAGACTTCATAGATGGGTTGCCCCGATCAAAAGGTTTCACAGTGATTCTAGTGGTGGTGGATAGGTTGAGCAAGTATGCACATTTTCATTCCCCTCTGACACCCTTACACAGTAGTGACAGTGGCTTCATTTCATCAAATAGGTGGTCATATTACATGGAGTACCAGAGGCGATATTATCAGATAGAGACAAGGAATTCCTCAGCCATTTTTTGAGAGAGTTGTTCAGCTTATAGGGGACAGTTCTGAAGACGAGCACATCTTATCACCCACAGAAGAATGACCAAACATAAGTAGTCAACAGGAGCTTGGAGGCTTAACTTAGATGCTTCGTGTCAGAGACACCCAAGCTATGTGCTAAGTGGCTATCATGGGCTAAGTACTCGTATAACACCTCTTTTCATTCTGCTTCTCAGATGACCCCATTATAAACGTATTGTATGGAAGGGATCCTTCCCACTTAGTGCACTTTGGGAGTAGCAGTACTCCAGTTTTGTTAGTAGAGTACTTGGAGGAGAGGGATAGAGTGCTGGCTGAGGGCTCAACATATTATGAAGAAACAAACTGATGGACATAGGAAGGACATCCATTTTGAAGTGGGAAAGAGAGTGTTCTTGAAGCTCCGACTGTATAAACAGAAGACAATCGCCTACAGGAGGAATGTGAAGCTTGATCTAAGGTACTTTGGGCCTTATGAAGTGTTGGAGAAGATCGGAGCAGTAACATATCGGCTGAAACTACCACCAACGGCGACTATACATCCAATTTTTCATGTATCACGGTTGAGAAAGGCCATTGGTGACTATACATCCAACCCCAAGCTACCGGCGACACTTACTGAGGATTTAGAGGTTGTTTTGGAACCCTTAAAGTTATGGGGGTTCGCCAGAAAGAAGATGAAACTAAGAAATTGTTGATCAAGTGGAAGAACCTTCCTGACTATGAGGCCACGTGGGAGCTATACGAGAGGGTGAAATTTCACCTTGAGGACAAGGTAATTCTTTGGGAGGGCAGTATTGATACGCCAGTTCAGGCTGAAACGACCCTGTCGGCCCTTGGGCCGGCTCAGCAAGTATACATGTGGAAATAATCCGCCTCCTCTCTATTTTTTCGCCAAATGGGTGGGCCCCACTCGTCCGATTGAATTTAAATTGAAAAGAGGGGGCGGCTAGGGCTTTGGGAGGGAAATTAGATTAGGAAAGCTTTTGTATTAAAGTGCATGAGAGGATTAGGGGGGATTATATTTAGATTGATTGGAATTAGGATTTCTAGGCGACTTAGGCTCTAGACTCTCTTGTCTATAGATTTGGGAGAGATGATCCTCCTCTCGAATTAAGGATCTCTTATATCTTTGCTTTGTTCTTGTTTCCCTCTGTTTTCTATAAAATTTGCAATTATTTGATTGTTCTTTCACGATTTCTTCGTTTTCTCGTTGTTTTTACTGATTATTGTTAGGTTTGCTTGCGAACTCAAGTATTTCCTATCAGAATGCAGTAAAAAGGAAGGGGTCCTAGCAAGATGGCTGGCAAAGTCACTAATTGCATCAACAGTCATTAGGAAACCATGAAGGAAAATGGAAAACTCAGAAACTCGACAAAGAAGTTGACTGGAAATCTTGAATCAGTAAATTTTAAAGAACTCTTGCGGTTCATTTGGTTTCTTGTTGTTTGAAAAAACATCAAAGAAAATGATGATTACATTTTTCATTTTTTTAATGAAAAATAAAACCATTACTTTTGATGAACATAGAAATGTGTGATTTAAAATTTAAAATCGATACTATTTTCTAACTACAAACACTGTCGTTGCCAGTTCCAAAGTCCTGGATGAGAAAAGTGCAGGATTGCGTTAGGTAGTCAACAGCCAGCATAAAACTTGTCGAATAATCATGACATGAATCATTTAAAAAAATGTGTTAATGCTAGGGCGTCCCCTGAAAGCGACGCGTTGTATGTCCTGAATACATTGACAAGTGTGCAAGGGCCACTGCAACGGCGCCTTAGGAAATGGTTCCCACATCAAGGACGGATGTGGGCAAAGAAACTAGTCCATAAAACTAAAATTAGGATAGGAACTTAAAATGTATGCTCCCTTACAGGAAAATTAATGAAATTAATATATATTATGATTCATAGGAAGATAAATATTCTGTGCATTCAGGAAACTAAATGGATTGGAGAGAAAGCTAAGGAGATTAATAGTTTAGGATATAAATTATGATATTCGGTAGTTGTCGTACTAGAAATGGTGTAGGTGTGATTATAGATAAGAGTTTGAAAAATAATGTTATAAAAATTAACAGAATTGGAGATATAATTATAGCTTTAAAGATTATTACTGATGTTAAGATTGTTAATATTATAAGTGCTTATGCTGCTCAAGTAGATTTGGATATGAGTTCAAAATTAAAATTTTGGAATGACTTAGAAGAATTAATACAAAATATACCTATTGAAGAAATTATTTTTATTGGTGGAGATTTAAATGAACATGTTGGTAGAGAGGTAGACAAATGAAGGTGGTAAGACTACATTAGATTTTACTTTAGCTTATGATTTCTTAATAACTAATACTTTATTTAAGAAAAGAGATAAGCATCTTATCACTTATAAAAATGAATATAGTAAAACGCAAATTGATTATTTTCTTATAAAAAGTTAGATCGTTTAGATTGTAAAGATTGTAAAAATATTCTGAGTAAAAATTTACGTACCCAACTTCAATTATTAGTTTTGACTTTAAGATAAAGGGGCAAAAAATAAAAATAAAGTAAAACAAATTTCTAGGATTTGATGGGATCATTTAAAAAATATTAACAAAAATATTTTTGAGAGTAAGATTTTAAATATTAAGATTATGTATGTGCATGAGGATGTCAATATTATATGAGAAAAAGTGACTTGTAATATTAAGAATATTGCAAAAGATGTGTTTAGAGTTTCGAAGGAAAAAGCTCCTAATAGTAAAAATAGTTGGTAGTGAAATTCAAATGTGCAAGAAAAGATAAAAAATAAGAAGATTTGTTATAAAAATTGGTTTAGATGTAAAAATTCTGATAATTGGAAAAGCTATAAAGAAGCTCGTAAGGAATCTAAGAAAGCTATTTGTGATGCAAAGAACTTAGCTTTTAATGATTTATATAATAGATTAGATAATAAGGAGGGAGAAAGATATATGTATAAGTTAGCCAAACAAATAGATAATAGTAAGGATTTAGTTAAAATGAAGTGTATTAAGGATTTAAGAATAAAGATCAAAAAATACTTTTCTCAGAAGATGATATTTAACAAAGGTAGATGAGATATTTTGCTAAACGTTTTAATGAAAATGTGAAAATGCGATTAACTTTAAAGATTTTTCACCCTAAATGAAAATAAAGATTTTTATTTTTATCGACGTACAAGTAAAACCGAAGTTAGAGAGACTTTAAAGAAAATGAAGTGTGGAAAAGTTGTTAGAGCTGATGATATCCAAATAGAGATGTGGAAATACTTAGCAGATGAAGGAATTTCTTAACTTACTAAACTTTTTAATATTGTTTTGAAGGCTAAAAATATGTCATATCAGTGGAGAATGAGTGTGTTAATTCCTATTTTTAAGAATAAAGGTGATGCACAGGAGTGTACAAATTATAGAGGAATTAAGTTAATGTGTCATACTTTAAAACTATGAGAGCGAGTTATGGAGCATAGGTTGCGGTGTGATACTAATGTTTCTCAAAATCAATTTGGATTCATGTCAGGTAGGTCTACTATGGAAGCCATATATTTATTGAGAGGTTTGATGGAGAAATATAAAAAGAATAAGGAGGATCTACATATGATATTTATTGATTTAGAGAAAGCATATGATAAAGTCCCAAGAGAAGTGCTATGGAGAGTTCTTGAAAAGAAAGGAGTTAATAATGCTTATATTCAAATCATTAAAGATATGTATGCATGAGCTATTACTTGTGTTCAAACACAAGGTGGTTTGACCAAGTATTTTCCTATTTCGGTTGGATTACATCAAGGATTAACCTTAAGTCTATATCTTTTTGCTTTAGTCATGGATGTTCTCACTAGACATTTGCAAGAGGATGTATCTTGGTGTATGCTTTTTGCTGATGATATTCTTCTAGTTGATAAGACTAGAGAGGGAGTTGAAAGTAAACTTGAATTATGAAGGTCAACTTTAGAGTCTAAAGGTTTTCGCTTGAGTAGATCTAAAACTAAATATATGTAGTGTAATTTTAGTAGCAATAGACCTAGTGAGGGGATTGTGACTTTGGGCGATCAAGTCATTAATAAGAGTACACGTTTTAGATATCTTGGATCTATTGTTCAGAGTGATGGTGAAATTGATGGGGATATTATCAGCAGAATTCAAGTCGGATGGTTAAAGTGGAGGAATGCATCGGGCTTATTGTGTGATAGAAAAGTCCCCCTCAAACTTAAGGGAAAATTCTATAAGATGGTGATGAGACTTGTAATGCTTTATGGTGCCGAATGTTGACCATTAAAAGAGAAGCATAATACTAACTTAAGTTTTGCAAAGATGAGGATGCTTAGGTGGATGAGTGTTACCCTTAAAGATATGATACGAAATGAGCATATACGTGAAAAGGTTGGAGTAGCTCCAGTGGAAGATAAGATTAGAGAGAGTCGTCTTAGATGGTTTGGTCACATTAAACTGAGGCCTTCCGATGACCCATTTAGGAAAGTTGAGGTATTAGATTTGACTTATGTTAAGAAAATAGAGGTAGACCTAAAATGATTTGGTTAAAAGATATTAGAAATGATGTTTCTTTATTAGATTTAAATGAGAATTTGACTTATAACCGGACACAATGGCGAAAAAGGATTCATGTTGTCGACCCGACGTAATGGGACAAAGGCTTGATGTTGTTGTTGTATTGTTTTCTAACTACAACCAACCAGAGGCAGAATTAACAGCCATCCAATTCAAACATATGTTCATCAAAAGTAATGATTTTATTTAGTTAATTAACCATTTAAAAAAAAAACTACATCTAACTTCAAAAAAAAAAAAACTACATCTAACTTCAAGCAACCAAAGGATCCACAAGAGAGCTAAAAATATCGTTTGCTGCATACATGAATTGTGGAACAGATGGCCAGTAAGTTCTGAACCTTGCAAGTCAAAATGACCCATAGGAAAAATATGCAGAACATATTATTTCCAACAATCTTAAGGTTATGTCCACTTAACTCTTGACATTTCAAGACCAAAAAGATTCGGAATAAACTTACAAGGTCAACATCTGAGCGATTGCCAAACCCTCGATCAACAACTTCTCTCAGCTGAGGATACTCCTCCATTGCAAATAAAATAGGAGCTGTTACAATATTCTGCAATGAAAGATATTTGTCAATTGAGAGATTATCTTATAGCATAGCATGCTACTTCTTTCTCATCCCACATTATATTTCTAACTCTTAAACAACTGCAATGCCGGCAGTTAAATAACAAACGGCTTAAACTATTCAGCTAGGATGTATAATTAAGTTTAACAAAAGTAATTAATACAATTATGTTAACCGTAAAGAGGAGAATGGAAGAATGGAAAAGAATAAGAAGCACTTTGAAAGAATATATGCAAGAACTGAGTGCATCATAGGAGTACTTGTTTAATGTCAGACAATGAGCCCTTTCCAAGTGAACTTGATGTACCAGTGAAATCAAGGACATCATCAATCAACTGATATGCCATGCCCTGCTTTGATGAAATATTATTATTAAGCATTTTTAATGACGAGCTATCATAGCGATAGACAAATAAGCGTAGTGAACCAACGCACTAACCAAATTTCTACCATAATTATAAGCAAGCAGTGCCACTTCTGCAGTTTGGCCTGCAAGCAGAGCGATGGCCTTGCAACTGTTTGCAATCAACGAAGCTGTCTTATAGAATGTCTTCTGCAAGTAATACTCCATGCTGTACATTGATGTAATGGTGCTTCAGCTAAGCAACATGAAGGTAGAGTAATCAAGCAGCAACAGATGAATATAATTGAACAAAACAACACCATTTCTTTCGTTTGGGTTGGCTGTTATAAAGTGGGAGGAGCAACCACAATAGTAGAGATAATCAATAACTATATACAGAAACTCACCTACGCCGTTGCTCAAATGAAGTTGTCATTTGCATTGTTTCACCGTTTACAAGGTGTTCCACAACAGTTGCCAATAAAGATACAACCTGTATGAATTTACATGATGGACAAAGGAGAAATCTTCAGTCTTTTCTGGTGAATAAGGGGAAGAGAACAAAATCCAATCCAATAGGAACAAAAATTAAAAGATAATACTATATGGAAAGTATGTTAACAATGTGTATTTGGCCGTGGTGTTTAGGCGTGCTTTCAACTTGAGGCTAAAGTTTGCATGGAGTGTGATGGAATGCAGAAACGCTGACGCTCAGGATATAGAAGCCAGTCACAGCTATTGTTACCTCGGTATTCTTTAGTTTTGCAAGTGCAACACAAGCTCTTGAAAGCAAAAAGTCTCCAGCTAGCACAGACAACTGCAGACAAAAGTTGATGATAATTTCAGCTTAAATTCATTTGAATGTATCGCTATGGAGAAATTGAAGTTAAATAATGTTCTAAAAATATCATGTTTTATTATTTCCATATGATAAGACTTTCCAATCAATAGATAGAACTAAGTTCAGAGAAAAGCCGTGAAAAACAATAGCCACAAAAAGCAGAGCCATTATCGAGGTAAAATCCAACACGAGCATTAAGAGCACCATTATTATTCTTGTTTTACATATCCTAGATAAAATGTTGTAGTTAATTAAAAAAAAGATTCTCATCCTGACAAATCTATTCCATTAAAAGTGAAGCATTTCCATCTAGATGAAGCATCAAGAACACTGCACAAAGAAGTTTAAATTTTTCAGGCTTCAAGAGGTGTTCCTGCTAATGAGATCAAAGCTCATAAACTCTTCAAGCACATCAAAATATTTTATCAAGTACAAATAAACCAGTCCAGAGTTACCTGTTTTTCTTCGAAATCCAACTAAAAATGATGAACTCCGTAGTGTAATGCATAAACAGATTTGAAGAACCAAAAGTTTTCAACTTGTTCTGTTTTAGCTTGTGCGTAAAACACCAACAATATATATTATGGATGCTCTAATATTGAACAGCATCCAAATTTTTATCTCAACAAGGTCATTAATTACGCTACTGAGATCATCTGTACAATTTTATATAGCAGACACGATTCTTATTTGGAATGTGAAAGATATGTGAAAAATATTTGAAACATGAAACCTGCGGGTTCGTCAAAGCTTGCGAGCTATCTTCTTCTACCAATCCACTTGTATCTTTCTTCTCTAAAATTATTATAAGTTTTAAGTTGTGTCGTGTCATGTTTTATTATAAATTATAAGTTGTGTTGTGTCTTATTCTATTATAAATTGATGTAGACAAAGGGGGGGTCAACTCAAGCTAAGTTTTTTATAGTGTCTTTTCATATTTTCCCTCTCCTTTGGGTGTTTGCCGATTTCATATAAGCATTAGCTGTTTTGGTTTAAGCTTAAGAAATTAAACTTTAGTTGTGCCAAGCTCATTAATTTCTAGTGGAGTTGTAGCTCATTATGAGCTAGTGGCTTGCTTAAAGTTATTTAAGGAGAACTTGATTTGGCGGGTGGATGTGCTCTTTCATATTCCTTTTGAAATTAAAATGCTAACAGCCAAATTTTCTACTTTGGAAATTGCTCTCTCGGCTGGCTGTTTTGGGGAGAGAAATGACTCATTGGATGCTGTTTTTTCTGCCTTGGCATTCCCTCTGTTGACCGAACTTTATGTTGACGCCTGGTTCCCTGTGCTGATTCCTTGGTATGCTGGTTCCGTGGCTTTGTTTTGGCTGCTGCCGCCTGGTTTCCTGTGTTGGTTTCTCGGCTGTGATGTTCCTGGATTAAACCGTGGCTTTGTTCTATGGATTGTTTTAATTGCTGCCTATTGGGCTTCAGCAGGAATGAATTTTGGCTCTTGGGATTTTGCAATTATGCCTCTTGGCCTTTCATTTCTATCTAAAAAGCTGGGAACTTTTGGCTGTTAAGTTCCCCCTCTTTGGCCTATATATTTGAGGTATTTTGTGAAGAAAAAAGTTAGTGAATAGTGAAGTGTATGAGATATTTTTGGAAAGAAACCTGAGGGTTTTCTTGGATAGCTTGCGAGCTATGCCACTTCTTCCTCTCCTCTTCTATGGAAATCCTGCGGGCTCTTTCCCTCTTCTTCTTGGCTCCTAACCTCTTTCTTCTATCCACAAGTTTACACTTCACATGTATCCTTCTTCTCAAAGTAAGCAAGTTTAGGGTGTCTTTTTGTCGTTAAGTGATTAAGTCAAGTTTGTAAGAGTCGATGTTTGTAAGTCATTTCATTTTATATAATATAAAAGTTTGTTTTGACTAATTTGTCTAGTTTTTGTAAGATCTTGTAATATTCCATTATCTAGGAAGAGTTTCTTTTGTTAGCAAAAATTTGGGGCCCTCTCCCAAATTTTTGCTTGCATCAATTTGGTATCAGAGCAAGTTTAGGAAGTCCTAGGATTTGGTCGTCAAATTTTAGGTTGTCAAATTTGTTTTAGTCGTCAAGTAGTAGTTTATCAAAGTTTTGTTTGTCAAATCATTTGTCAAGTGAAGTCATGTTGTGAGTCTAGAAAGTCTTGTTGTCGAGAGTCTTAAAGTTGAGTCTAAGTCTTTTTAGGTGGAGTCTTTTGAGTCTTTTTTTAGTCAGTCAAAAAAAATGAAAAAAGACAAAAAAATTGAAGAAAGCAAGGCAGAAGACATTAAAGAATCTATGGATAGATGGATCCCGACGAAATCAAAAAATCCACTGGAGTATGAATTATACAAGCTTCAAGTATGGATGCACATTCGTACAGAAAGGTACTTCAAAAAGAAGCTGCGCTTACAAGATAAATTCCTGAAAGAACGAGATGAGATCATGCAGAAGTATGAAGATTTGATCAATGAATTAGATGCGCCGTCTTCAAATCCTCGAAAGAAATCTAAAGCGAACTCATCGGGAGATGAGTTTCACAAGTAGGGGAGTCTGATGTAGACAAAGGGGGGGTCAACTCAAGCTAAGTTTTTTATAGTGTCTTTTCATATTTTCCCTCTCCTTTGGGTGTTTGCCGATTTCATATAAGCATTAGCTGTTTTGGTTTAAGCTTAAGAAATTAAACTTTAGTTGTGCCAAGCTCATTAATTTCTAGTGGAGTTGTAGCTCATTATGAGCTAGTGGCTTGCTTAAAGTTATTTAAGGAGAACTTGATTTGGCGGGTGGATGTGCTCTTTCATATTCCTTTTGAAATTAAAATGCTAACAGCCAAATTTTCTACTTTGGAAATTGCTCTCTCGGCTGGCTGTTTTGGGGAGAGAAATGACTCATTGGATGCTGTTTTTTCTGCCTTGGCATTCCCTCTGTTGACCGAACTTTATGTTGACGCCTGGTTCCCTGTGCTGATTCCTTGGTATGCTGGTTCCGTGGCTTTGTTTTGGCTGCTGCCGCCTGGTTTCCTGTGTTGGTTTCTCGGCTGTGATGTTCCTGGATTAAACCGTGGCTTTGTTCTATGGATTGTTTTAATTGCTGCCTATTGGGCTTCAGCAGGAATGAATTTTGGCTCTTGGGATTTTGCAATTATGCCTCTTGGCCTTTCATTTCTATCTAAAAAGCTGGGAACTTTTGGCTGTTAAGTTCCCCCTCTTTGGCCTATATATTTGAGGTATTTTGTGAAGAAAAAAGTTAGTGAATAGTGAAGTGTATGAGATATTTTTGGAAAGAAACCTGAGGGTTTTCTTGGATAGCTTGCGAGCTATGCCACTTCTTCCTCTCCTCTTCTATGGAAATCCTGCGGGCTCTTTCCCTCTTCTTCTTGGCTCCTAACCTCTTTCTTCTATCCACAAGTTTACACTTCACATGTATCCTTCTTCTCAAAGTAAGCAAGTTTAGGGTGTCTTTTTGTCGTTAAGTGATTAAGTCAAGTTTGTAAGAGTCGATGTTTGTAAGTCATTTCATTTTATATAATATAAAAGTTTGTTTTGACTAATTTGTCTAGTTTTTGTAAGATCTTGTAATATTCCATTATCTAGGAAGAGTTTCTTTTGTTAGCAAAAATTTGGGGCCCTCTCCCAAATTTTTGCTTGCATCATAAATTGTAAGTGGTGTTAGTATTATTTTATTGTTGTGTTTGTTTGTGTTATTTAAGGTTTATGTGAATGAGAAATGAAGTGTGCTTTAATTTGCATTCCTAGAACAAAATTTATTTTTAGGTTGCATCAATTTGGTATTAAAGCTTTAAGTTATCATGTGTGTCTTCCTTTCTCTATAAAAAAAATGGACAACCATCAACAAGCCGAAGTTCCAATTACACTTAAAGCGATTTCTACATATCCAATTCAGAATGAAATACTCAGAGGGAAAATACAGCAATATTTATGCACTGAAAAGTATAAAAAATAAGATAATGCTATACTTTGGTTAGAGTTTGAACAAGAAAAAGACAAGATAAGAAGGAAATACGATTACTGAAGGATGCTGAGAGGGAGTATTTTCATGCAAAAAAGATAAATATTCTAGAGAGATTTTGAAAGAATGTTTTGCACATAGTTGCTGATCTTATTACAAATGAAGATGAACCAACTAATGATCTCGTTGATGTCTTGGACATTCGTATTGTCCAGACAAAAAAAATGCGTGCACCGACGATTCTTGGTTAAATGGAGGGGACATCCTTTGTCTGATTGTTCTTGGCAGCTAAGCAGTTGCAGATTCTTCGTCCTGATATCTACCAGCGCGTTAGTGAAGCTTTCTCATCAAGAGATAAGATTCTTCCATCATGAGAGAATTGATGCGGTCAAGAGTTGTCATTTTATATTTGTTTTAATTTTCTACTTGTGTTTCTAGCTTTCTCTCTCCAGTGACTTTTTATTTTTTCTGTTGACCGATCGTTTTCCTTTTTGGCGTCTCGGTTTCCTAGCTATATCTCGATTTACCTGCTAAAATTTGATTTCCTTGCTATTGACTCTCAATTTTCCCAACGGTTGTTGGGTTTCCTGCTGCTGGCTACTTGGTTTTCCCTATGACTATTCGATTTTATAACTGCTGGTTGTTCGTTTTTTCCCCTTGCTGATTTGATGATTTCATATGCCAAGTGTTTTAAATTATTTTTATGAGGGCTATCTTGAAGGGTTTCTATTGGCTATTTTAGTGGCATATTTATGTGATCTATTTAATACAATTTTTCCTTATTTCTCCCATAAATAGTGGATGATTTCCTTTTTGAATGAGAGAAATATGTGAAAAATATTTGGAACATGAAACCTACAATTTTGTCATAGCTTGCGAGTTATCATCTTATACCTTCCTTATATTTTGTCTTGAACTTCTATCTATTCTTCTCTCCATGATTCTCATTCCACATGTATCTTTCTTCTCTAAAACAATTATAAGTTTTAAGTTGTATTGTATCCTATTTTATTATAAATTTTAAGTTGTGTTGTTTCTTGTTCTATTATAAGTTGTAAGTGATGTTAGTACTATTTTATTGTTGTGTTTGTTTGTGTTATTTAAGATTTATGTGAATGAGAAAGAAAGTGTGTTTTAATTTGCATTCCCAGAGCAAAGTTTATTTTTAGAATGCATCAGTAGGGTAGATGGATTTTTTGCTTTAATTGTTTAGGTGATTTATTTTATTTTGAATATCTAAGATTTTAGTGATTTTAAAATTTTAAACAACTATTAAAATCAATGCCCCTTAATGATAAAATTTGAGATTTAGGGGCATTTAAAGAATAGAGATCTCTTCAGTTGAAATTTTCAGTCAACACGGCCATCATCAAGGTTTATGGGTAATTTCATTTCATTAGTCAACCCTTGTCAACTATGTTTGATTGCCAATAGAAGATTGGGGTTTAGCTCCTAATTTATGGTTTTATTGTAAAAATATCGAAATCAAGAGTATATATTTTAATATATAAATTTGCTTCATAAAAAATCTTGAATGCCTAATATGAACGTATCAAATTAAATATTTGGGTTAATTCAACAAGCGTTAAATCCAAAAGTTTATATTTTGGTGATGAATTTTCCTTGTAAAAGGCTTTGAAGGCATAATATGAACATACAAAACCAAATACTCTGATCGACACTGTGATCGTGTATCTGTTCGTCAGTTCAAGTGGTGCCAACTCCAGTCCATTCAAAGAAGATGATTGGATTTGAACTTAGATTCACTTTTGACCCCCCGCAACATCCTTAAGCACCACGTATGTATATATATCACGCTCGTCATGACCCACACGGACGGTTTAAATTTTCAATTTAAATGATATGGTGTTTATGTCAATGTACTTATACAATGCATTTTGTATGTTTGAAATTTCATTCATTATTTCTTTAGTCTGCGCAATATCCTCAAATGTCACGTATATATGACGCTCGTTGGGGCCCATGCGGTAACATACTTTTGAGTGCATTTTGCATAATGTATTTATATATCATATAGTGTATATGCATGTCGCATTGTTGGACGATACATGTATGATGTATTTGCGTGTAGCATAATACATATACACGACACATTTGACATTTTGGATAATACATATGCATTGTATATTTAAATGTTGAGTAATGCACTCACACAAAATATTTTTGGCTTATAATATGCCCGTGCAATGTATATGCATGAATTTCAATGCATTTTCACAACATTTTTGCGTGTTTCATGATGCACTAACGCAATGCACTTGAATATTCATTCTGCACTTGCGCAACATACTTGATTGTATTTTAGTGTACTTTATTAGAGGCACTTGCATTTTACTTAGCGCATGTGCATGATACATTTGTATGCTTGTTTAGTATGCTTGCATGCTATTTTTGCATGATTGCTTGTGCATTTGCAAGATGTTTTTGCATAATCAATGATATTCATATATATTAAGCAGTGCGCCCATATAATTGGCAGTATACATACATGCCACTTGATCTATATAATGTGTTTGTATGCCTTTGGTACACTCACATTATATAATAGGACTCGTACGATATACCCCCTTTCGGTGATTTGGCACGTCGTGCACACTTTAATGAGAGGTCGTACAACCCGTGGCACATAAGTGTGCTATTTTATTTCTTTTCAAAGATATGTTCACAGAGTGTACGACATTCATGGGATGCATACAAGTCTCCTGACTTAAACAGTTAGCGCGCATGCTACTTAGGGCACTTTTGCACCCGTCACTTCCTCATTGTCATTTTGTATTTGTAGTTTGGCTCTATAGGTCCCACAAGGGAATTAGTTTTGCTGAGTTATAAATAGGGAACCCAACCTTAATGCATTTTTCTGCACATTTCAATTTACAACTCATGTGCTACAAGGGGATTGAGTGTTCACTACCAAGGAGCTAAGAGAGAGAAGCTTGGTTCCTACTTGTTAGTAAGCAACTAATTCAAGTTCGCTTTAAGTTCTATACTATTATGTTTTGATTCTTGTTCATGTCAAATTGGAAGTCACAATGGGCTTGTAGCGAAGGTAATGCTTATTGATCCCTTTCACATGCTTTTTCGGCTAAATTACGTTAAAGTAAAATGGAGAAAGAACATGATTTAAATTTCTGTAGGATTTAAGGTCGTCATTTTTACGATTTGGCATGATTTAGGCTATTATGCTTAAATCCTGCTCAAATATACCAATGTAAGCTTCCGTAGGATTTAAAATTATCATTTTTATTGTTTGGCAGACCATGTACACTTAAATCTTGCTCAAATAAACCAATGTTTGTTATTTAATGGTATTTTATATTAATGCATTTTTTTAAAATTATTTTATATTGTGCCCCATGTTTAAAATGGTGTGAGTCATGTCATGTGCTATTCGTCATGGCTCCACGGAAAACTTTGTGCTATGTTACGCCATTCACCGTTGACAAGTATAGGTGAGGTTAAGCACATATTGAGTATCTGCAAATCATGTGTAAGGTGTCATGAATGTGGTGCAGGCTTAGTGTAGTTCATGAGAGGAGCAAGGCCTGTGCAGTGGGGTGTGAGGGTAAGGAAGGGAAACTTGGGAAAGTATAGGGTTGCAAGCGTAGGTGAAGGGCATGTAAGCAAACACAAGGTTGCAGGCATGCGGTCAAGGGAGGGAGGGATTAACTTTTTGTGGAATCAAGTAGTTGCACGCAATTAGGGATAGCGGTATGAGCATAAAGGCGAGTGTTCAAACATGAGCTTTAATTGGATGTTTTGAAGAATTCTTCTTATATATTATTGACAAAATACAATGGCCAACATATAGGCAAATAAAGAGAGCATAAAATAAAGAAAATAAATAGGAGAATATCCTCATTTATGAAGATATATTAGTCATAAATCAACTCCCTATTTTAGTACTTTTTAATTCAGCACTTCCCTATATTAACAATATGTGTGAGTGACCACTCACAATTTGTTTCTTTTACAACAATGATTTCTTAAATATATATAAAATGAAAATAAAAATCAAGAAGATACCTTATTCCCCATCACAATATTTAACGAACCAATACCACGTCTTGTTTCTGCATCATCCAAGACATCATCATGAAGAAGGCTTGCTACCTATTATGTATATTAAAAGCCATCATAAAAGGAAAAACATGACATTACAGTGTTTCAAAATTTCAATGGAAAAAAAAAAAGTTACAGAGCATTAAAATTCAAATGAGGGAAAGATTTGAGAGAGTTGGTCAAAAGATTAGGTTGAAGCTACAGTTTCTCTATTATTAACATAAAACTCTATTAGACACAGAAGTTAATAAGATGTTTATGCAAGTGGCCGACGTGAATCATCTCAGTTATCTCTGCAATACGCTGTTGCCTCAAATCCAGCTCCTTCTTTAAGCTACTAAACACTCCATCAACTGTCGGTTGTGGTATTGGCATATACAAAGCCTTTGCCATCAGCAACAAGACCTGCAAACACCGAGGGCTCAGTGACCACACAAACATTTAAAAAATGGGAAACAATAGCCATATACTCATTAGGTTTTTGAATTAAAAATGGCGGATGAAGTAATACATTTTTTTTGTAAAAGTAAGAGTCATGTTTCACCAAGAAAAATGCAATTTGTTAAATATCAGATAATAATCAAAATTGGGAGAGAAATATGCACCACTAGAAAAAAGATACAAAAGTATATGGAAAAAGTTGCATGTTTTGTTAACAGAAAATCAGTAAATCAGCACCTATGCCATTGAACATGCCACATAAAGGATAGTGAGTGATGTTCTCTTACTGTAGGTCTGAATCTTTTCCCCTCGACTCCAATTTTGAAAAAGTATTCAGCAGCTTGAGCCAGTTTTGGTACCTGAATTAAGTACATCACAAAAACAGATAAAAAAAAAGTGCACATAGATGTCTCCAAAAGACATAGACAAGATATAATGGATTCAACAGGAAGATACTAAGAATAGTACCTCAGCAACTACCATAGACCTTAATCTGTTTGCAATAACTGACAATTCATCTGAAACAAGCGAAAATGGGTCCAGCGGTTCCTGACAGGTACAAAAGTTTTCAATAGCATAAGAAAAAATAAAAATTAAATTAACATATGCTATAGTAGACTGCCTTAGATGTTACAAATGAAGTTAGTTTTATAAAAGAAAGAACTGTATGTGCAATAGAATTTGTAAAGTTAAAACCGATGGTGATGTGGACATCGACCAGAGGTTCAGACATGTGTATCGCCGTAGACAGCGCAGATCGACGGCCACGATTCAGAGTTTATATTTCTAGTTATTTATGTATTTCTTTCATGCATTTTCTTTTTCCTATTGTACCCTTAGTATAAGCTGAGTCATGAGTATAGCCCCGAGGGCAAAAAAGTCATTGTATTTTCTTTTGTGTTGAGACCTATATATAGGTCATTTCATGTTGTATTATGGTTAATGATGATGGAAATGAAAAAGCTATTTTGTTCTTCTTTGTCTTCTTGCATGAGTGCTTGAAGGAGAGAGAGATTGAGAGCTCCACGGGGGAGCAAACCGCAAGGCCCACCAATCGTTGGAAGAGTCCTCGATTCGTGGTTAGAATTTTTTCGATCGTGTTCCAATCCATCTCCTCTCCCCTCCCCTCCACAAGAAATCCTTCTCCCACATTGCCCCCGCCCCTGTGAGAATCCCGCCGCCAACCGCCACCCAATTTCCGGCCGGCCGGCCACCTTGCCGGTGGCGTCCCTTCATCCACCCGACCCCTTCCACCCACAAGTATCAAATTTGAAATTTGAATTATCAAATTTCAAAATCTTTCCTAATTTGGAATTCCAAATTTGGAAAGTTTTTCATGACAAATTTAATTTCAATTTAAATTTAAATTGAAATCTTTATGTCATCGCCACATCATCACCTCCAATTGGAAACCTAGCTCTCCACTAATTCCTCTCCCCTTCCCCTATGCAAGCCGCCGGCCACCCATGGAGGAATTCCCATTAATAGTGTGTTTAATGCCATGACCGTTTTTGAAATCATAATTTGATTTCAAAATCTTTCCCTCCTCTTTTACTTAAACTGAAATTAAATTTCAGTTTTAAGAAATTTAAAACCCCTCTCTCCCCATAATAGCCGTCGGCCACCCCTTTGATGAGCACCCATTAATGGCTCATTAAAGCCCTAATTACTTTGTTTGAATTTGAAATTATCAAGTAATTCCCTCCAAATTTACTAAAACCTGAAATTAATTTTGGATTTTAGTAAATCTCTTGCTTCATTCACCCTACCTAAATTCTTCCCCACCACACATCACCCCTTCTCCCAACCGTGGCCGAGCCCCCCTTTTCCCCTTGGAAATCCCGCCGGCTCACCTCTCCATCCCCTCCTCCTCCTTTCAACTCAAAGACTCTCCCTCACCGCCTCCTAGCTCCCTTCCCTTCGGAAGAATTCCTCTACATCAAGTATGTATGGCGGATCCGGAGTTTGAGTGGGGATTAGTCTTCAACGCCGACGGAAGCATTAACATCCTACGGTCTCCGTGCTTCGACGTAGGATTTGAAGACGAAACTACCGTGGAAGAGTACTTGGAGAGAGTCGTCCCGATCCTTGCAAGCATCTACGACCGACAATTTTCGAAGCACACTTGGAGCCTCGAAAGTCAAGCATTCACGCCCTCCTCGTCACCGTCAACCTCTCCGTGGCTAAAGGCCCTTGGTGTGGCCACCATCTTCGTGGCATCGTTGAGTTTGTTAAAGGTACTCATTGTGAACTTTCTAAACATTAGTCATGGGATTTTATTAATTTCCCGCATTTGCTTTGTTGTGAACTTTGAGATTCATTATTAATCGTGCCTAAACACTAGCTTGAAATTGCTTATCATAATACTTCTTCAATGGAAAATGCTTGAATCATAATTTACGAAAGGCCTAATCTTACTTGAGTAAACTTTGTGAATCTTAATGAATTTCATGTGCAATCCTTGAATGTTTCACATCAAATGGAGTTTAATTACAGAACCATATACTTTATTTTTATGCACCAGTTCAAATGTTATATTCAACTTGCATATGGCTTTTCATCATTGCAGAAGTAGTCTGAAACCAAAAAAACGAAGTACTACGAAACTAAATGAATCTCACTGAATAGAAATCATATGGAAATATTTAATCTAGAAGGTTTTGAAAACATAAAAACGAACCAACAAATAAGCATAACATGATAGTGATGCAGAACTACATATGCGAGGTTTAATTCATTTAGATTTGAACCTTGGATCGATGTCCTCATCAGAATAATTCAAGAATAAAGCTACGGGCAAATTTGAACAACAAAATAAAACAATCAGTGGTTGTCCGATTAGGCTTAAATCACATGATGAGAGATTTGAAGCTTTTAAAATAAATAAAATAACACAACAAACAGTAGTAGTTTTCAAAATAATCCCTAGTTTAATAATGAGAATTAGGATGCATCGAGGTGCGCTCAATTCCTATGATTACTAAGCTTAAGCAAGAGCAAGGCGGAAGAGTCCGTCGTGACTGCAATCAAACCAAGGAGAGTTTAGACTAAAAGGAATAAGATGCAAGGGAAAAGAGAAACCTTCGTTAGGGAGAGGTGGAGATCCTCCACTCGATGCCTTCGAAGTGTTCGTCGATAGCCTCTACCAAATAGATCAACGTGCGCTCCAAATAATCCTCGACGGTGAGATCAACTCTTGGATTCACATCGAAGAAAGTAGATTGTAGGATGTTTACGAAGCCGTCTTCGTCCCAAGTTATGCCGTAATCAGTTTCCGGATCCGCCATTCATGGGGATGAAGAAAGAACTCTCCGGCCGGTTTGCTAAAGGTCTCGAACGTCGTCGAAGAGAAAGAAGTTTCTCTTGTATGGGAAGATAGAAGAAACTCCAAGTGCCTTCTAACAAAATCTGAATAGTCCTTCAAGAAATCTGAAATATTTCAGATTTTCCTCTCAGAAATCTGAGAAGAATTCTATCTCTCAGTGTTGGGAGAAAAGGATTAGAAGGAGCAAAAGTTATGGAAGTAAACCACAGGTGAAATCAAGGTGGAGAGGGGGTATGAGAGGGAGGGGAGAGACGGGTGACAGAGGGGGAAGGCCGACGGGATTGAGGAGACGTGGGGCTCTAATTTCCTAAATCCAAAGGAAATAAATTAGAGCTTAGTTATTAGGGAAATTTTCGGCCAAGAGGAACTAAGGATTTTGAATTTATTTCCTAAAGGATGGATTTAGATTTAGGAAATAATTAATTGAATATTGATGGGCTAGGGGAGAGGAGGCCGGCGGCATTATAAGGTGGATGGGATTTGGGTGCCATGTGTTCAAGCTTGCTTAAAATAGATTTAGACTTAGGAAAATATTTAATTAACTCTATTTGAATTTGAATTCAAATATTGTTAATTTTAGAAACTTTCCTAAAATTGGTTTTCTCAAAATTAGGAAAGAAAATTTCAAATTCAAATTGTTTGGATGTTGAAATTAGATCTTCCCAAATCAAGAGTAAGTATTTATGGAAAGTATTCAAATAGAGATTTGAATTTCAAAGGGTGGAGGAAGGTGATGAGGCCGGTGGCTTGAAGGATGGGAGAGGGGATTTCGGTGGGGTGGTGAGGAGGTCATATGGTGGCCGGCGGCTTGATGGGATGGAATGAAATTGTAGAGCTTGGTTAGGGGAAGATGTTGCTTGAGGGGATGTAGGAGGGACTCAAAGAGGAATACAAATAAAATAACGAAGCACGAACCCGGCCGTCTCCAAGGTTGGTGGGTGATCCGATCTCCCTCTCCTAGGGATCTCTCCAAAGTTCTCTCCAAGAACTCTCAAACGCTCTCACAACATAAGAGTAGGAAATTATCATAATAATCATTCATTCACCTCAAAAGAAAATAAGGAGGGCTATATAAAGCCTCATACAAAGGACTCAAAATAAAAGACACAAATGCCCCTTGGGCTTACATACGACATCCCTTCATAAGAGGGTACAACAGGAAAAAAAATGACATCTAAGCAAATAAAAAATACATGAATAATAAAATAACACAAATGACTCAGAAATATAAAGACTCGATCGTGGCCGTAGATCAGCGGCCACGTCTCTGATAAACCTTCCACGATCTGATGTCCCCATTAGATAGGGATGAAAGGCATATAGTAAAATTTTTCCGACCCCTGATATAAGGAGCATTATGGAGCCCGCATATGAATTATGCCTTCAACAAAAATAGGTTTTAATAAAAAAAAAATTGTGAGTTACTTGAGATATGTATTCAAAATTGTGAGTTACTTGAGATATGTATTCTTTAACACCATATATGAAGTTCAGATGTAATCTGCACCTACGGGTCTGGCAGTGTAGACCCATTCATCTTTATGTTCGTCATGCATTCTTACACCAAGATAAATAAAAAATATTTCAAAACATAACACTGATCATGTCCGAGCAACAATGTGTCATTACACATTACCAAGGAGAGTTCGAGGGGAGAAAGAATTAATCCAAATTATATGCCTATGAGACAATTTTGACCATTTGAGGTATATGTCCAATTATCAAGAATATACAATAAGATTTAAGAAAGTAAAATGAATCAATTATGAAGAAACAAAATAGAGTACCTCATCTGCTGAAGTCTTTTCTTGATGAACTTGATATCTGATGTCATGCAAGCCATGTGAACCCCAAAAATAAGTTTCTCTGAAACCTAACACTGACTAATCCACAGAAAATGAACTGAATATTCGCAATGAAACACATGCATCAACTAAATATTGGAAACCGTGCATCAGCATAACAAGTTTACTGTAAATGTATCGTAATGAACAAGCATAAAAAACTTGATAAAATAACTTAATATTTCAACTCAAAAAAGTTCATTTCTCAAAAAAAGAACCTAGTTCAAAGACAAATAAACTTCCCGCGGTCCTTTCTGGAAAAAAGAAGTTTTAGAAGCAGTTATTTTGACTTTGTAGGTTTGGTGGTGGGAAGAAATTGTTCTGTTGCTGCAATTATATTCAATCACACGGTCAAGATGTTATTCCAGCTTGCCTTTAGAGTTTAGACTACACTATAACTTAGTGAAGGATAAATGATGCATTGCTAGTCGGCTACTCCGTGACTAGTCATTGATTCATTGTATTTTTATTTTATTTTATTTAATGTATCAAGTCACCTTTCTTTTTGTTTAAAGGTTAATTATTAGTGGTACAAGTGGCATTTGTCATCTATAACTAATTTGATAGTAGTTTAATCATTTTGAATAAGATCTAGTAATATAAATATTATGTAGGGTATGCAATTCAGATGGTTGATTAATGAAGTGAGAAATGATATTTGCTTTGACATTCTTTCTCCTGATTGATCCTCCTCTTCCCTAACCAAAAGGCTTCTTCATACTTTTTTTTTCCTCTATCACTTATGTTACTTCGGTTGAGGGATTCAGTTTGCTAATATAATCCCCTTCTTTTCTCTTTCCCGGTTCTTCTAGACCGAATTCATCTACAACATCAAGCCTTTGTCCCACTACGCGGGGTTGGCTACATGAATCCTTTTTATCCATTGTGTCCTATTAAAAGTCAAATTCTCGATTAAATCTAATAAAGAAATATCATTTCTAATATTTTCTGACCAAGTCTTTTTAGGTCTACCTCTATCTTTTTTAACATAAGTCAAATCTAATACATCTACTTTCCTAACCGGGTCATCGGAAGGTCACCATTTTATGTTAGCAAATTATCTAAGGTAACTCACTCTAATCTTATCTTCCACTGGAGCTACTCCAACCTTTTCATGTATATGCTCATTTCGTATCCCATCTCTAAGGGTAAACCCACTCATCCACCTGAGCATCCTCATCTCTGCAACACTTAACTTAGTATTATGCTTCTCTTTTAATGCCCAACATTCGGCACCATAAAGCATTGCAGGTCTCACCACCATCTTATAAATTTTTCCTTAAGTTTGAGGGGGACTTTTCTATCACACAACAAACCCGATGCATTCCTCCACTTCAACCATCCAGCTTAGATTCTGTTGATAATATCCCCATCTATTTCACCATCACTCTGAACAATAGATCCAAGATATCTAAAATGTGAACTCTTATTAATGACTTGATTACTCAAAGTCACAATCCCCTCACTAGGTCTATTACTACTAAAATTACACTCCATTAATTCAGTTTTAGATCTACTCAAGCGAAAACCTTTAGACTCTAAGCTTGACCTCCATAATTCAAGTTTATCTTCAACTCCCTCTCTAGTATTATCAACAAGAAGAATATCATTAGCAAAAAGCATACACCAAGGTACATCTTCTTGCAAATGTCTAGTGAGAACATCCATGATAAAAGCAAAAAGATATGGTCTTAAGGCTGATCCTTGATATAATCTAATCAAAATAGGAAAATATTTGGTCAAACCACCTTGTGTTTGAACACAAGTAATAGCTCATGCATACATATCTTTAATGATTTGAATATAAGCATTATTAACTCCTTTCTTTTCAAGAACTCTCCAAAGCACTTATCTTGAAACTTTATCACATGCTTTCTCTAAATCAAAATATATCATATGTAGATCCTCCTTATTCTCTCTAGACCGAATTCATCTCTTCTAAAAAAATTAGATTAACAAAAGATCATCATAATCTTCATTTTCATTTCCCTATCACAACCAAGTACCTGAACCCAAGGAGTTCTCCATGAATCAATTAAAATGTGTTTTGAATTTTAAGGTTTCAAGTGATCCTAGCATCACCTACTTCTCGTCTATTCAATTTTTTTAGTCTCCCCCGCCAACAATTCCTCTTTCCTCCACCCAAATCTCCAACAACCTCCTAAATTTCCTCCAACAAAGCACTTTCAAAAGCAAAATCCTAGAAAGCAAAATCCTAGCCAGAACACCTTCCCTCCCCAAAAATTCTCAACAACCCCGCTCAACTTTTAAGTTTAAATTCAAAATTTTATATTCAAAATAAAATACAATTTTGAAACCAAACAACCAATTCCTAATATTCCTATTCTAATCTAATCAAAATTCAGGCTCTATCACCCCAATTCAAATTCCAATTCACAAACCACCCAATGCTACATTACCTTCCCAATGTATTATACTTCACATCTTTTATTGTTCCGTGAATAGTGCTAGGAAAAGTATTGTTCACATGAATGGTAAACCTACTCTATTTAAAAAAGATTATTCTCCGATAAACTCCACCTAAACATATTGACACAGGAAAATTGTACAAAACAACGATAAAAGAAGACAAGGACCTTGAAACTAGTAATTAAAAGTTTTCTTGAAGACTAAAAGGTTCAAAATTCTCTTAAGATAATACTTTCTTGATGTAGGAGAAGAGAGCAGAAGCTTAATAATTGGCTGAAAACCCCTTGTTGAAGAGCAGGAAGGAAAAGACAACACGAAGGGAGGAAAGATTCACTGGTTGCTCACTGGATGAGCAATTCTTGGAGTCTGGATGTCTTGGACAGCAGCAAGAAAGTATCCGGTTGTTGTGAAGGAGGGATCGGGTGGTTGTAGAGGGAGGATCCGGCGGCAGTGTAGGTGGAAACTGAAGGCTAGAAGGCTGGACGGTGCTCTCCTGACTGCTGTGAATGCAGGTTCTGCGGCTGGATCAAGGAAGAGGTTGTGTTCTTGGGCTGAGGTGGCTGGACAGTGGAGCAGAGGGGCTGCTTACAGCTGGGAATGGCTGCAGCAGCCTGGAAGAGGGAGGCTAGAAGGAAACCTGCAGGAAGAAGCCATGGTGCCTTCTTGGAGGCTGCTTGTGGACATCAGTTCGACGAGGGAAGGGCAAGTGACCACCACCTGGAAACTCCAGGACATAGAGAATAAACAAGAAGAGCTATAGCTCTCTTTCTAAACACCAACATGTGAATTTCAGGTTTAAGGACCCCCTATTTATAAGCATTCAACTAGTAAATAAGGAATTAAAGCAAAATGAAGAAAGTGCTATTAAAGAAAAGAAAGGACAGCCAAATTAAATAAAAAAAAATCAAATAGGTGGGGTCCGGTTGGTTTAATCCAACCAGCTAGCCCTTGCATTAGGGGAGTCAAAATCTGACCATACCCAAAACCCGACCCGAAAAATTCTCGGTTCGGGTCAACCCATTTGCCATACGAGTAGGGTTCAAGTTCAAGATTTTGACCTGTTTCTAAAATCCGGCCAGGTACGGGTTGATCCGAAAACCCGAAATCAACACGAGTTTGACCCTCGTTGCGTCTGCATAGGGTGTCCGACTGTTTGTGTTCCACTTCACAGCTCGGGTGCTCGACCCCACTGCCCCGCAAGCCTGATTCTGAAGCATTGGAACCTTATCCCAGCACAATTCGAGCTTTTGGCTATCGCCCTCCATTCGCACACTGAAACCAACGCCATTGATACCAGCTGCGTGCATCTACATGACATGCCTCATTCACTAGCTCCATGTGCGTCCCCTTACATTAGTCTCAAGGTCTCTAAAGTCGCAAGGCCAAGTCCTCATCCTGAGCACAGGAGAATTCATCATAGTTGGTGGTTCCTCTACGCCTACTCTGCTACTGATTGGATAGGGCAGCGCCATTTATAAGACGACATCTTCTGGTCAGGGCATTACCATTTCATTGGTGTTATGTAGAGGTTCCTCCTCTACTACTGACATCTCCTTTTTGCATTGAAGCATGCATCCATTCTACCTGCAACTCATCCTTTAAAATCCTCTTATGGCTGTTAGGAAAATCCAGTACATGCTAGTGTATGTGTAAGTAATATATGATGAGAAGAATATCATTTTGTTGTGCCCTCACTTAACTTTTTGTGGGTCGGGTCAGGTTGGCCAGAACCCGAACCGTGTCAAGTTTAGGTTGGGAAATGTGAACCCGAATCCCAAATCGGCTTGGGTTTAGGTCGGGTCAAAACCTGCCAGGTCAAAGTCGGGTAGTACCCAAAATCGACCCGTGGACAAGATTTGACTCCCCTACCTTGCATCACATATCCAATCCACATATTTAATAAACCTTGCCTAATCCGATTAATGTTAGCCCAACCAAACCTAACTCAAATAGCTTAACCAACTATAAGCCCAAATGAAGAGAAAAACCTCAACCAATCTAGCAGTTTTCATAAGAATCTTGAAATTTCTTGAGATAATCTTCTAAAGTTGTGATAGTGTTTACGGGGATATGTTATTAATAATGGTATTCATTTTCTCATTTATCACTTTTTCTATAAGATATATTTCTCATTAGTTACATGTTCTTTGGGATGGATTTCTTATTTGCCTTTCACATTAGGGTGCATTTCAATAGCACTATAATACAATCTAATGCTTCCTTAAGCAACATCTCAATTCATTGGACTAGCGTTCTTTGCAACATGAGAGGATTAATACACTATGAGCCATTTACCTCAACCCTCGTCAGTTGATTATGTTTTCATTATTAGTTAATATAGCATGTTGTCTTCTTCTTTTTTCTGTCAATAAGTAATCAAGGTTAACACATCATTGTTCTTTAGAGTGAATTCGATATATTTTTTGGGGGTGGGCACATTGTTGTTTGACTACAAACAGAGTAATATTTTGAATTGAATTAAATCAAATTCTAAAACTACAAGCCAAATCTAAAACATTAAAGTATGAAAAATGAGCCAAACCAAACAATTTGTTTTTTAGTTTTGACAAGAAAACCTATGCTCATGTGTTTGATATCTAAATAATAAATGAGAGGGAATTAATTTCTATTTACTAAGAATTTCACAACTAGATTGAATGCCAAAACATAAACAAGAATATATTTGAAGGTGATGTATGATTGAGATGTGTTTATAAAATAGTTGGATATCTAAGATATGTTGAAAGAAGTGCGTTGAACCTATTATTTATTTATTAAATAGGTTTGATTTATTTTTTTCGGTTTGACTAAATCTTAACCAAATCCAATATAACTAGTTTAGCATAAACTGAATCAATAAATTTTTCTTCAATTCGGCCCAATTTTTCATTTAGCTGCTTTTGATATCCACCCCTAATTTTTATTTTTTTTCAACGGTAGTTATGTTATTTTGAATAAGATTCATTATTATAATTTATAAATAACTAGCAAGGCCATGTAATTCAGATGGTTGATGAATGATTAAGAAATAACATCTGCTTTGACATACTTATTCCTAATTCATCGTCCTCTAATCCTAATAATAAGGCTTCTTCATTCTTTCTTTCTCTAAAGCACTCATCACCCTTCCAATGAGGCATTTCTATATCGCATTTTTTACTTCTTAACAAATTGAAGTATCAAAAATACACCATGAGATCTCTTCCATGGTTTCATTCATCGTCAATAAACCTTCTCATGCCTACAATGTGTTATAAGAGCAGAGAAATCATTTTGACTTCCACAATTTTTGTTTTCTTAACTATCTTAGGGTGCATTTAGGACAACTTTTTTATAGTTTACTTTATAGAATATTGTCACACTTGTTTGGCTATAATTGTTATATTGAGAAAGTGATTTTCATGACCTAATCTGTTACAGTGTAATAGTTATAAGGAAGTTATTCAAATTTTTTGAAGGAAAATGTCCATAATACCATAACAACTTTAAAAAATTATGATTTCCCGCCATAGTTTCACAACTATTTTATAAGCAATTGCAATAATGCCAAACATGCCTAAATATGCTATTTTTGGCCATTTCTCTTTTTTGATAGCTCCTTTTATGAACTAATTGCTTATATTTATGTGGGGGTAGTTGATGGGGTTTTGATAACAACATTTCATCAAGCTCATTACAAAAATAAACTAGGAACATAAATATGTTAATCACAAATAATCAAATTCACTGAAGTTCATTTAAACTTCTACTTCATAAAGCATAGTCCAAAACATTACTCCTCCAAATTTTATTACTTGTTGGAGCACTTGGGGAATTCCAAATCTACAGTTCAACACACTCATAAATACTAGATATTAATAGTTGCATGCATTCATCTAAAGATTCACAAAAAATAAATATTTATAGGGCCATATTGGGTTTGCAAAACCATCCTAAGCTTCAATAAGGTCATAAAATCGCCAGGTATGTACAGTTCATTACATCCTCTTTTTTTTGCTACATCTACTACTTTAACTTATTTTAAAGAGGATGAATCTTTTTTATTAGAAAAAACAACAACCAACTCTCCAAATCAACCTAAACCCAAGGGATTTACATGCATACCATAAAATTCTTATGTATTTATATATCTAACACTTAAAATTTTATATTTACTCATAAAATACTAACCTCTAAATGACATCAAAAATATCACTTGCACATCCAAATTCACCTAGGTTGGGCCAAAATAAGCTAAAGCAAACTTAGTTCGGTAAATTATTGAAAGCATATTGAACTCGTTTTTGAATTCATGTTGTCCAATCAAGCATATTTGGACCTAGGGCCAATTAAGAGGAAGTTGCACAAGCATCAAAGCAAGTTGCTCAACTCACCTAACGTAATCGACCAGAATGAAGTCTAGGCAAATTTGTGTAATTATTTAGAAAAGCTACTTGCTAGAGCTCAACAAGCCTAGATAAAGTCGACCCACAACTTATTCATCCTGAATGTTGAATTCATCATATATTTTCTACGTAATCAAATAGTTAAAAACTAGCAAAGTTATTTTATGAAAAATATTTGATTGACATGCTATATCTATATATCTTATTCGAAATAATTTTATTTGTGTAACATTCCTTGATCCAAACATAACAATGAGGGGTTAGAGGGCGAGTCGATGGGGCATTCATCTATTTGCCCAATTTTTATATTTTCTAATAATTTAGTAAAATCCTAGAGTTTTTCTCTCTAAATTCAGTTTCTCTCTCTTAATATATCATGATTTTCAAGCATTTTTGTCAGTAACTTTATTATGTTGAGCAAAGATAAATTTCGTACAACACCACTAACATTAACTTGTCTAAATTGAAATACGTATTTTCTTGCATATGTTTTGATACCACACTAGACTGTTAAATAAGTAAATAAAGATTTAAATGTTAGATATGTAAATGAATAGGAATTCAGTGGTACGTAGTTAAAAAAAGCAAGGTAGCTGAGCCCATGATCAGCCATATAAGAAGGACATCAGTAACCAGCCGAAGAATAATCACAAAAAAGGATTAAAGCATTAGAAAAGCTTTTTAAAAATGGGGTTTCGTCCAAAAAGGCATTGTTCAATAAACCCAATACGGTAACATCAAAAGAAAATGAAACAATGTGAGAAAAAAACAATAGAGTAGAAACAAAGATTGTGTAAAAGAATGTCTCACCTTTGGGCATGTAATAGCAGAATTTCTACCAAATATTGACCCAGAACGAGCTGTGCAATAAAATCTCTCGAAACTCCCACCATGGAGGCTCGCTCTTGAGCTCAAAATCCTCAGAGCCCACTTCCAATACATCCTGGAAAGCGAGAATCCAAATAAAAAAAGTCGAACCAGGAACTGTAGACGAACCGATGAGGTGGCTATGGACGAAGAATTAACAGGAAACAACTGAACAAATAGGGCTGTTTGGTATCGGATTTACAGCGGGATTTAAGTCTGATTTACGCTAAATCCAGCCAAACGGTTTTTGTGCGCGCATTAAATCCCGGCGATGAGTAAATCCCGGATTTAAGGATTTACGGCTTAAATCCCGGATTTACTAAATCCCTTGGTTCAGCGGATTTATGGGATTTGGCAAAAGAAGCGCGCGAAAGGGAGAACCTTCACAGCCAGCGAGCTCCCGTTGCTGCTTCCGATCAGAATGTCGTAAATTCCGACCCGACAGGAAGGGAAAGCCGTCGAAAGAGCGAAGTCGAACAGCCACGAAGGAGGCGAAGTAGAATCTCTAAACCTCCTGCGAAGCAACGAAACCGAACGGCAACCACGCAAAGAAAATATGAAAGGCAAACCTAGACGCCTCTAAGTTATTATTGATTAACTTAATTAATATAATTTAAAAAATTAATAATTAAGTAAATTAATCAAATAATTAATAGTATAATAGTGCATAAATTAGTTATCTAATTTAACTTAATTTAATAATTATTAATAAATTATTAATTAAATATTAATATAATTAGCTTAGTTAATATAACTAAAAAATATATTATTAAATATATAATTAATAGTATTATTAATAATTAATAAATAAGTTCTACTTAACATATTATTAAATTCATAACACATTAATTTTTATTTTTAATTATAAATTTAATTTTTACTTTATAATTATCTTCTTCGCATAAATTCTTAATTGACATAAACCTACAATGTGTTACTAAACAATTTATCAAGATTTAATCGAATTTAATATTTATCATACCAAACAGTTTTCAGGATTTAACATCCTTAGAATTTATTAAATCCGGATTTATAGGATTTACTAAATCCCACTTGTTGTCAAACGTCCCGCGAGAAAAAACTCCAATTTTTCCCACAACGATCTACGATATTTCTAAGGAGAGAGGGATTAAGAAGGATCGGAAGATTTGTATCACCGCCACGAAGACAATCTCAGGGTGGCAGAACTGGCCCGGATCTTATTGCGGATGTCTAAATAAAAAACTTTCAAACTTTTGAGAATTGATTTCATGATCATCCAAGCTAAGATATTAATAAAGTTGTAGTCTAAACGAACATATTAAGATCAATGATGCTAAGGGGTTGTTTGGTTTCGGATTTATATTGGGATTTAAGTCAGATTTATGTTAAATCCCGATATTCCGTAAATCCCATTAAGTTAGATTTTTTTTTGTGAATTCTATAATAATCATTGTAATTCTCTTAATTAAAATGCAATTAAGAGAATACAATAATAATTATAGCCAATATGAAAAGAAAGGTTGAAGTTTTAATAATTTCGAAAATTAATTGATTAGTAGAAAGCAGTTTTTGGATTGAATAGCAGTTTCCGGATTAAATAAACTTTAACAATTTCGGAAACTGCATAATTAATTATTCGAAAAGAGGTTTTAAAAATGGGAAGTAAAATGGACGTATGAGATGGTTTGGTACTGTAATTTTTGAATTAAAGCAGTCTTAATAATTTCGGAAAATGCTTAATTAATTTTTTGAAAAATAATATTAAAATGGGAAATAAAGTGTTTCGGAAACTGCTTAATTAGTTTTTTGAAAAATAAATTTTAAAAATGGGAAATAAAGTGGGCGTATGCGATGCTTTGGTACTTTATTGTGTTATTAATTGCTAAGTAATTATTATATATTTTCATATTTTTTAAATTTATTAAATACTTATAATATAATGAAGGGGTAGGATAATTTTTGAAGAGATAAAATGAAAGGACATGATTTGATAGGGGTGGAAATTCAAATCCCTTTTATAATAGTAGTATAGATGTGCAAATAAAGCTAGCAAACCTGATCGATTTTTATTTGGACCGGTCGGTTGAATTATCATAATTTTTAAATAATTAAATAAATAATTTTATTATATTAAAGAATAAATATTAAATAAGTTCTCAGTAAGAGGGCAAATTATTGGGTCAGGTGACCGGATGCGGAGATAGGTCCGAATATTAATAAAATATTATTTTAAATTAAGCGCACGTAAAGCGCAAGTAAAGCTTAGGTAAAGCGAAGGTAAAGCGCAACTAAAGCGCAAGTCAAAAAGCACAAGTAAAGCGCAGGTAAAGTGCAACTAAAACGTAAGTCAAAAGCGCAGTCAAAAGCTCAGGTGACGCGACAAATTTTCATTTGATGTCCGAACTTATTTTTCGCGTCCAGTCATCAGACCCAATAATTTGCCCAGTAAGAGAGCGGCAGCTTCATCCTCTCACTCTCTCTGTCAATTATTAGAGACTATCTAATCTTCATCTCTTCCAATCTATCTCTGTTTCTCCTACTGTTCAGTTGTTCTACTCTCTCTACCTCGATCTTGTGTGCAATGGAGGTGGCGGGATGGTTTGTTGGTCCAATCATGAGCAAGATCATCGAAGCTTGCTCTGATTACCTGAAAGAGCAAGTCGGATGGCAGACGACGGGCATGAAGGAGGAGTTGGAAAGGCTGCGAGAGAACCACCCCAAGATCCAAGCTGTCGTCTTTGCCGCTAACCAAGCACAAATTAGCGATCAGAACCCGGGTCTCAACGAATGGATATGGCAGCTGCGAGATGTTCTTGATGAGGTAAATGATGTGCTCGATGAGTTGGAGTACATGAAACATAAAGAACAGCTCAACAGAAACACGGAAGAAACAAAGGTGTGTTCCGCCACTTGATTCTGCTCGCGAATATATTTATTTATTTATTTATCTGATAATCTATCAGAAAAGAAAGCTCATCAGCTTCCTATTTGAAATTCCTACTTGAAAAACAGTTGAAATTCATGAAGAAAAAACTTGCCAAACTTGGCAAACGTGCTCTCAAAAGGGATCCTAACTTGAAGCGACTGGAAAAGGCTGTGCAGAAACTTGATAAAGTTTCTGCTGATGTTACTCCTTTCATTCTTCTTTTACACAGCACGAGGCAGGAACAGACGAAGCAGGAGGTTGATTTCTACAAAGAACGTGAAACAGGATCCTTGCCTACTACAAATGATCTCATCGGTAGAGGCGAGGCTAAGGAGTTTGTTACGCAGTGGTTGAAGAAGCTAACAAACGAGCATTAGGACAGAAACATTTCTCTTCTATCAATAGTGGGCCATGGTGGTATGGAAAAGACAACTCTCTTGCAACATGTCTATGAAGATGAAATGACAAAGGAATTTGATCTTAAAATGTGGGTTTGCGTTTCAAACAACTTTGATGTGAAAAAAGTCATTGCAGATATGTTATCAACTCTTAAGAAGAAGAGGCCTCGTTTGGACGACACACTTGATGCACTTCAAAATAGTCTTAGGACTGAGATTATGTCCAAGAAGTTTTTACTTCTTCTGGATGACATTTGGGAGGAGGAGGAGAACCGGGATATCAGCAAATGGGGGAAGGTGCTCGCCCTTCTGGCTTATGGGAAAATTGGTAGTGGGATTTTGGTAACCATTCGAATGGACTCAGTTGCAACTATGATTGCAAAGGTGATTAAAAAGGAGAAGGAAACATTTCAATTATAGGGCTTGGAGGAAGATCAATGTTTGAAGCTCCTCAACTCTCATGCATTTGCTGATGTAGAGAATCCTAATGATTATAAAAGATTAATATTCATTGCTGGAGAGATAGTTAAAAAGCTTTCAGGATCTCCTTTGGCAGCAAAGGTCATCGGTGGTGTTTTGAATTCTAGCTTGGATGAAAGACATTGGACAAAAGTTTTAAATAGTGATTTTGTAAGTCCAAAATCAGGTCAGGATGACATCTTTTTCATTTTAAGATTGAGCTATATGCTCCTCCCTAAACATCTACAATATTGTTTCGCATTTTGTTCTATATTTGGACAAAATTATATATTTGATAAAGATGATTTAGTCCGAATGTGGATTTCATTCAACAACCTCATGATCAAGAATGGACTATGGAGGATATTGGAGGAAGGTATTTTGATGATTTGGTTAAAAAGTCTTTCTTTGATAAGTTTGAAGAAGGACGATACTACAAGATGCATGATTTAATACATGAATTGGCACAATCAGTTTCCGTAAATGAATGTTTAAGAGTTGAAGATGGTACAAAGTTGCCTTCTATAATTCCAAAGACTCTTCGACACTTGTTTGTTAAAACTACAAATCTAGACATCATAAAAAAGATTGGACAATTTAAATATTTGCATTCTATGTTCTTGATCTATGAAGCTTCTAATCAGGATCTTTGCAATGCACTTATTGAAAAATTCAAAGCATCAAGAAGCCTACGCTTATTATACATACATGCTTCAGCAAACTTAGAAATCATACTTAAGCAGATTGGAAATTTGATACATCTTCGATACTTAATGATTGATGGTTATAATTTGACTATGATGCCAAGATCTCTAAGTAATCTCTATCACTTGCAATACCTAATCTATGATGGCACATGGGAAGGTGATTATTTTTTACCAAGTGAAATTAATAACCTTTCTAACTTGCGTTATGTGGAATTGCCCGGGAATTGTATTTCATCGATACGTGGGATTGGGAAGCTAAAGTCTCTTCAAGAATTGAATATGTTTGATCTTAGAGATGTGAGTGGTTATAGAATTGGGGAGTTGGAGAATATGAATGAACTTTGCAAATTAGGAATCAATTGCCTTGACAATATTAAGGATGTTGAGGAGGCTTGTATTGCCAAATTATTTGCCAAGAGGAGGCTCACAGAGTTAACCTTATGTTGGAGTAACACTGATTCGATGAACATCGATTTAGATGAGACCGTGCTCGACAACCTTCAGCCACCAAAATGTCCAAGGAATTTTTGTACAAGAAATTACATGGGTGCAAGGTCTGCCATATGGATGAACAATGTCAATCCGATCTTCAATCTAGAGAAAATCAAATTGACAGTTTGCTTGGAGTGTGAAACTCTTCCACCTTTTGGGCAACTTCCCTTCCTCAAGTATCTAAAACTTTATGACATGCCGAAAGTAAAATGGCTGGAAAGTAAATTTAATGGGAATGATAAATACCGTGCCTTTCCATTGCTAGAGGTTTTACGTATTAAGAAATTAGAAGCATTAGAGGATTGGTTTGAGGCAGAAGTAGCTGCTGAAGATGGATGTTTGTTTCCTTGCTTGATTGAATTGGTGCTACGTAACTGCCCGAAGTTGAAAGAGTGTCCCTATTTGCCTTCTAAGCTCAAGAGCTTGAAGATAGAATTTATGGAGTGGAAGACTTTGAATTTTTGTAGCAATTCAAATCCTATTCCTCTTGAATCATTAGCGATCTCTGACTGTCCAAACATTACATGTCTTCCTCTGGCTGATGAAATAGCAAGACTTGCAGCTTTAAGATCCTTGACAATTACAAAGTGCCCCAATCTGATCTCTCTCGGAGAAGTGGAGACCACTAATAATTTCCATCTCATACTCAGCAATCTCAGTATAAGCGATCCATCGATGTTGCTGATGGAGACATTGAGAAGTATCGCCACCTTCAAAAATCTGAGAATTGAGGAGAATGATGAGCTGGTTTCATTTCCAAATGAGGCGGAGCAGTGGTTTCTGAAAGTCAGGTCTTCTCTTTATCGGCTGGAATTTAGAAGGCTCAAATTCTTACAGTCTCTCCCTTCCTCCTTGGAAAGCCTATCTTCACTTCGGAAACTATATATTAACGATGTTCCGATGCTTCGGGCATTGCCGAAGCTTCCTCCCTCTTTGAAACGTCTAATAATAATTGGGGATTGTCATCCAGAGTTAGAGGAGCGCTATCGAGAGGATGGAGGCTCCGATCGCCACAAGATTGCTCACATTCCGAGTATCCATATTAATCCCTGAAATTTTCAAAATACGTAAGCTGCAAACTTCTTTCTTCTTATCTTATCTTATTTGTTTGATATATATGAAATGTGAAGAAGAATGCATAATATTTCAGCATGAAATAGCTGTTTGTATCACTTGATCTATGTACTCAATTTTATTTATGTATTAATTGGTGGTCCTTTTATATATAAATATTTTTTCTTGCTGAAATCTAAATAGTTATGTTTAATTTCTTATTGATTTAAACAATTATTGAATTATTATTTAATTTTGATTTTATGTTAGCAAAAACAAAATAAAATTTTAATGATCAGTCATCTTTATTCTATGATTTTTTTTTTGCACTTTCATCAACCTTCATATTAATTTTGTTTATTGATTTATTTATCTTTTTAGACACATGCTAACTTCTTATTGGTGGGAAAAAAAATGTTGTGTCACCACGCAGATTTTGATTTCTCCTATTTTGTAATCGAATACTGCATTAAGAATAAAGTACAATCTCGAGAGACTGACACAATATTCTACAATGGATTCAATATCAAAATAGGGTTTTGAAAATTGATATTTCTATAATCAAACAGATCAAAGAATAACATATCATCTTAAAAGATGAACATAAAATTCTATAGAATATGTTTAAAGATAGAAATACGATTTTTTTTTTTTGAAAAAGTTTATTCATTCTTTTATTTAGATATGGCAAGAAGAATATTATATCATCTTAAAAGATGAACATAATATTCTTCAAGATATCCAAAAGTGAGAATGAGTTTTATAAAATTCATTATTTCTAAAGTTGAATATAACAAGTATAATATTATATTATCTGAAAAGATAATAATAACATTCTACAAGTCTATTCAAAATTAAAAATAAAGTTTTAAAAATATCTACGTTCCCAAAGATTCTTCCCTTGTTTTATACGAATAAAACAAGGTTTATTTTAGTCTGGGGTTCTCAAATCCCTATAGGAGCAAGCTCCTATAGTTAATTACATCCTAGGAGGAATGCTCCTAAGAAAACTCTCGATTAAAGCAGTGATTTCATACTCTTTGACTACAAAGTAAAAGACAAGAAATAGAAGTAGGAATTTTCCAAGGTGAAAGCTCAATGTTGAACATTTATTAGCGAGTCAATGGAGGAAAAGTAGGAGGTGTCGGATTCTGAGAAGCTCAGAGACAACCTCAGTCTATCCTATGTTGGGCTTTACATTTTAAGAGAAAATTTTATGTTAAAGTTGACATTTTATTAGAAAGTTGGGATTTATATTCCCGGAGGGCGAGGACTTAAGATCTAAAAAGAATCTGCCTCAGAACCTAAATCTAATTTGGGTACTACAAAGTAGCGACCCGAACCTAACTAATGAAGTGCAAATCTGGACTTACCCCGGCCTGGATTGGGGAGCCAGCTAACCACTTAGGCGCTTTAAAACCATGTGTCCAGTCTCTTATGAAAGATGGGTAGGAATGTTGTTTAAGTTTTAAGGAATTGGAGCTGACATCTAAGACAATTTCTAATTAGCCCCTCAACTTATGTAGGGTGATAAATGTCTAGAAATGCAATTAATATTTTAAACTCTTTTTAATTTGTATATAATGCAATGCATGCTAATTGACTCGAATGCATAAAATGATAATGAAGCAGTTTAAAAATTTAGGCTTAGAAAATAGATTTTTCCCTAGAGATTGCACAACTTCCCCTTGACAGAACTGAACCCTCATAGGTCAAGTGGTCTGCCAGAACCCGCAGGCGGGGAGGTGCCTAACAAGGAAGAGAAAGTATTAATATGCTTATGCTGACTCTCGGCGGTCCCGAGCTTACTTCTTAGATCGTTAGAGTTACTATGTGAGCCTAAAAATTTTTATTTAAAATTACAAGTAGAAGAATTTTAAGCGTACCCTTATGAAAAAAATCTCTCCGATTCGAATCCAGGCTAAAACAAAACACGACATGCAAGGGCCCTAAAAAAGCTACTGCACAAACAATGTAAATAAACAAATTAAATAATCTAAAATTATAATATCCAATGTCCAATGTCCATATTACACCCAGAATTTGCAGAAAAGTAAAGTGGCCGGGCACCACTGCCAACAAACCCGGATTCTAATCCTAAGAATGACGCAAGTGATTTTTGAAATGGGATATATTATTTCTTGTATCTTCAGTTCTTTATCTTCTTTCTTCTATTTCTCCATTTCATCCTCTCTTCTTCTACGAACTTCTTGGACCCGCCGGGTTCTGGATATCCAAATGAACAGAAACTCATCCCTGAGAGGGGTATTTTCTTTTCTATTTGGATATTGAATCATCCTAATTTAGCTTTCCAAATAAAAGAGAATAATCCTTTAAGGTATATTCTCCTTTATTTGGATTCCAAATTGGATGTAATATCCCATTTTTAAAAATCACTTTCACATTTATTGACTCTTGATATATTATATTTATATTACATTTCATTTCACAGAAAGGGAAGAAAAATCTAGTCCACCTGCAAGGTTATCCTAAGCAATTTATAACAAAAATCATCCCACGCAGTTATATATATATATATGCAATTGAATTTAAATTATTAAGCCACACTTGGCCACACTCTTCTTCATTTGGGGGCTAAGCAGCTGAAGCACCTGTAGCATCTATTTATTATTAATTAATTAGCCCGTCTTTTTCTGCCCTGCATGAGTGTGGCCACCTGTAGAAAATCATATTAACAATCCAGATCGCTCCTAGCCTATGGGTAATCTAATCGTCAATCAAACCAACACAGAGTGCAGTAAAATTAAATAAACAAACACACCAACATTTTACAATCAGCATGCAATAAAACTCGAGAAAAAGCCTGTCACAGTGCAGTAAGGAAATAAACACCGGCATAACCTAAAACTAGAGTCCGTTGTCCTAACAAATAAATCTAAGTGTGTGCAGTAGGCTGTGAGGTTTTGAAATGTCCTAAGTCAATTATTGGCTAAAGCTTTCTAATTGATTGAATTCTAATTTAAAGATATTTACTAATTCTAAAGTGAGATGTCACTAAATTTTCTATGTTATAAGTTTCTATCCTAAAGTGTGCATGCTTCCTAAGTCTAGATTTTCTAAGACCCGGTCCTTAATTTTTGTCCTTAAGTGTCACTACTGTTGTATGTGATAAAAATTTGTTATTACTAACCCTTGGGACTTTGAGCGTGTGTAAAAGGGGTTTAAGGATCTAAAAGCAAATAAAAGTAAACCTAATAAAATTGAAGTTACTAC
This sequence comes from Dendrobium huoshanense, assembly GCA_016618105.1. Taxonomy (NCBI): domain Eukaryota; kingdom Viridiplantae; phylum Streptophyta; class Magnoliopsida; order Asparagales; family Orchidaceae; genus Dendrobium; species Dendrobium huoshanense. The sequence continues at coordinate 28,540,962 of CM028350.1, read as the reverse complement.
AGGGACCTAAAGGAAGGGTTCACGCATACCACATCAAGGGACCCCTAAAGGTTTTCTAAGTTTAGAAATACTCACAATCACCGGGGGCTACGACCCGGTGGTTTCGCCCGTAGCACCTCTACCCGGTTGGATAGAGGCGACTGACGCCTTTAGCTCCTTGTACTTTTGTTTCCTCGATCCGTACCATTCCTCGTAGTTCATGCAAATAAAGAAAAGAAAAATAGGGATTATAAAACACATTTAATAATTAATAATGAAATAATTGAAATTTACTGAAAATAAAGACGTACCTTTCTTCGGGCTTGAACACTGGTTTGGTTGATCACCTTTTGAAACTTTTACTTTTAGAAGCATTGTTTTATATATTTCCAACATTCATTTCCACTCTTCCAAACTTACACAATTTTCATAAAACAAACAATTTATCTCTCATACTTTGCACATTTCACCATTCCCAAAATCATACTCTAGACTCTTCCTTTTCAAAACACTTTCATACACTTCGATATTCAAAACACCTTTCAACACACAAATTCCACTTTCAAGACATAAATCCTTCACCTTTCCAAATCACATAAATTCCACTTTCAAAACAAAACAATTTACTTCAATACTTCATACACTTTACTATTCGACATTTACACATACAACTCACAACTTTCACATTTCCGAATCCACAAACCCCACTTATTATTTCTCATATGTATCACTTTTTCAAAACAATATACTTTTCATTTTTCAATTTCCAACAATCAAATTTCACTTTACCATTCACAAATCACACGCTAAACTTTTCATTTAAACAAAAACACCTTTCACTTTTCAACTACAAACACACTTATCCACTCTTAAACATTTTAACATATATACACTTCACCATAAAAGTTAAACACAAATCAATTTTCAAAGTCACTTAAATACTCAAAATACCTCTCAACAACATAGCACCTTTAAATAATTTTTATGAATGCTCACAACTAAAAAAGAAAATGATATGAATGCTCTCTAATTCATTTCTCTAGAATATTTTATAAGAGACTTATATATATTCACAAGTGGAAAAGAAAAATATTATGAGTGGCTTTTTAACATTCTGAACCTACTTACTTACCGTGAAAATTTTAAGAACAAATATTTGTTAAACAACTTACTAAGATAGGCATCACATATGTATATTAAAATTTAAACATTACTACAATCATCTCAAATGTCCTTTACCGCAACATAATTTATCACAATAACTCATCAACACCTCATAATTCATGATAATACATTAATCCCTGTCAGCAAAACTCATAAAAGAAAACACACATGTCTCAGTGAAGGAAAAAAGTTACTATACACTTTCGCATACACCTTTAGGGATGAATTATGCCTTAAGATATAAATGCTTTAAATGTAATGCAGCACACCAACAATTATATTCATTAATAGAAAAGGAATAGACAATAACTATATGGATTTCAATCTCAGGATCAAGGAAGAGATCTTCAAGAATAATGTAAATCATTCTTCAAGCAAGAAGTTTGATCGATGAACTATCTTTTATTTTTCTGAATAGATAAGCAAATTCCTCTTGGTTCTTAATCTCATATCAACACCATATCTTTGTTAAATAACAACAAAACTCATTATCTTCCCTATCGACAAGCTTCTTTAAGTAATAAAGATGATAAACATCCATTAGATGCAAGAGAATGATATTTTGGGTAAATCTTTCAAAGCACCATCAGATCTCAACAATGAAGGAAATGAATCCCTAATCTCTTCCTTCATAAAACCAATAAAGAGAAGAAAAACTAATGGAGAGGAAAAAGTAGAGGAGAAAGAAGATTACCCAAAATTGAGAAGATTGTCGGCGTCGACTAAGGCAAATGATGGCGAAATTCTCGGCTAGGACAAGCGACGACGACGGGAAGAGGGAGCTCGGCTTTCTCTGCGAACAGAGCAAAATGACGGGAGTAGGGGCTTCGTTTTTGTTGATTTTGCGAACTGCAGAGACAGAGGGAGACGGGGCTTCGGCTTCACGAACTGGGAGGGAGCGAGCTGGTTCTGCTTTTTGCGAAATAGAGAAGGATCGTGGGAGGTTAGGTTCGGAACTGCTCAGGGAGAGACTGGATGTTGGGATGCTTTGTGCGAATGGGAGAGAACAAACCGAGAGAGGTCACGGGCTGGGGGATTTCGCAAATTAGAATGAGGGAGAGGGAGTTCGAAACTGTTGTGTGAATGAGAAGGGAAATGGGATCGTGGGCTGCGAACTTCTGAGAGAGAGAGGGCTTTCGTTCGGCCTTCTTGCGGGTTAAGGGGGAGTGAGAGAGATCGTGTGGAATTGATTTGAAAACGACCTAATCTAATCACCTCTCAAATTAAATAAAAGGCCATGATCAATTCATGATTTAAAAAAAAAATCTAAAAGCTGATATTGAATCATGTTTTAAAAGAAGGATTTAAGGGTTAATGTTTGATTTGATTAAAACAGATTTTTATTAGAAAGAATTTGATGTTTTGAATGGTGAGTTGTTTAGAGCTTAATGATATATTAATTTGATCGAAAACGAATTAAATTGAGTCGATCGACATCGACGAATCATAAATCGAGTTTGATTTGAGTTTGTTTGGAGTTGAATAAAAATTGATTGAATTGATTTTGATTCGAGTTGAGTGATAGGCTTGAGTCGATGCTACGTCATTGGGTGTCCACCTAAGGGAAATCCTGCGGGCGACGTCTACACTAGGCTACGAAGACCTAGGTGCTAGAGTTGATTCTGGGGGAATTGACCTCAAATAATGAGGTCAACAAATGGACCCCCAATAGGCATGATAAACTTGCCAAAGTTTATCGTGCGTATTGGCGTTGACCGAAACGATCAATTTGATCCAAAATTGAACTTGAAATTCTGAGTTTATGAATTGAACGAATTTTTTGGAATTGATAGAAAATCTAGATAAAGTTGATAGAGTTTTGAGTTGATTGTTTGAAGGATTTGGATCGATTATTTGATTTAAAATTCGATATTGACAATAATGACTTTAGCAAATAATTACTAATGAAATTAGCATTATTAAATAAAGCCAAGATATAGAAAAGTTGAATGCAATGATTAGAATATAGTTTGGACGGAATGGAGAGTTTGATTTTGATTTTGATAAAAGTCAGAAATCAATAGGATGCCGTAAGAGCGGGCTTAGACCTAAAGATGGATTTAAGATTTAACATTTAACGAAGAGAAGATGCCGCTAGGGATGCTTATACTTCTCCTCGGGACGAAGATTAGGATGCCACTAGGGATGCTTATACCTAACTTCAAAAAAATGTCAATAGGATGCCGTAGGAGGACTTATACCTAGAGACGGATTTAATCAGGATTGGCTGTCGTAAGAGCGGACTTAAGCCAGAATGTCAATAGGATGCCGTAAAAGCGAACTTAGACCTAAAGACGGATTTAAACAGGATTGGCTGCCGTAAGAGCGGACTTAAGCCAGAAAGCCAATAGGATGCCGTAAAAGCGGACTTAGACCTAAAGACTGATTTAAGCTGGATTGGCTGCCGTAAGAGCGGACTTATAAGCCAGAAAGCCAATAGGATGCCGTAAAAGCGGACTTAGACCTAAAGACTGATTTAAACTGGATTGGCTGCCGTAAAAGCGGACTTAAGCCAGAAAGCCAATAGGATGCCGTAAAAGCGGACTTAGACCTAAAGACTGATTTAAACTGGATTGGCTGCCGTAAGAGCGGACTTAAGCCAGAAAGCCAATAGGATGTCGTAAAAGCAGACTTAGACCTAAAGACTGATTTAAACTGGATTGGCTGCCGTAAGAGCGGACTTAAGCCAGAAAGCCAATAGGATGCCGTAAAAGTGGACTTAGACCTAAAGACTGATTTAAACTGGATTGGCTGCCGTAAGAGCGGACTTAAGCCAGAAAGCCAATAGGATGCCGTAAAAGCGGACTTAGACCTAAAGACTGATTTAAACTGGATTGGCTGTCGTAAGAGCGGACTTAAGCCAGAAAGCCAATAGGATGCCGTAAAAGCGGACTTAGACCTAAAGCCTGATTTAAACTGGATTGGCTGCCGTAAGAGCGGACTTAAGCCAGAAAGCCATTAGGATGCCGTAAAAGCGGACTTAGACCTAAAGACTGATTTAAACTGGATTGGCTGCCGTAAGAGCGGACTTAAGCCAGAAAGCCACTAGGATGCCGTAAAAGCGGACTTAGACCTAAAGACTGATTTAAACTGGATTGACTGCCGTAAGAGCGGACTTAAGTCAGAAAGCCAATAGGATGCCGTAAAAGCGGACTTAGACCTAAAGCCTGATTTAAACTGGATTTTTTAGAATTTAGAAGTATAGTTGATTTCTTCAAAGTTTTAAATCATTTCCCTTCGTCACAAATGACATTGACAAAATATAAATATTCTATTAAAGATTAAAACATTTGTATATGTCATTTTCTAGAAGAGAATGGAAAATATTTGGAAGAATAATTTTTTTTTTTTTTTGAAAATTCATTGAATTGAAAATTTGTTCTCTTTTTTAACATAATTGATCCTTATAACTTACAATATTCCACTGGGGATTTTGTTTTTATATTGGATCTTTATATGTGAAAAAAAAGGAAAATAATAAAAGGACAATTCTATAGTAATATTATAGAACATCTCAATTATTTCAAATCTTGCAACTTTTCAAATTTTGATTTTCAAAAGTATACAAATCACTTGGACCCAGTATAATATGTGACATTCAAAAATTTGAGAACAACATATATTCTAAGAAATTTGTAATTTTATTGCAAAATCATCATAACAACATCATTACACATAGTATTTTTTAAAAAAATGCCCATTGATGGGTAACATAGGACGATCACCCTTACAATCCACCAATTGGTAAGATCCTCCTTGGTAGACTTTCTCCACCACAAAAGGACCTTCCCAGGTAGGCTCAAATTTACCCCCAAACCTTCGATGAGTCAAGATAGGTCTACGTAAGACCAACACAAGTTCTCCTACTCGAAAGGTTCTAGGGCGGACTAATTTATCATGTGCTTGAGCCATACGGGATTTATATAACTCGAGGTTCTGTTGAGCCTGCAGTCGCTTCTCTTCTAAACCTTCGAGTTCTTCTAGTCGAAGTCGGGCGTTCTGTTCAGATGTGATACTATTATTAACTGCAACTCTTAGAGAGGGAAGCTGTACCTCTAGAGGGAGAACAACCTCTGCCCCAAAGACTAAAGCAAACGGTGTAGACTGAGTTGGGGTTCTATATGTGGTTCGATAAGCCCACAAAGCCTCACCCAACTTTTCATGCCACTGTCGCTTATTGTCCTCTAAGCTTTTCTTTAAAATTCCTACCAATGTCTTATTGAAGGCCTCTACTAAACCATTTGCATGTGGGTAATAGCTTGTGGAGTATCTCCAATCAATATTGTGACGTTTAACAAAGTTGTTAAGTTTGGTACTTTTGAAAGAAGGACCATTATCGGATATAATTCGACGAGGAATGCCGAATCGATATACGATATGGTCTCGAAAGAATTGGAGCACGTTATAAGTCTTGACTTCTCGTAGTGGAACAGCTTCCGCCCATTTTGAAAAGTAATCTGTTGATGCTAGGATGAACCGGTGACCTTTAGAAGAGGGAGGATCGATAGGGCCAATGATATCCGTACCCCAACTTTCAAAAGGCCATGAAGCAATTGTTGGATGTAGGACATTAGGAGGTTAGTGTAGGACTACACCATGTACTTGGCACTGATGACAACGACGTGCAATAGACATACAGTCGTCAATCATTGAGGGCCAATAATATCCTAACCTTTTAATTTTCATCTTCATTTTAGGACCATATTGGTGAGCACCACACAATCAGGCATGTACCTCGGTCACGATCTTTTGGGCTTCCTATTTGTTAAGACAACGTAACCACAATTGATCAAAAGACCGGCGGTACAAAATGTTGTTTATCAGTGTATAAGAGAGAGCCCTTTTCTTAATCTGATATGTGACAGATTTCTCTTGAGGGAGTTTATTTTCTTGCAAGTAGTCAATGAAAGGTTTTCTCCAGTCAACCGTCTCATCATTAATAGCAAGAACAACCTCACCCTCAGAAGGAAAAATCTTATTAATGTATTCCAAGTCTATAGGAGATAAGATTTTGCGACCTTGAACCTCTATAGAGATTGACTCTTCTTCTATACAAGCTAACTCTTTTGCAAGTTTTGCAAGGGCATCCGCCATAGAATTTCTTCCACGGGGTATCCTATACAAAGTTACATTTGGAATTTGTTCGAGAAGCTTCATAGTGTATTGATAGTATGGAAGAAGTTTAGGTTTCAAGACTTTGTAAATACCAGCAACTTGATTGATAACAAGTTGTGAATCTCCAAAGATCTTGATTTCCCTAATTTCCATTGATATTGCTAATTCTAAACCAGTTATTAGAGCTTCGTATTCAGCTTCGTTATTAGTACAAGGCTCTAATAAATGATAAGAATAACGCAACAAACCTTTTTCAGGGGTTATGAAAACCAACCCGATACCGGCCTTCCCTGGGATTATTTCCTGAGATTCCTCAATATTTTGTGAAGATGCGGCACCATCAAAATATAACTCCCAGGTATTTCCTTCCTGCTCCTCTAAACTCATAATTTGTTCATCAGGGAGATCATCATTTAGAGGGGACTCAGCAGGGATCGGGTGTGCTGCTAAGAAGTCAGCTACGGCTTGACCTTTGATAGCACGTAAGGGTATAAACGTGATATCAAACTGAAGTAAGAACATTGACCATTTTGCCAAACGTCCTGACAATGTTGGACGAGTCATCAGGTATTGGAGTGGATTGACTCTAGAAATGAGATTGATTTTATGAGCTAACATGTAATGCCTTAATTTCTGGGCAGCAAAAATTAAGGCTAAACAATGTTTCTCAATAGGTGGGTAATTAGCTTCAGTTGGTAAGAGTCGTCTACTTAAGTAGTAAAGTGCGTTCTCTTTTCCTTCCTCGTTAGTTTGGGCTAACAAGGCGCCAAGGGAACTGTCTAAAGCTGCGGTGTAAAGTATTAAAGGTTTTCCCGGAATAGGAGCCGCTAAGACTGGAGGTGTTAACAAATATTGTTTTATGTTTTCAAAAGCGTTTTGACACTTTTCATCCCAATGAAATCGGGCATCTTTCTTACATAAAGCAGCAAATGGTTGACACCTACCAGACAAGTTAGAAATGAATCTCCGTAGATATGCCAACCTACCTTGAAGAGATCTTAATTGGGTTAGACTTTTAGGAGGTGGCATATCTAAGATGGCTTTTATTTTGGAAGGATCAATTTCTATACCTCGGTGTCTCACTACGAACCCTAAGAATTTTCCTGAAGTAACTCCGAAAGCACATTTCAAGGGGTTCATCTTTAGGTTATAGCGGCGCAACCTTTCAAAACGATTCTCAGATCATGAAGGTGGTCTTCCCTTTGACGACTTTTGACAACCAAATCATCAATGTAACATTCCACTTGTTGTTGGATTAAATCATCGAAGATTCGGGTCATAGCTCGCTGGTAAGTTGCACCAGCATTTTTAAGTCCAAAGGGCATGACTTTGTAACAGAAGACCCCTATAGGTGTTCTGAATGCAGTAAATTTTTCATCTTCAGGAGCCATCTTGATTTGGTTATATCCAGATGAACCGTCCATAAAAGAGAAAATTTCATGCTCAGAGGCAATGTCTACCATGAGTTCTGGTATGGGTAATGGTAACTCATCTTTCGGACATGCCTTATTCAGATCCCTATAATCGATGCATACGCGAATTTGACCACTTTTCTTCTTTACTGGGACGACACTAGCCAACCAAGAGGGATATTTTTCCTCTCGAATAAAGCCTGCATCGATCAGTTTCTTAACTTCAGTTATCACTTGTTGTTCAATTTCTAAGCGCATGCGTCGCGGGGCTTGTTTGACAGGAATTATGTCAGGTTGAATTTCAAGTTTGTGAACTGCTATTTCTGGAGATAATCCGGGCATTTCGTCATAACTCCAAGCGAAGCAATCCTTAAACTCTGAAAGTAACTTGACCAAGTTATTTGACTCATCCTCGTTCAATAAGGCACTTATGAATGTCGGACGTGGATTTTCTTCATTACCAAGGTTAATTTCTTTTAGTTCGTCAATAGTTGATTGGATTTCCTCCTCGAGTTCAGGAGGTGCCTCCTTAACTTGAATGTCATCTGAATCATCTAAAGTTTCTAAGCAAAATTCATTAAGATTTTCAATGTCCTCTACAAAAAGATGATCAGATCCTACATTGTTAGTAATTACTAAGCAATAATAATCATCATCAAATGGACAAACAATATTAAAGCCTAGTCCTGCTTTTGACTTTGGTTTATGGAATTCCGTATTCCAAAGACTTTCAAAGGACTGAGCTTGACGTTTAGTCCAAGTAGATGGGGTAAGACCTTGCTCAATTAAATTTTTAACACAATAAGGATACCAATCAAAAGGGAGTTCCACTATTTCATTCATAAAAGTATCATCAACATGTACATCAGTTTCAATATTTTTGCTAGAAGAAGGAATAAACTTAGCAGTTTTACAATCATCGCTCAAAGCAGGTGAAACTTTAACTGCCAACCCAGCTATACTATCTTGCGATAGTGGGGTTAAAGCTAAAGTCTTCACATATCCTTTAAGTCTTTCATAGGTAGACAAATCTGAATCATCCTCTATATTTACCTGAATTTTATCTTCATCACTGTCATTTTCCAAAGAGATCTCAAATTTTGGCCTTTTGTTACTATTTTCATTCTTCAGTACACATGATTCATCATCTGAACCAGATTCTAAATCGATGTGTATCGTAGGGTTTTGCTTTTGAATGTTTTCATACATTGCACTTTCATGATTTTGCCATCCTCTGCCTCTACCTCGCCCTCGTTGGGTCATCCTACCACCTCTTTGTGAGGGAGGAGCATGATGCCAATGAATGCCATCTTCGAGGCAAGGATATTCTTCATTTCTTTTTTCTTCTTTTTCTTTTTCATTTTTCTTTTCAAGTGCAATTTCATTTTTGGCCAATTTAAGATCTTTGGAAACAACTATTTGTTTTTTAGGCAAATAATATGCGGCATCTTCATAAATTCCTACTTCATGAACCGAGAATGGTTGCAAATCTCCCTTAATACAGTGCTCAGTACCATCTCTGATGTACTTGATACACTGATGCAGGGATGAAGGAACCATCTTATATTCATGAAGCCAGGGTCTACCTAAAAGAGCGTTAAAAGATGTTGGAGCGTCTATAATATGAAACTTTGCTTCAGTTCTAAAATCCTCAATCTCTAACAACAAAGTAATTGAACCCAAATCCCTATCGTCATTTTCATTAAAACCCCGTAAGATCATCTTGTCTGAGCTGAGCTTACAGACGTCTATTCTCAAATAGGCAAGAGTTCTTAGAGTCATAATATTAACTGATGTACCAGGATCTACAAGGATACGTGACAATCTGAAGTTATCTATGTTCACTGTTATGTATAGTGGACGGTTGTGATCAGCCGTCCATAAACACAGATCTTCATCAAAAAAAGAAATTTCAGGAACTCCTCTGGAACAAAAAGCTTCATCAGGCTGTGCAGCTGCTAACTGGGCCATGCAAATATCCGGATCTAACAAAGCTTTGATTAACGCTTCCCTCATTTCTTTGGAAAGGATCAAGGCATCGTAAATACTCAGTTTGGCAGGCAGCTTCCTGAGATGAGCTAGGACATTGTAATCGACCTTGGGCATTCCACTCTCAATTGGACTCTGAAAAGGAACGGGTTGAGGTGGAAGAGAAGACTCTGGTTCATCAACAACTTGCTTTCCTTTGTCTTCAGAAGAAGCGTGAGGTGGTAATACTTTGCCACTACGAAGCTTGATTTCCACTATCTCTTCAGAAGAAGCGACAGGCAGGTTATCTTCTTCGACCTCAGCTAATTCTGATTTTTCTTCTGTTAAATTTTCAGAATCAGACATCTCGGCTTCAATACAGATAGGCATACCTTGCAAATCAAGAGCAGGGACATCACTATCTGAATAATAACCAAGAGAATGTTTTAATTCTTCGAAATTAAATTGATCATGCAGAGAATCATTTTCAGGTGTAGTTTTTAAGTCATCCGTAACATCATTATCAGAAATAGACAAGATATAAGCAGAATCCTTTTTCATTGATTTGACATCATCACACTTAACAAAACAAAGGTCATCTAAGATAAGAGGATTGAGGATAACAGTCTCCCCATCCGAAGAAAACACAACTCTACTAGATACATCACAATCAACACTACTAAAAGCAATAAAATGATCTCTAGTGTCCTCCTTCTCCTGAACTATAGGACCCTGGCTGACTCGGGCTTCCTTAAGCTCTGAAGGTGGAGTCATCTCTACATCATCTTCTGGAACTATCAGATCAACCTGGAGAGGCTTCTGAGCTCCCAAAGACTCCTGAAGAGAAGAAAAGTAAAGTTTGTTAAGAAATTTCTTTGAAGAACGGGATAAAACTATATCCCAAGTAGAATCAGAATTTGAAAAAGAAGTAGGAACGATAGGTTCACCAGTCACACATTTAGCTGATCCCTGCCCTGGATCCACTAAGTATTCCTTGGGAATCACTATAGCTCCTAATTTCATGTTTATGTCAAGCCATTATTTAAAAGTAACACATTCTTCAAGCTGATGACCCAACATCTGATGGTAAGGGCAATAATTGGGGTGATCTGACCTACCCACTTCTTCTGGCCTTCTAGGTGCAGGTAACTTGAAGTCTGGCTTTTTAAGAAGACTTTTCAATATCTTCTTTAAAGCCTCCTTCTTAAAGGGGTAAGTCTTACCAATTAATGCATTAAATTTATCTCAATTTTCCATTCTTTCTTCTGGAGTAAGGTAAGGTCGCTGTTGGTTGAATTCTGGTTAAATCCGAAGTGGAAGATGTTGTGGTGGCGGATACTGCGGTCTCTGATACTGTTGATTATAAAACTGAGGAGGGGACCTTTCTGCCTGCACTTTCATTGGCTGATTTCCCTTATCCACAGCTGACACCGTCCCAGATTTCTTTTCAAAGACCTTCTGGGGTTTCAGCTTCTTAGGGTCTGAAGAGGACTGATCAACAAGGAAGGAGAGCTGTGAAGCTTCTTCTTGGAGACTGGAGGCCTTATTAAGCAATTTTTCAAATGTCTTAATGGTAACCCTTCAAAAGAAAGGCTACTGGTCCATGAATGTTTTTAAGCAGGATCTCAATTGCATGTTGTTCTTGCAATTGAGGTTCACATTTCATGCTCAAATTCCTCCATCTAAGTATGTATTCAACTAATTTTTCTCCAGGTTTCTGTTTTTCTATTACAAGATCCCCAACTGTAACATGGTGCTGACTGCCTGCAAATCTCTTAACAAACATGTTCTCTAACTCTGTGAAACTGTGTACTGAACCATTTGGAAGATCTGCATACCAATCGAACGCTACCCCTGACAGACTACTGACAAACTGTCTGAAAAGCAAAGCATCGCTTCCTCCAGCGTTGCAACAACTGGCTCTAAAGTAGGCTATGTGCTGCCTTGGGTTTCCAGTACCATCAAAGATCTTGAAGGAGGGAGGCACAAATCCCTTTGGGTAAGGAACTACATCAAACTCCTCTGGGTAAGGTCTACCTTTTGGAGTATATGACGCACTTTGAGATTCTGCTAATGCCTCCCTTACTTGCTTTTCTACCATTTGCTTTAACTCTTTGGATTGAGAAGCCTTTATTTCTGGATTTTGTTGGTGTTCTTCTATAGTCTCAATCACTTGTTTCTTTCCTACCACCTGAACAGTCTCGGGTTGAGAAGACTCAACCTGTGCTCGTGGTGGTAAAGGACCTTGACTTTGGAAAGAAGCCATAGTGGCCATCATTTCTTCTATCTTCTTCTCCATACTTGAAATCTGCTCATCTTTTTGTTTTAATTGCTGTACAAGATGTTGAGTTAAGTCTGGCGCTATGCCTTCCTCAACTGCAACATCTTGTAATACAACTTTCTCAATCTGCTCATTATAAGATGTTGTTCTTGTTTCAACCATAAAGACATCAGCCACTATATCATCTAACATATCATCTCCATCTAAGTCAAAGTTCAAAGCCTCTTCCTCATCCAGATTTCTAATACTGTCTTTTAGTTCACCTATCATCTCCTCTATAGATCTTTCAGAAACATAGTTGGGATCAACAGGAACATACTTTTCACAATCCATGGGATCTGGAGTAGTATTCTCAACCCTCTTCTTCTCTTCAAGTTTACTTTCTATAGGCTTCTCAAGTGAAGCTACTACAGGAGAAGTAGCGTTTTCCTTGGGTTTCCAAACCTTCTTCTCATCAGATGTCGAAGAGGGTTGGTTTGAGGATTCCAACCGTTTTACATCAGGATAAGAAGATGGAGTAGGACCCGTAGAGTGGTGACTATCTATCCGGGGAGAAGAATGGGTATGAGAACTACGTTGAATCTTACTAGGACTCTGGCGTGGTGCAGAAGAAGGGGACAATTGACGACTGACTTTCTGTGGAACCTGCTGAGTACTTTTAAATCTCACTGAAGCATCAGTCAACACAATACTGTCTGTCTTTCTACTGGATCTCCTTGGTTCCCTAGGGTATCCATCAGTGAGAGCAAAGATGGCAGTTGGTTTGAATTTTCTTTTACTATCTCTTGTTCTCAACTGACCTCCTACCCTAGTTTTAATAAGTTTTTGCCTTAAGGTTTCTTCTTCAATCCTATCACTGATCAATCTTCTCATTTTCCTTAAAAATTCTTCTTTAGTCTGTGGAGGACCATCAACACAATCTTGTACTATAGCCTTTACCAAATTCTGAACATGTGTTTCCTTACTTTTTGTTGGCTCAGTGGCAGACTTTCTAACAGCAGTAGGGGCTGATCGAGCAATCAACCTCGCATCTTCTTCTCCATCAGCAGCGGAGAGGAGATGGAACCTACTACCACTAAGATGTGGAGAGGTTGGAGGGATAAGCTCATTTTTCTTTGGCATTCCTAGTTTTTCCATTCTTCTCTTTATACGATGATTCTTATTCCTTCTCTGAGTCTTAGTCATAATTGTCGTTAAATTAGAAGAAGATCCAATCTCAAACTGACTGGGTGCACTGAAAGGGACTGAACTGTTTGCTACTACAACTGACTTGAGTTTCTGGTCTTGATTAAGTTGTTCAATCCTAGTAAACACAGAGGGCCTAGGGTCTACAGGAGCAGTTTGAGACCCGCATCCCAAAGTGAATTCTAGGATAGGTTTCTGATTTGCAACCTCACTAGTTGGAACAATAGTGAACTCAGGTCCACTAACAGACAACTGCAAATCCTCAAATCCTTTTCCAAACTTGATTACACTACCATCAGCAAACGGATTGTAGGACAGGTTCATGTTATCAGACAGGGAAAAGATTAATTTACCCATCATTTTTCCTGAAATTTAAAAGGAAATTTTTTAATTAGACTCTGAAAATTTATTTAAATTGTAAAAGTTTAATTAATCCAACTAAATAAACTAAATCCTATCTCATTTCATATATATTGAGTTATATGGAAATATAACTACAATACATAATATTGAGATAAGGATGAATTTTATTTAGTGTTTTAATTTCAACTTTTGAAATTTTGGACCCAGTGCTAATTCAAACATTAAGCTACAAGAATAATGTAACTACAACGTTCGAATTAACACGGGGATTTACTTTACAAATAGGCCATTATAAAGGAGCTCATCGTTAATTTTTTAACGGGGTCCAAAATAAGACCTATAAAATTTTTTAGATACCGGCCAAATTATTCAAGAATGAAATGAATAAAAGAACCGGCGAAAGAAAGGTAGTTACAACTTATGCTAAGCACAAGTATACTACCGATTAAAGGGTATAAAACACTGCTAAAGATGGAGAGAGGATTGATCCCCAGCGAAGTCGCCAAAAAAACCTTGGTGGGAAAAAAAAAATGTTGTGTCACCACGCAGATTTTGATTTCTCCTATTTTGTAATCGAATACTGCATTAAGAATAAAGTACAATCTCGAGAGGCTGACACAATATTCTACAATGGATTCAATATCAAAATAAGGTTTTGAAAATTGATATTTCTATAATCAAACAATTCAAAGAATAACATATCATCTTAAAATAGAATATGTTTAAAGATAGAAATACGGTTTTTTTTTTGAAAAAGTTTATTCATTCTTTTATTTAGATATGACAAGAAGAATATTATATCATCTTAAAAGGCGAACATAATATTCTTCAAGATATCCAAAAGTGAGAATGAGTTTTATAAAATTCATTATTTCTAAAGTTGAATATAACAAGTATAATATTATATTATCTGAAAAGATAAAAATAACATTCTACAAGTCTATTCAAAATTAAAAATAAAGTTTTAAAAATATCTACGTTCCCAAAGATTCTTCCCTTATTTTATACGAATAAAACAAGATTTATTTTAGTTTGGGGTTCTCAAATCCCTATAGGAGCAAGCTCCTATAGTTAATTAAATCCTAGGAGGAATGCTCCTAAGAAAACTCTCGATTAAAACAGTGATTTCATACTCTTTGACTACAAAGTAAAAGACAAGAAACAGAAGTAGGAATTTTCCAAGGTGAAAGCTCAATGTTGAACATTTATTAGCGAGTCAATGGAGGAAAAGTAGGAGGTGTCGGATTCTGAGAAGCTCAGAGACAACCTCAGTCTATCCTATGTTGGGCTTTACATTTTAAGAGAAAATTTTATGTTTAAGTTGACATTTTATTAGAAAGTTGGGATTTATATTCCCGGAGGGCGAGGACTTAAGATCTAAAAAGAATCTGCCTCAGAACCTAAATCTAATTTGGGTACTACAAAGTAGCGACCCGAACCTAACTAATGAAGTGCAAATCTGGACTTACCCCGGCCTGGATTGGGGAGCCAGCTAACCACCTAGGCGTTTTAAAACCATGTGTCCAGTCTCTTATGAAAGATGGGTAGGGATGTTGTTTAAGTTTTAAGGAATTGGAGCTGACATCTAAGACAATTCCTAATTAGCCCCTCAACTTATGTAGGGTGATAAATGTCTAGAAATGTAATTAATATTTTAGACTCTTTTTAGTTTGTATCTAATGCAATGCATGCTAATTGACTCGAATGCATAAAATGATAATGAAGCAGTTTAAAAATTTAGGCTTAGAAAATAGATTTTTCCCTAGAGATTGCACAACTTCCCCATGACAGAACTGCACCCTCATAGGTCAAGTGGTCTGCCAGAACCCGCAGGCGGGGAGATTCCTAACAAGGAAGAGAAAGTATTAATATGCTTATGCTGACTCTCGGCGGTCCCGAGCTTACTTCTTAGATCGTTAGAGTTACTATGTGAGCCTACAAATTTTTATTTAAAATTACAAGTAGAAGAATTTTAAGCGTACCCTTACGAAAAAAATCTCTGAATCCAGGCTAAAACAAAACACGACATGCAAGGGCCCTAAAAAAGCTACTGCACAAACAATGTAAACAAAAAATTTAAGTAATCCAAAATTATAATATCCAATGTCCAATGTCCATATTACACCCAGAATTTGCAGAAAAGTAAAGTGGCCGGGCACCACTACCAACAAACCCGGATTCTAATCCTAAGAATGACGCAAGTGATTTTTGAAATGGGATATATTATTTCTTGTATCTTCAGTTCTTTGTCTTCTTTCTTCTATTTCTCCATTTCATCCTCTCTTCTTCTACGAACTTCTTGGATCCGCCGGGTTCTGGATATCCAAATGAAAAGAAACTCATCCCTGATAGGGGTATTTTCTTTTCTATTTGGATATTGAATCATCCTAATTTAGCTTTCCAAAATAAAAGAGAATAATCCTTTAAGGTATATTATCATTTCTTTGGATTCCAAATTGGATGTAATATCCCATTTTTAAAAATCACTTTCACATTTATTGACTCTTGATATATTATATTTACATTACATTTTATTTCACAGAAAGGGAAAAAAAATCTAGTCCACCTGCAAGGTTATCCTAAGAAATTTATAACAAAAATCATCCCACGCAGTTATATATATATGCAATTGAATTTAAATTATTAAGCCACACTCTTCTTCATTTGGGGGCTAAGCAGCTGAAGCACCTGTAGCATTTATTTATTATTAATTAATTAGCCCCTCTTTTTCTGCCCTGCATGAGTGTGGCCACCTATAGAAAATCATATTAACAATCCAGATCGCTCCTAGCCTATGGGTAATCTAATCGTCAATCAAACCAACACAGAGTGCAGTAAAATTAAATAAACAAACACATCAATATTTTACAACCAACATGCAATAAAACTCGAGAAAAAGCCCGTCACAGTGCAGTAAGGAAATAAACACCGGCCTAACCTAAAACTAGAGTCAGTTGTCCTAACAAACAAATCTAAGTGTGTGCAGTAGGCTGTGAGGTTTTGAAATGTCCTAAGTCAATTATTGGCTAAAGCTTTTTAATTGATTGAATTCTAATTTAAAGATATTTACTAATTCTAAAGTGAGATGTCACTAAATTTTCTATGTTATAAGTTTCTATCCTAAAGTGTGCATGCTTCCTAAGTCTAGATTTTCTAAGACCCGGTCCTTAATTTTTGTCCTTAAGTGTCACTACTGTTGTATGGGATAAAAATTTGTTATTACTAACCCTTGGGACTTTGAGCGTGTGTAAAAGGGGTTTAAGGATCTAAAAGCAAATAAAAGTAAACCTAATAAAATTGAAGTTACTACAGGGACCTAAAGGAAGGGTTCACGCATACCACATCAAGGGACCCCTAAAGGTTTTCTAAGTTTAGAAATACTCACAATCACCGGGGGCTACGACCCGGTGGTTTCGCCCGTAGCACCTCTATCCAGTTGGATAGAGGCGACTGACGCCTTTAGCTCCTTGTACTTTTGTTTCCTCGATCCGTACCATTCCTCGCAGTTCATGCAAATAAAGAAAAGAAAAATAGGGATTAGAAAACACATTTAATAATTAATAATGAAATAATTGAAATTTACTGAAAATAAAGACGTACCTTTCTTCGGGCTTGAATACTGGTTTGGTTGATCACCTTTTGAAACTTTTACTTTTAGAAGCATTGTTTTATATATTTCCAACATTCATTTCCACTCTTCCAAACTTACAAAATTTTCATAAAACAAACAATTTATCTCTCACACTTTGCACATTTCACCATTCCCAAAATCATACTCTAAACTCTTCCTTTTCAAAACACTTTCATACACTTCGATATTCAAAACACCTTTCAACACACAAATTCCACTTTCAAGACATAAATCCTTCACCTTTCCAAATCACATAAATTCCACTTTCAAAACAAAACAATTTACTTCAATACTTCATACACTTTACTATTCGACATTTACACATACAACTCACAAGTTTCACATTTCCGAATCCACAAACCCCACTTATTATTTCTCATATGTATCACTTTTTCAAAACAATATACTTTTCATTTTCCAATTTCCAACAATCAAGTTTCACTTTACCATTCACAAATCACACGCTAAACTTTTCATTTAAACAAAAACACCTTTCACTTTTCAACTACAAACACACTTATCCACTCTTAAACATTTTAACATATATACACTTCACCATAAAAGTTAAACAAAAATCAATTTTCAAAGTCACTTAAATACTCAAAATACCTCTCAACAACATAACACCTTTAAATAATTTTTATGATTGCTCACAACTAAAAAAGAAAATGATATGAATGCTCCCTAATTCATTTCTCTAGAATATTTTATAAGAGACTTATATATATTCACAAGTGGAAAAGAAAAATATTATGAGTGGCTTTTTAACATTCTGAACCTACTTACTTACCGTGAAAATTTTAAGAACAAATATTTGTTAAACAACTTACTAAGATAGGCATCACATATGTATATTAAAATTTAAACATTACTACAATCATCTCAAATGTCCTTTACCGCAACATAATTTATCACAATAACTCATCAACACCTCATAATTCATGATAATACATTAATCCCTGTCAGCAAAACTCATAAAAGAAAACACACATGTCTCAGTGAAGGAAAAAAGTTACTATACACTTTCGCATACACCTTTAGGGATGAATTATGCCTTAAGATATAAATGCTTTAAATGTAATGCAGCACACCAACAGTTATATTCATTAATAGAAAAGGAATAGACAATAACTATATGGATTTCAATCTCAGGATCAAGGAAGAGATCTTCAAGAATAATGTAAATCATTCTTCAAGCAAGAAGTTTGATCGATGAACTATCTTTTATTTTTCTGAATAGATAAGCAAATTCCTCTTGGTTCTTAATCTCATATCAACACCATATCTTTGTTAAATAACAACAAAACTCATTATCTTCCCTATCGACAAGCTTCTTGAAGTAATAAAGAAGATTAACATCCATTAGATGCAAGAGAATGATATTTTGGGTAAATCTTTCAAAGCACCATCAGATCTCAACAATGAAGGAAATGAATCCTTAATCTCTTCCTTCATAAAACCAATAAAAAGAAGAAAAACTAATGGAGAGGAAAAAGTAGAGGAGAAAGAAGATTACCCAAAATTGAGAAGATTGTCGGCGTCGACTAAGGCAAATGACGGCGAAATTCTCGGCTAGGACAAGCGACGACGACGGGAAGAGGGAGCTCGGCTTTCTCTGCGAACAGAGCAAAATGACGGGAGTAGGGGCTTCGTTTTTGTTGATTTTGCGAACTGCAGAGACAGAGGGAGACGGGGCTTCGGCTTCACGAACTGGGAGGGAGCGAGCTGGTTCTGCTTTTTGCGAAATAGAGAAGGATCGTGGGAGGTTAGGTTCGGAACTGCTCAGGGAGAGACTGGATGTTGGGATGCTTTGTGCGAATGGGAGAGAACAAACCGAGAGAGGTCACGAGCTGGGGGATTTCGCAAATTAGAATGAGGGAGAGGGAGTTCGGAACTGCTGTGTGAATGAGAAGGGAAATGGGATCGTGGGCTGCGAACTTCTGAGAGAGAGAGGGCTTTCGTTCGGCCTTCTTGCGGGTTAAGGGGGAGTGAGAGAGATCGTGTGGAATTGATTTGAAAACGACCTAATCTAATCACCTCTCAAATTAAATCAAAGGCCATGATCAATTCATGATTTAAAAAAAAATCTAAAAGCTGATATTGAATCATGTTTTAAAAGAAGGATTTAAGGGTTAATTTTTGATTTGATTAAAACAGATTTTTATTAGAAAGAATTTGATGTTTTGAATGGTGAGTTGTTTAGAGCTTAATGATATATTTATTTGATCGAAAACGAATTAGATTGAGTCGATCGACATCGACGAATCATAAATCGAGTTTGATTTGAGTTTGTTTGGAGTTGAATAAAAATTGATTGAATTGATTTTGATTCGAGTTGAGTGATAGGCTTGAGTCGATGCTACGTCATTGGGTGTCCACCTAAGGGAAATCATGCGGGCGACGTCTACACTAGGCTACGAAGACTTAGGTGCTAGAGTTGATTCTGGGGGAATTGACCTCAAATAATGAGGTCAACACTTATCTAGGAACTTTTATTAGGTCCGGTGTAAGGACGTAGAGGAACGTCCGGTCGGAGGCGAAATCCGGCCAAAAAACTCGGTATTTGCTCTGTATTGCTAGGTATTATTTGATAATAACGAGGAATACCGCTCTGTGAAAACTAATACCGAGTTATACCGAACTATATCGAGCAATACCGAGTTGTACCGAGTTTTTTATAGGAAAAACTCGGTACAACTTTTGTATAACTCGGTATTGCTCGGTATAGCTCGGTATAACTCGGTATTTGGTCTTCACGTGATGGTTTGTTTGGTATTGCTCGGTATTTCTCATTTTTTGGCACGATTTGGCCTCCGACCGGACGTTCCTCTACTTCCGGTCGGAGGACGTAATAATTGTTCCTTATCTAAGTGGAAGTGGAAGTTGAAGCAACGGCTCTCATCTAAAAAAATTATTGTCATTGAACCAATAGCTACAATTTGAACTCATTAATTTGATGGGATAAAATTGTTTTGGATAATCAATTTGATTACTTACTGTTTATTTCCAGGAGTTTATGTTATTTACATGTTATTAATTAGGTTGCCAGTTTATTAATGACTAATAACTTACATATATCTCAATTACAACAAAAATTAATAATTAATATAATTAATTTATTGAATATATTAAAACATTTTAAAGCTTGTTAATATTTATTGTTCGTCTGTTAACGTTAAAATCTTAATTCATTTATATAAGCTTAAGAACTCATTTAAAACACATCCAAATGAAAACTTCATTACAATTTATTAACAGATTTAATATTAACAAATGAAAAGATTTTGAACTCGCAATCCTAAATGTTTCTCCTTGTAAATTTACCATTAACAAATTCTTAAAAAAAAACACCATTGTGCTATTATTTCATTATTGCATTTGTAGATTACCATTTTTATTTATTTTCAAATGACGGATTAAATCAATAATTCGATCCAATAACACACCAATTGATTCTCTAAATTTCTTTATAGCGTCTAATTATTTGAGAACAGGGCTGCAAACGAGTCGAGTCGAATTCAAGTCATACCTAATTCAAACTTTACTCAAGCAGTCGAACATAAGTTTGTTATTGACATATATCCTTCAACAAATCCGTGAAGAACAAAGCGAGTATGGAAGAAATTTTTCTTCAACAAGTCCGCCAAAGCACAATCCAAAGGATCAAAAAAAACTATCCCAAAGTTCACACAAAGCCTTAGGCTGAACTGAGAGGATTATGTAGTCAACATGTCCGTCATGCACAAAGCTCTGGACTGATGACTCTTCGCCATTGACCTAATATAAACCTAAGGGTTTAGGTCACTAACATCTACTCCTTCATAAAGCCTGCCAAAGCAAGAAGCATAGGACCGAAGGAATAAAAATCTCCTGGCAAGTCACTATTGGTAAGTCAGGTAATTCACCATCAATGACCGCAACACAAAGCACAGGGCAGAAGGAATCAAAATCTCAGGGCCCAAGTCAAAGATGTGGAATGAGCACCCTGGTGATACCTACAAATGTCCCTAAAGACTGGGGACATTTTAAATATTTATTTAGGTCAACATCATGCTGCATGCCGAAATCCTCAAATAAATATTTAAAATTTTGTCAAGATACAACAAGATGATAGAACAATATTGAGCATATGCATAAAGGCTATAAAGTAAAGTGATAGTGATAATTAAAGAGAACAAATAGTGGCAATACTATCCACTAGCATCAATCTACAGAGTGATACTCTAGGGATCTAAGCATGAAGTACTTTATCTCTACCCTGTGTATCTCTATTTGATCAGGAGCAAATGTATCAACCATCTATGGATGCATCTAAAGATCCATAAAGATACACAGATGGATTCTTAGAGATCTACAAAATAAAAAATTTTGTGTGACATCCAAGTTAATTTTTGGAGATCCACTAAAAGAGAGCAGTGTGACATCCAAACAAGTTTTGGACATACCACCTATAAGCAAAATACAACAAATCAATAAGATAAAGAAGTCCTTATGATTCATCATAGGGAATCTTCCATGCATGCAATATGCGAACTACAAGTAGGGGGAATGACTTATGATGGTTATTAGGAATATGTCACGAATATGGTGGAATCCCTCAAACTCGCCCACAATCAATCATGCAAGCAAATGCAATTCTCTCCCTATAAGTAGAAGGATTTTACGAGCAATTAATTGAACTCCGATTTAATAAGTGCATAATGGAGATATGAATGCCCAGTGCTAAATCATTCCTAGAAACATACAATGTCATGCTACAAATGATACAACATCTTCGTGAGCAAGGTTTGAAAGACATGTAGGAAGCCCGCTACATGTTCAAAACATTATCCATGAACAAAACACAAAATGACTACAACAAACACAAGAATTTATGGATTATTATTGGAGCTGTGTCGAATACACTAAATGTTGTATACAAGCAAACACCGAATTATGTACAACAAATGTAAATGTCTACGGGACGTTATAGAAGATCCTCAGTACACCCAATCTATTGCTCACAAGCAAATGCTGAAAAGACTGTGACAAAGATGAACTTCTATAGGCTGTCATAGAAGACCCGTTGAATTTCCAAAATATCCCCACACGTGCACTGTAGTTTGTATATACATATGTACACTAAAAGGGGTATACAACCAAATACCCGCATGGGCCCCGGCGAGCGTGTTATTGGTATACACGTGACGCCTAGGGATACTGTGCGGATCAACAAATTTGGACTCAATCCTCCTAAGTAATAGGAGTCGACAATGTTCAATAAATAATTATGAAATGCCCCCAAACAGCTGCATGGGCCCCGGCGAGTGTGTTATTGGTACACACGTGACGTCTAGGGATACTATGTGGGTTAATGAGTGAATTCAAGTTCGAACCTGATCCTTCTATATGGATCAATATGAGTCGACAGGGTTCGAACCATCAAATAAATATACGGTTGTGGTGACCGGTATATTTATTTTAATACATTCATATTAGGCCTTCAAGGCCTATAATTAAAAGAATTCACTCACAAGGGCACAAAGCCTACGAAACCCGATACTTTGTCGAAAACTCGATAGAGTCGACAAGGTTCAAAACATAAATATTTTCAAATGCCCCCAAACACCCCGATGATGGCCGTGTTGAATGCAGATCTCAACCGGAGGGGTGATTCAAATAATTTCAAATGCCTCCCAAAAGTCAATTCCAAATACTTTCAAATGTCCGAAAATCCAAAATCCCAATGAAATTCCAAATCCAAATGTTTAAAATGGAAATCCAATCATTCAAATCACTTAAAGCAAAAATCCATCCATCTTCCACAACAGTTTACCGAGGTGGACAAATTAAAAAACTACTTCAGCTCACAAAGAACTAATGCATAATCAAAAATATCACTAGGATCCATTCTCAAACAATCTCCTACCAATAAGGATGTGGTACGTGTCCTCTAACCGGCGGTTTTGCCACCAAATGACACCGCAGGATAAACGGCTATGACCCGGGGTCCTTTGAACCGAGTTGTTTTGCCGCCAAATGGCACCACATGATACCGGTTATAGCAAGAGCCAATACTTTCCTTACTGTCATCAAATCCTTGAGATATGAATCAATAAGATATAATCGATAGGACACAAAGCCCTCTATTAGCTAAAGTGGATTCAAATTTTTTCCCTTAGACAAACGTTCACCCCAAGTCTACAAGGTCCCCTTGGACGAAGCAACCCATGGCTGCCGACAAGGATCCTTCTGTCAGGTTGGGTCGACTACCTCCTCTGACTAAGTAGACTAGGGTCCACGATGGCCCGGGATGACGGAATCATGAGATCTTAATCGGGTCCATCATCCATTCCCACACCATCCGCTTTAAGTGCAAGATGGTGAAATTCCTAATTTTAAATATCAAATCTGCAAACTCTTTAATTCCCAATCAATTCTCAAACCCACACTCATTGCTACTACTATATGCCAGATAACATGTATTCTCCACATATCTGATTGACAACTAGCCTTAATCGAAAGTTCTCTCTCGTTATCGGGAGGGGTAATTAATTATAGGGGCTTGCACCTATAGGAAACCAGAACTCATATCCTAAAGTCCTCACAAAATGTGGGCGAAATCTCTGGGTAGTGTCTTATCTACAAACCCATATGCCTTCCCAAAATCTACCCCGGAACTTATCCGTTAAAACTCCCTCGCCAAAAAGAAAAGCAAATTACAGCGGGCGGAGGCCGCGACTGAATTTTCGGAGCCCACACTTATCTTCACTTCAGAAACTATTTATTGTTCATAGCGTTCCCATGCTTCGGGAATTACCAATCCTTCCTCCCTCTTTGGAACGTCTAGAAAATTGGGGATGTCATCCATAAGGAGTGTTATCAGAAGAATATATATATATATATATATATATATATATATATATATATATATATATATATATATATATATATATATATTCTTCTTTAATACTTCGTTATATATATATGTCGTTTTGGTTTTATTATTGAATTATTATTTAATTTTGAGTTTGCAAAACCAAAATAAATTTTTAATGATCACAACCTTCGCATTAATTTTCTTTATTTATTTATTTTTTAGACACATGCTATCTCATTAGTATTTTTTTAATTAATGAAGGTGTTGGGACCAAAATAATAATAATTAAAAAAACTTAAATTTCATTGAGATGATTTTTATATCTATTAAATTTATTTTTGAGATAAATGCATTATCAAATTTCATTTTATTATTAATTGATGTTTAAGACTATAAATAATCTAAATTGACCTTAATACTATGCTAATGAAGTTCATTCATTTATTTTCTTATCAAATTTGGATCCAATTTAAACATTATCTGATTTTAAATCTTTTTCATACTTATTTATAAGTTTTGTTTTCAAGTTTATGTCAAAAGCGAGATTTAATAAAACTCAACTAATTATATATTTGATTCTAATAATATAAATATATAATCCAATTATCAAAAGCGAGATTATATTGTTGATTGTCTGATATTATATTGTTATTTATATTGTCTGATATTATATTATTTATCAAAAGCGAGATTATATTGTTGATTGTCTGATTTATATTTATTCATTCTCCTCAATCAAGCTGGCTGTGAAGGTTCAAAACATAAACATAAATTGCTGGCTGTGAAGGTTCAAAACATAAATATTTTCAAATGCCCCCAAACACCCCGATGATGGCCTTGTTGAATGCAGATCTCAACCGGATGGGTGATTCAAATAATTTCAAATGCCTCCCAAAAGTCAATTCCAAATACTTTCAAATGTCCGAAAATCCAAAATCCCAATGAAATTCCAAATCCAAATGTTTAAAATGGAAATCCAATCATTCAAATCACTTAAAGCAAAAATCCATCCATCTTCCACAACAGTTTACCGAGGTGGACAAATTAAAAAACTACTTCAGCTCACAAAGAACTAATGCATAGTCAAAAATATCACTAGGATCCATTCTCAAAAAATCTCCTACCAATAAGGATGTGGTACGTGTCCTCTAACCGACAGTTTTGCCACCAAATGACACCGCAGGATAAACGGCTATGACCCGAGGCCCTTTAAACCGAGTTGTTTTGCCGCCAATTGGCACCACATGATACCGGTTTTAGCAAGAGCAAATACTTTCCTTACTGTCATCAAATCCTTGAGATATGAATCAATAAGATATAATCGATAGGACACAAAGCCCTCTATTAGCTAAGGTGGATTCAAATTTTTTCCCTTAGACAAACGTTCACCCCAAGTCTACAAGGTCCCCTTGGACGAAGCAACCCATGGCTGCCGACAAGGATCCTTCTGTCATGTTGGGTCGACTACCTCCTCTGACTAAGTAGACTAGGGTCCACGATGCCCCGGGATGACGGAATCCTGAGATCTTAATCGGATCCATCATCCATTCCCACACCATCAGCTTTAAGTGCAAGATGGTGAAATTCCTAATTTTAAATATCAAATCTGCAAACTCTTTAATTCCCAATCAATTCTCAAACCCACACTCATTGCTACTACTATATGCCAGATAACATGTATTCTCCACATATCTGATTGACAACTAGCCTTAATCGAAAGTTCTCTCTCGTTATCGGGAGGGGTAATTAATTATAGGGGCTTGCACCTATAGGAAACCATAACTCATATCCTAAAGTCCTCACAAAATGTGGGCGAAATCTCTGGGTAGTGTCTTATCTACAAACCCATCTACCTTCCAAAATCTACCCCGGAACTTATCCGTTAAAACTCCCTCGTTAAAAAGAAAAGCAAATTACAGTGGGCGGAGGCCGGGGCCGAATTTTCGGAGCCCGCACTTATCTTCACTTCAGAAACTATTTATTGTTCATAGCGTTCCCATGCTTCGGGAATTACCGATCCTTCCTCCCTCTTTGGAACGTCTAGAAAATTGGAGATGTCATCCAGAAGGAGTGTTATCAGAAGAATATATATATATATATATATAT
This sequence comes from Dendrobium huoshanense, assembly GCA_016618105.1. NCBI lineage: Eukaryota > Viridiplantae > Streptophyta > Magnoliopsida > Asparagales > Orchidaceae > Dendrobium > Dendrobium huoshanense. The sequence goes on along the minus strand of CM028350.1, from coordinate 28,514,899 downwards.
ATATATATATATATATATATATATATATATATATATATATATATATATATATATATTCTTCTTTAATACTTCGTTATATATGTCGTTTTGGTTTTATTATTGAATTATTATTTAATTTTGAGTTTGCAAAACCAAAATAAATTTTTAATGATCACAACCTTCGCATTAATTTTCTTTCTTTATTTATTTTTTAGACACATGCTATCTCATTAGTATTTTTTTAATTAATGAAGGTGTTGGGACCAAAATAATAATAATTAAAAAAAACTTAAATTTCATTGAGATGATTTTTATAGCTATTAAATTTATTTTTGAGATAAATGCATTATCAAATTTCATTTTATTATTAATTGATGTTTAAGACTATAAATAATCTAAATTGACCTTAATACTATACTAATGAAGTTCATTCATTTATTTTCTTATCAAATTTGGATCCAATTTAAACATTATCTGATTTTAAATCTTTTTCATACTTATTTATAAGTTTTGTTTTCAAGTTTATGTCAAAAGCGAGATTTAATAAAACTCAAACTAATTATATATTTGAGATTCTAATAATATAAATATATAATCCAATTATCAAAAGCGAGATTATATTGTTGATTGTCTGATATTATATTGTTATTTATATTGTCTGATATTATACTGTTGATTGTCAAATAAAATTAAATGGAGTACTACATTGATCAAATTCATTCATTTATTTTCAAACATATTATAAACATTCCTTGAATTTTAAATCTTATTCAAACTTATTTATAAGTTTCCTTTTCAAATTCAAGTCAAAATTAAGCTTTAATAAGACTCAACTAATTATATATTTGATACTAATAATTTAGGAATATAACTTAATTATTAAGAATAATTAAATTTATATATTTTAATAAAAATTGGTGTAATCCCTTAAGTATTATTTAAATTATTTGATAAAAAATATAAATATTAATATAAAAAGTTCAAATCTATCTATCCAACTACTTATTTTATATTTCCATTTCACATATACATATAAAAATATAAATAATATTTAAAACTTATAAACTATAAAAAAATTAATACAATAAAATAAAATAAATCATCAAATAAAAAATTAATTATCAATAAATTATCAATTTATCTTTTTCTTTAACAAACTATTTATTAAATAACAAACAAGCATATTCTTGAATATAAATAAACAACCTTTAAACTCTTTATTATATGACAAATTTTAAAATTTTATTCAATTTTATTTTTAGATTTATAAATAAAAATTATATTCTATAAACATTTTTGGATTCCATTTTTTGTTTCCATTTTTCGTTTCATTGTTTGATTTTTGTTGGGTTCTTTTGCTTAAATGGAAGGCAAGGGAGGATAGGGGTGTCAAAATCGGGTCACGAGTTGGGTTCGGGTCCAACTCGGAATTGACCCAGCACAGTTTGACCCGACCCATTTTTACAAACAGGTCTTTTTTTTCTGGACCCAAACCCGACCCACTTCGGTTTCGGGTCAACCCGAACCCGACCTGCATATGTGAAGGAGTCGAACTCGAAGGAGGTGTTACAACATTTTGATCAGAAGCAATTCAAGCAATGACAGGTTGCTCGCTCGTTGTGAAGGAGTTGCTTGATGTTCAACTTCTCTCCTTGGATGAGGACGACGTTCCATCGTTCCCTTCCAGTCAAATCGACAATTACAACATTTTGATCAGAAGCAACGACGGGCATTCACTCGCTTGAAGGAGTCGCCTCACCGGTTCCTTCATTGTTGTTCGACTTCGCTCCTTGACGGCTTGCCTCCTTGGACGATGTTCACTTCCAGTCGGGTCGAAAGTTGGACGACGTTCACTTCCAGTCGGGTCGAAAGTTGCATTGTTACAACATTTTGATCGGAAGCAATGACGGGACAGGAGTTTGCTCCCTTGCTGTTCAACTTCACTCCTTGGACGATGTTCCCTTCAATTCGAATAGGAAGTTACAAGATTTTGGATCGGAAACAACGACGGGAGTTTTGCTGGCTGTGAAGGTCTCAGACTCCCAATTTCTCCATTTCGAACGCTTTTTCGGCCAAATCCCGTAAGTAAGCCCCATTTACAGTATTCTGGGTCAAAATTGGGTCATTTTTGAATTTTTGGGTCAACCCGAACCCGTCCCAAAATTTGAAACGGGTCGAAAACTAGGACCCAAACCCAACCCATTTTGGGTTCGGGTTGAAATGAACCCAAAATTTTCATGTCAGATTCAAGGCGAATTTTCGAGTCGTGTCAAATAAGAATTTGTACATGCTTAAGAAAAAAAAATCACCTAAAATAGTATGTGAGTAAGAGTAAGGTTGCAAAGTATTGATTACAAGTAATATAAGTTCGGGTAAAAAAGAGAAGTATTTATTCATTCTCCTCAATCAAGCTTACATCAACTCCCCATGCTCTTCATTGAGAGTTTATCCTTTAATTTTTGGATTATGTGCGGACCAAGAACAGACCACACATTTCTCTCTTCTTTCAAGCCATGGAATCAACCTGCAACCATTTGCATGAGCTGAGTATAAACCTAAAACTCAATGTTTCAATTCTTAAGGAAGAACCTCTTACATAAATAACTTAAGCGGATATGGTATTGGAAGAAATAGAAGGAAATGCATTGTAATAAGGAAAGAGTGATAAAATGAGTAGCACTATACAAACTAAGTTGCCTAACTAAAATAATTTTCATGAGAAAGACTTAAAAACTGATTTGCAAATAAGAAATGAAACCTTATACTAGAAACCGTCATACAAAACTTCCAAAATAGTGGGATATGAAGCTCAAGTGCACTTATTTAAAGCTTTGGCAAGTTTAAGGACAAAGTTTCCTGCAAAACTTTTAAGAAAAGGGTCTTGTTCAAGACAAAAAATTGACCATTGTTGTCTACTCTAAAAGATTGTTTAGGCCAAGCTGGGTGAGTATATGTAGAATCAGACTTGCATGAAGGGTTGGCCAAGGAGAGGGGATATTTAGGATTTCATGCTTGGCCAAATTAGAAAGATTGAAGCTCTTATATTTTTCTCAGTGTGCAAGGTGATGAATAAGAGTATGAAGATGTGGATGAGGGATGGAGGAAAGGAAGTTAGACCCAAGGTCAACAAGTTCTTTTTCAAAAGTTGGTATTTGAGGACAGGGGTGAGCTCTGTTGTGACACTAATTATTCCCAAGTATGAATGTTTATTGCAAATGGTTGTAGATCTATAAGGGAGGAATGGAGAGAGTAGACTACTACATTTACAAAATTGCAATCATTTATAAATTCTTCCCATTCTGTTTTATCTATGTGTTGTTTTCAATGTGTTAAATTCAAAATAATATTTGATCCCCAAATTATGATGACTTGTCATGGTCCATGCCATTATTGCATTTTTATGTTTTATTTCCTCAAATTCATCATGACTTCCTTTTGACTTGTTTTCCTTAACAAGCAAATGAATTAACCTTTAAATAGAATAATTTGTCTCATCTTTTTAGAATCAAAGTGCAATCTGACTCGTATATAAGGTGAAATTTATAGATTATAATAATTTGAAATAATGATTCTCATCCCACTTAGTTTTTTGCTTCAAAGAATGCACAAGAAAACATGGCACTTGATTGCAGACAAAAAGTGTTTGGTTAGAAATTTATATAAATTTTTTTTTGACATACATTTAGTTGCTAGCATATTTAGGATATTTCTATAACAATTTAATGTTATCATTAGTTTGCTTTGGTTCTATTGCTTTGTTGTAATTTTCATGCTACTGTAATTATTCATAGGGTTCTAAAGCATCTTATTTTGCGTGATACTTATACAAAGGAGTCTGTGCCAGCTCTTCACAGGATTCGATAAGTTAATGATATTATTCATCACACGAAATTTTAATGACTATTAAATTTAATCATCATCCTTTTTCATCCCTTGCATAAAGTATCTTGTTGAGGTAACTGAGGAAACAAGAATTGCTTACAATAAAGCGGTATGGTTTTTTTAATTGATAAGTTTGTCCTTGTAAGAGTTCATGCACTTCAGAGTCATATAAATGTCATATGCTAATTGCTTTTCCTTTGTTTCCCATATTCTCCTCTTATGCGGTTACACGTCTGAGGGAATATCAAGGTGTTTTTTTTTGGGAAAATTAGGGGCCAAAGCCCGTATATTTAATCAAATAAAGTTACATGTGAAAAGAAATAGAAATTACATGTAAAAAAAAACACCTATACCCCCAAAAATAAAAGGAAAGTATAAAAAATCTGGACTCAGGATAGAGGCTTACACCGATCAAACATCATCTCACTGTTCAATTTTGAAAGAGAAAATCACCAAGCAGCAGACGAGAAGCCAGTTGTCACAGCCCCGAAAAAATAGCAAGACCATCACAGCTTCTCCCAAAAATTCCATAACATTGAATCATCAAATCACCTTGGTTGCTAAAAGACCTTCCAAAGGAAATATTAGGTGTTGATCTTTGCTCATCATAGTCCAACAAAATATTAGGTGTATACATCATCCAGGCAGAATTAAACCGGCCATCGGAAGATTTGAAAAATCAAGCCGAATCCAGAAAAAACATAAGAAAACCCTCCAAAAACAGCCAAATCAAAACCCCAGCACAGGTGAACTAAATAGTAGTCCGAATAAATCCCGAGGAATACCAAAACTCAGGAAAAAGATAGCTATAACAACCTAGATAAGGCCTCAAACCTAAACATGACCAGCAACAGCTAGCATGAACATCTTTAGCCCAAAATTTCCCAAAACCAGCTAGTGATCTTCTCCCTAAACTTCCAGTTTTTTTATTTAGCACGAATAGCATTGATGACAACATCTCTAATAGTATTAGGATTATCCCAAGAATTAGAAAACCTCCTTTTATTACGCTCCCTCCAAAGATGGTAAACAACAACATAAATAGTGAAGTAGCAAAAAATTTCTCTCCAACCGATTAAGGTGGAGATTATTACTCAAAAAGTCATATGTTTGCATAATGTTTGGCCTGAGATAGATACAGTCAAGCATCAGAAGTAGACTAGTAAGCAGTGAGAAGGAGAAGTCACATTCAAAGAACAGATGGGAGTGAGATTCATGGTTGCTCAAGCAAAAGGAACATGAGGGGGAGGCCAGGATCCCCCTATAAATAAGAATATCCACACTTTTAAGCTTTCCCTAAATCTCCATCTAAGTATAAGAAGCAAACCGAAGGGCATGCTTCTTATGCCAAATAAATTTATACCAACTCACATCATCCAAACTAGCATAAAATTGTAAAGTAAACATCTTAAAGGAAGGGGAAGAGGAGCCATCACAAGCCAAGACCGGTTGCTCCCATATGTGAATGCTTTAGATATTGGTCTTAACACTATCAGGCAAGAAGTCTGATAAGTTTCACATACCATTATAGATAAAATCCTGAACGTAGCAAAAGGAAAGCCTACTGGAGTTGCAACAATTAGCTAAGCATTCACCATTTAACCAAGGATCCCATAACATGGAAAATTTACAAAACGGGGCCACCTTGAAGCTAATAGAATTTTTGATAGCATGGGCAGTGTGACAAATCAACTTCCAAAATTTGGAGGCGGGAGGTGGTGGAGGCTTCCAAGGGGATTCAAAATTTTCTCTAAACCAAGATCCCAAAATTGTTTTAATATTATACATACGCCTAATGAAGGAGCAAGCCACACTATGATAAAGGGAATCAAAAGAGGGAAGCTCCAAACCTCCTTTGCTTTTGGGCTTAGTCACTGAATTCTAGGATATGAGATGTAATTTCTTGTCTTTCAAATTGCCAAAAAATAAGAATTTAGGGAAAAGTTTAAAATGATCTTCTGACAAGTTTTAGGTATAGCGCCATTGATCCTATAAGCAAGGGTATTGGAAATAGTAAATTTCAGAAATTGAATTCTAACCTACACAAGAAAGAAACTTAACTTTCCAACCCTCAAGTAGAGCAAAAATTTTGCTCAATAGGGGTTGGAAGTGAGAGAAATTCAGCCTTCTAGAAGCAATCGAAATACCTAGGTAAATAAGAGATTCCTCAATACGGGAGATACCAAGAGAGGCAGCAATCTGATCCCCATCAACAACATTTTTAGAGAATATAATGGAGCTTTTAATTAGATTTATATGAAGACCAGAAGCTTCTGAAAACTAATGCATGGAATTCTTCAAGCAAATAACATTATCCAAAGAAGCCACACCAAAAAATAAAAGGTCATCAACATACATGAGAAGCTTGAAATAGAAATTTTTGTGATTAATCCCCATAAAAGAAGGATGGTTCTGGGAGTGAAGGCAAGAGGACAACCCATCCATGAAAATGCAAAATAACAAGGGGGATAAAGGGCATCCTTGATGAAGCCCAGAAGAAGAATTAAAGAAACTCTCTAAGGAGCCATTAATGAAAATAGAGAAATGCACCTCTGAAATACACCCCTTAATCCAATTAATAAAAAGGTCCAGGAAACCTTTTTGTCTAAGTCTGTTTAACTGGAAAACTCTAGAAACTGAATCAAAGGCTTTCTTAATATCAAGCTTGGCATAAAAGAACTTAAGAGAGCCTTTAAATACTTTGAGCAATTCCGAAGCCTGTATTTTGTCCGTAGAACATCTTTTAGCAATAAAGCCAACTTGACTCTCATGAATGGTGAAAGGAAGGATAATTTTTAACCTGTTGGCAATGATCTTGGCCACAATCTTGTAAAAAATATTACATAAAGATATAGGTCTGAAATCAGAGATATTGGAGGAGTGGGTTCCTTTAAGAATGAGGATAATAACAGTAGCTTTTGGCCCTTTAGGAAAGTGTACAGAAGAAAAAAAAAATGCTTCACAATATTGCATAACTGGAATCCCATCAAGTGCCAAGCCTGCTGATAAAAAACCAAAAGATAAACCATCCAAGCCCGGAGCAGAGGAGGCAACCCCAACAAAAACAACTGCCTTGATCTCCTAATTCATGACCGGAGCAATCAAATAATCTGAAAGATGATAATGAAACTTGTTTCAAACAGGAATGTCAAAAGAGCTTTAATGAATTGGGTTAGGGGCATTGTAGATCCATACTTTGATTCAATTGCAAGACAATACAATGATATTGTAAAGGTACATTTATACTCTCAATTAAGTGTCTTTTAATCATCTCTACTTTCTCTTGATCTTCAATGATTTAATAATTTACAGAAACTTGAGGGTATGCAATGGACAATTCACCAAGTTGAAATGGATCTAAAGCGCTCATTTGATCAATCATCACCATATATTTGCTTTTAGTTTTTTAATAAAATATTGACAAGTTTACCTTATCAAAGAAGAAAGGATAGGTGGCTACATCTATTTGGACATCTTAGCTAGCTGATGGATTTTTTGAACATCTGGAAGAATTAGAAGTTGAAGCAACGACTCTCATCTAAAAATTTTATTGTCTCTCTCCTGTCATATTTATATGCATAATCATTCTCAAATATTATCATCAATTTTAATTTCACATACATTTGTAAATTATGATGTGTTAAATTCTAACACATCTCTTGCGAGGTAATGATGGATTTGATTGTAGGTTAAAGCTAGGGATATCAGTTATCTCTTTTTCTTATAAATTTAGGTGCTAGAGCTGGTTGCACCAGACTAACTCCGGTGAGGTAAATTCTAAAACTTAGAGCTCCCTAGATCCTTTAAACCTTGCATGTGACTAGGGTCCCTTAAACTTTAGGTCTTTGTAGAAAAACCTACATTTAATTTTCCAAATCCCCTAACCCGCTAGTGAGTAGAATTTTATTCATTTGTATCAAAATTAGGAATGTGTAGTGTTGATTTATTTTCATATTTAGAAATTTTCTCCTTTGATTATCATGAATCATAATGTGCATAATAAAATAAATATAGTAATAAAGATAAAAAAGAATCATTAAACATAAACAAACTCAATTCATCACACTTTAATAAATAAAATTTATTATTAAATTTAAATTAAATAAATTTTACAATGTAATCTAAATGAATTAAATCAAATAGAAAATAAAATGGATAAAATTTTAAAATAAAATTACATAACTGAATTTGAATAATTTAATGACATTGATTAAAAATTATTTAAAATCAAATAAATCATTAAAATTTTAAACAAAGCAAATAAAAATGATTGAATAATAATTCAATTTTTATCATCTCAAACAAAATAAGAACTCACAATTAACATAATTAATCTTGATTTAGTTAAATTAATTCATTAATTAATACTAAACAAATAATTTAAGGACCTTATATGCTTTTTGTTGGGGTGGACTCTTTTGAGGGCATATTAGTACTGGATATAAAAGGTCCTTAATCAATTTCAAATAACAAAAGACCCTTATGCATTGTATTCAACTCTTGCTGAAAGATACATATGCATTGGATTATAGGATCTCTAAATAATCAATTTGGCTTTTATGTCCTATGTTTGCCTCCATATTGGAAGACATATATGTATTGGATTCTTAAGTACTTTAATAAATAACTAATTCAATATATTTAACAAACAATCAAACACAATTAACTTAGCCCCAAGGATGATGAAATAAACCTCATAGCCCTAATTTAACAAAGGTAGTCTATATTCCACCTAAATATTCACTAATAAATTATTAATAAAACTCTTAGAAATAAGAGCTTTATACCCTTGTGCTCGACAACTTTTAGGAAGGCAAAGGTGTATTAGATTGGAAGTTCTTAAAGACTAAAACACTTAATTAAAATGTAAGAACTTTATGCAACCAATCATATCCTTTCTAGGGGAATGGTAGCATTTCAATAATGAGCCTTAGGAATTGATTTAGTGACTTCTGCACTTTAAAGCCACTAGTTAACATGGTTTTTTAAAACATAAAATAAAATAACTCAAACAAATAAAACCCACTAAAATTTGATTAATAAAATTCTAAAATATTAAAATTTAAACTTAAATTGAAACTTCCCTTAGCCTATAACCAACATATAACTTCAAATTTACATAATTTGAACACCAAATCCCCTAGTACATATCAAAGACACACGCCATTTTACACACACTATATCTTATTTACTATGATTAATGACTATAGTCTTAGGCTAGGACATTAGTGTGTTTTGTGTGATGCGGGTACCTTTGCCTGAAGGATATTCTTGGTGTGTTTGTTTATTTTTTGTACTCTGGATGTTATGCACACATTTTATACACATTACTTCATAATGCATTCCATCTACATACATGCATCATATCATTGCATTGATGCTCAAGTAAAATATCAAAATAAAATGTATCAATGATGCTTGCAAAATAAAGTAAATTAGAATATATCTAGATGCAAATGTATATGCAAGAGTCAATGTAAATGTAAAGTGTCTAGGGTGTAACTAGATTAAGTTGTATACATTCATTGAGTTATAAAGATTTAAAAATATTTGCTTATATATATATATACATATATATATGGCTCTAAAAGATAATCCCTTTTCCCCTATAGAGTGCCTCTTTTGAAATCCTATAGAAGACCCGGAGCCAAAACACGATGAGCAAGTATATTTAAACATGCATTACATAGGTGGTGGAGCCTGGCCATCTTACTTTCTTGCAGACCTTGGATCGTTTGTATTTTCTAAATAAATGAATAAAAGATGTAATTTATGTATTTATTCCATGCATCATCATACATGACACTAGATAGATTCACTTGTATATTACATAGTTCCTGATTTAAACTTTTAAATTAAAGTCATTGATTTCTTAGGATAGAGCCTTCTTATCTAGTTGGGTCATATATAGAGCCTTCTTGTATCAAATGGGGGAAATCTCATGATGTTTGAGTCACATATATTATTATTTATTAAGGTGTGTAGGTGAAAGCTACTATCCTTCATGATTAATCATATATATGATCAAATCCGCTCTCCCATTGGTCTGCTTGTATAGAGTGTAAAGGCATACGATCATTTTGTCCTGCGGGATAGTGCGATCGTACCATTTGTATTCTGATCCCTCGCTTGCAGCATCCTTTCGGAGACCCACATGGTTTTTTTCTTGTTGCAATGAACTGGACATGGTCTCTCAAATATTTTATTAACATATTCTTTCTCTGATGGTCTTCTTCTTCTAAAGTTTACCTCTCTAGAGGACTATAATATGACCTAGTCAAGCGGCCCTTAGTTATTCCTTAGTAAGCATTTTATTTTATAAAGATGGTCTCCACAGTTCAGTCCCATCAGTGAAAAGCTTTCATCAATTTCACTGTGGATTAAGAACATAGACCTCCCTCTAGCTTGTGGCCTTTTTAATTCTTTTGTTTACACTTCTAACATTTGTCCCAACAAACTAAATAATGTTCCAACTAAAGTTGGACATCAATGTGGCAGAAGCATGATATGCCTTGGTATCAAAAATAGCAACAAACTCAAAGAGATTCAACAAAATGCAAATTTTTATTGATGGATAACTAAATACGAATAAAATAAGATACAATGGCCCTCTTTCGAGAGAAGGACTTTCTCTCGTAAACCCTAGAAGCCACTAGGTTCCCTCACAAAATAGCAGACAATACCTCACAAAATTTTGCATAAAAATAAAATAAACCCTAAACTTATTCTTAAATAAGCATCTATTACTTCCCTCCTAAAATAGCCCTTATTTCTTAATATATTTCTCTCTATAATTTGAATTTAAATTAGGAAATCCCTCATAATTAATCCCTTCCTAAATTAGCAAATAAATATGCTCTTTAAGTAGAAAACATCTCCTAATTAATCCACTCCAAATCAACCCCCAAATTTGTACTCTTTAATTAGGAAAAACTATCCTAATTAATTGCCTGCAAATCAGCCCCCAAATTTCTCTCTTTAATTAAAAAACATTTTTAATTAATTCTCTCCAAATATAAATTCAAATTAGCCATGTTTTCCTAGATAAACTTCTCTTATTATTTCTCCCGTGATTTGTCCTCCTTACATAGTGAATATTATCTCCTTTGGGCCCCATAAGGTGGGCCACCACTAATACTTCCCCCCAAAAAAGCATCTTATCCTTAAGGTGGAATATGGGAACGGTCTCCTGATCATCTCATATGTCTCCCATGTGGCATCATACTCCGATAAATCCTTCCACTAAATAAGTACTTCCTGAACAATAAACCCGTGATGTTGAGAACGGATTGGAAGCTCAATAAGATTTTTCATTAGATAATTATTTTTTTATCCTCTTCAATTTATTTGTTGAAAGTTCTGAGTTTTTCTTCTTTCTTTTCATCAATCATTCGTATCTTTAACATTCTCACCCTAGAATCGCCACCTCCCCAATAGCTTATTCCTTCTCCACTGTAGCAAGTGTCATGATCCCTCTATGTTTCCTCCGTGTATCAAAGGTGAAAATCCCACCTTTCTTTCATCCACATCCAATGACCCAATCCACATGGCTCGGCTCGACTCGGCTCTACTCGGCCCCCTCCTTTTTTGGTCGTACACTCTTCCCCAAAATGCCTACGTAGTGGTTGGCCACCCTTTTATCTCTACCAAAAAAATTTCTCCTTGTTTCCCCACCATCCGAAAGCCCTGATCTATCCCTTATCTAGGTCATCTTATTCATCATATCCTCCAATTTCTCAAAGTGGTTCTTAATGAATGAAATCCTTTTTTCCATGTTTGAAAGCATCCCTATTATGAATAAGAACTTTTCCTCTATCCCGGATTTGATTTGCTCCACTTTGCCTTCTAATGAATCCACCTTCATTATTGCCATCTCTCTAAATTCTCACTCTGATACCAATTTGATACATCTTGGTATCAAAAACAACAACAAACTCAAAGATATTCAACAAAAAATGTAGATTTTTATTGATAGAAAATCAAATACAGACAAAGTAAGATATAATGGTCCTCTTTCGAGAGGGCATTCTCCCCGAAACCTTAGACACCACTAGGATCCCTCATAAAAAATAACAACACCTCTCATAAAATTTTACATAAAAATAAAATAAACCATAAAGTTAGCCTTAAATAAGGTTCTCCTACTTCCCTCCTAAAATAGCCCCCCTTTCCTATTCTATTTTCCTCTCCAATTTAAATTTCAATTATGAAATCCCTCATAATTTAATCCCTTCCTAAATTAGCCCCCAAATCAGCCCTCTTTAATTAGGAAACATTTCATAGTTAATCCCATGTTCTTTAATTATGAAATATATCCTAATTAATCCCATGTTCTTTAATTATGAAATATATCCTAATCAATCCCATATAAATCAGCCACCAAATCTGCACACTTTAATTAGGAAACATCTCCTAATCAATCCTTTCCAAACCTAAATTCAAATTACTCATCTTTCCCTAGATAAACTTTTTAATTTATTTCTCCCCTAATTTCTCCTCATTACATTGAGAATATTAATTCATGGGGCCCACAAAGTGGGCCCACCCTGGCATATCAAAGTTTAAGTTGTAATCCTGAAAAAAATGCTCCTACTATTAACTCCAAGTGTCCTCCCCAGTTAACATTACTCTCCTTCGGCCTTATTGGAGTGCTCTACTCTCTCCCATGGCCTCCTCTAGCTTATTCTCTCCAAAGACTTCCCCGTCTTCAGCTAAGCTTCTTCCCTGCCAGCTGCTCCCCTCGTCGATATTTAGAAAAATCTTCTTTCATGCAACCCTACCTTTTCCAACTTCTCTCTTTCCTCCATCCTTACTCTTAACAAAGTTACTCAATTTTTAAGAGCAAACATGTCTTCTGGAGCCCTAGAATGGGAGCTCTCTCTCATTGGGTATTTGGTCGGAAGATGTCCTTTTGCTTGCTACCTTCAACAACACTTGGTTCTCTCAACCTGCTATCTTTCTGAAATTTTTTTCGTCTTAGAAGGCTACGATATGGCCTATTCAAGCAGCCCTTAGTTCTTCCAAGGTAAGCATTTTATTTTGCAAAGATGTTCTCCATAGTTTAGTTCCATCTATGAAGAATTTTCATACATTTTGCTATGGATTAAGATCTTAGACCTCCATCTAGTTTGCTGAGTTCCATAGGAATTTCTAGGATTGCCAGCTTCATTGACATTCCCCTTATGGTTGACAAGCTTAAGGATGAAAAAACATGGTAACCTTTGTTAGGGTTTGCGTTCATGTCACAAATGGTTCTCCTCTTCCTGATATTATTGAGATTTCAATGGATAGGAAATCCAAATATCTGAAAGTGGTGTATGATTGGAAACCTTTAGCTTGTGACTTTTGTAAATCTTGTTTTCACACTTCTAACCATTGTCCCAAAAAACATAATGATGTTATAGTTGAAGTTGGGCATCATTGTGGCAGAAGTTCTAGCTATAATCCTGTCAGAAATGTTCCTATTGTCAACTCCACGCATCCTCCCCGCCCCCAACCACCCCAGTCTATCACTTCCTCAAATTCCTCAAATTTAGCCTCCTTCCTTGATTGATCATATATCCCAAACTTAAACTCTCGAACATAACCATCAAACTCCAATGATTCTGCCTGAACTCCTCCTCATAACCTTAAAATCTAAAATATGTTTGATGCCCTTGTCAATTTAGATTCATCGACGCTTAGTGATGATGTTAGAAAATATTAGATTTATGTTAAGAAAGGTAGGGGTAGACCTAAAAAGACTTGGTTAGAAAATATTAGAAATGACCTTTCTTTATTAGATTTAAACGAGAATTTGACTTTTAATAGGACACAATGGAGAAAAAGGATTCATGTAGCTGACCCCACGTAGTGGGATAAAGGCTTGATGTTGTTGTTGTTGATGCTTAGTGATGATCCTCCCCCTACCCATACTTCATTTCCAGTATTTAAGAGTACTAGATCTAAATGTGCCAAGAAGGCCAACAACCATTCCCAAAAATCCCAATGATCAACCCATCCTTTGCGGTGTGGAATGTGCGGGGCTTCAACAGTCATGACAAAGTCTCAATGGTCAAAAAGTTATTCAAGCTTTATAATCTGGATAACTTGTGCATTTTAGATGCTAAATTTAGTCTTAATATGGTTTCTGATAATTAGTTTTCTGTTGTATATAATATTTTTTATCATGAAGCAAGCTGTCACGATTTTAATATCTCTCAGCTCAGTAGTATTTGGATAAAATGGAACTCTTACCCCACCATCTTTACCCCCTTATATTCTTTAAGCCAAATCATACATTGTTGCATTTCCTCATATAATACCCAGCCTTGCATTATTTTTGTTGTTTATGCCTCCAACAATAGTGTTGTGAGGGAGGAGCTTTGGAAGAAATTTAGAGAGTTGTATGATGTTATCCATGAACCTTGGATTATCATGGGAGATTTTAATAACTTTAGATCAGCTAATGAGAAGGTCGGTGTCTCAATTATCAATAACAATAATTTTTGGGCTCCTAATAGCCTCATTTTTTTTATTGTGGCCTCACTGATCTTGCTTTTGTAGGCTTTTTCTACACTTAGCATAACCAAATATGTGATAACCCCATTCACTCCAAACTTGGTCATATGCTAGTGAATGTTTTATGGCTGAATGAATTCTCTCTGTCTTATTACAATGTGGGAGTGCCCAACCTATCTAACCATAACACCCTCATCCTTAACCTTTCCAAACCCCTCCCTCCAAAGAAAATAGTTTTATTAAAAAACAACTAAATTGAGATCCCTATTTTTTGTGATTTACTTACTGTATTTGCCTCTCATTGCTTGGGCAACCCTATTTACTCTTTCTACCACAAACTTGGCCTACTAAAAAGAAAGTTAAAAAATTAGGAATGGGCCTCCTTTTCCTTCGTTTCATCCTATATTGAAAATTTGAAAGCTAAGCAGCATAGATGTTTGTAATTACTTGGATATGATCCTACTAATCCTGCTTTCAATCTTGAGCTCAATGATATAAATATGAAACTAGCCTCCCTTTCCTCTCAATAGGCTTCATGGATTATTCAATGTGCAAAAAATAATGGCTCTCTAATGGCGAGGATGATTTGAAATTCGTTTACAGCAAGATCAAAATTAGGAAAAAATATCTCTTCTTGACTCTTTTGATAGCCATGATGATATTAGCTATGTTGTCATTCAATACTTAAAGACATTTTCAACAACTCTCCTCCACCTCTGGTGTGAATCATGATTTTGTTCCTTAAGGGGATACTATCTCCCCTCATTTTATACCCTCTCTAGTTGCTCATATTTCGAATGAATAAATTTAGCATGATATTTTCATTGGGCCTAAATCTTCTAAATGGGGTCCTAATGGTTATACATTTGAATTTTTCAAAAGTTCTTGGCATATTATTGGACCTCATCTTTTCAAAGCTATATAATGTTTCTTTTTAACATCCCACCTTCCCAAACAAGCTAGAGCCACCACTATTTTCTTTTTTACCAAAACGTCCCATGGAAACAATATCACAGTTTTTAGGGTCATTTCTCTTTGCAACACCTTTTATAAGCTTGTTGCAATGATTCTTTCCAATCTTATCAAGGTGGTTATGCCTCACGTCATACACCCTAGTCAAGAGGGATTTATATAAAATAAAATTACTACTAATAATATTATTCTTCCTGTTGAACTTTTGGCTCTCTTCCAAAAGCCTAACCTTTTTAAGTTCTTTTGTATCAAATTAGACATCCAAAAAGCTTTTGATAAAGTTAATAGAGATTTTGTAATGAACATGATTGCTTGTAAAGGTTTTCCTACAATTTTCATCTCTTGGATAAGGGCCTCTATTGAAGATGTGTTTTTTGGTATGTGCTTCAATGGCTCTTTGGAGGGCTTCTTTAACATGTCTTACAGCCTTATGCAGGATTTCCCCCTTTCCTCCTACCTTTTTTTTAATGTTAGACAACCCTACCTCTTCTTAACCTTTCTCTGGCATTCAAATCAAAGATTCACATTTTTCTCACCCTGTGTATGTTGATGACCTCCTCATATTTGGTGAAGCACACCCTTAATGCTTCAACTTTGGCTAATGCATTGGATACTTTTGGAGGTGCCTCTAGTTTATTCGTAACAGCAGCAAAAGTTACATATTTTTCCCCCAATACTCCTAACAGAAAGTTATGTGCAGCATACTTAACATTAATGCTGTTGAGCCTATTTTCAAATATCTTGTTATTCCTATCTCTACTAAAAAGCTTTTGATTTCAAATTTCCATCCTTTACTTCAGAAAATCACTTCTATGCTTGATGGTTGGAAAGTCAAATTACTATCTTTTGCCTGTGGAATTCAATATATTAAATTTTTCATATGGAATTTTATTGTCTACTAGATTAGGAGAGCAATTATGCATACAACTCACACGAAATACATTGAAACAGATTGTGTCAGGTTTCTTTTTCATAGCAACATTAATCTCAAAAAGTTTCGTTTGGTGGCTTGGAAAAATAATTGTGCTCCCAAATGTAATTGTGGTTTGGGCTTTCCATCTATACAAGTCGTTTAGTATGGTTATAATTGTGCTCTTATTTGGAGGATCTTTGCTCATGGAAGTTTGCTTTCAATAGGATAAAATCTTATTACATCTCCCCATGGAAACCTAATGCCTCTCTTTTCAGTAAAAGCTTATTTGATGTTGCTCATAAATCAAGTCCACAATTATTTTTCCTATATCCCAAAACAATTTCACCTCCTTCCTTTGGGACCCATGGAGTTCTAACAAAGTTGTTTGTGAATTGTTAGACCTTCACTCTCTTACCATTCATGTTCACTCCAATATCTCCAATTTCATCTCTAATAATAGCTGGACTTTACGTGGCCTTAGTCCCCCTTTTACTGAGAATGTCATAACCTCCACCCCTATGTATAATGGGTATTATTTTGGGCTTTCCTGGAATAGTTTTGTTAAACCCCACCTTCAGACCTTCATCAATGAATTTTATGTGGATAAGCTTTCTGTCTCATTCTCTAATCAGGTCTGACTCAAGAAACATTCTATACACTTCTCTCCTTTGCCTAGCTTGCTTTTGTTGGTGGTCTAAAAACTTCTAACCAACTTATATACATGAATATAGTAGCATCTAATACTTGCATTCTATGTAATATGTTTTCTAAAAACTTTAACCACCTCATTTTTTTTGAATGTGGGTACTCTTTTCATACTCTCTCATTCTTTTTCCCCTCGGCTAATAATTTTTTATTTAGGCCTAACCTTCGACAACTGCATGGAGCACGTTAATGAGATGGCAAACCTGCCTCCAAATGAAAAAAAAAACTTCCTCTATTTATCCACTCATTGCACTCTATACCATTTATAGAGAGAAAGGAATGCCAAAATTTTTGAAAATTCTGAAGTTATGCTTCCGTCTGCTTTAAGATCAGAAATGTTTATCTTCTGTAAGATTAAAAACTAGAAACACATAGAAGATATTCTTCCTCTTCGGTGCTAGTTTGCTTGTTTTATGGCTGAATTTTATTATTTGCACATTTTTGGGTTCCTACTAGAAGATTTGTTAATGTCAGATATTCTTCTTGTTGTTTTGAGGATTTATGTTGCTTCATTATACACTTTGTTGGGTTTTGAAAATTTGCAGCTGCCACTTTTCTCTTATATTGGTTTCCATTCAATTCTTGGCTCAGTTATAAGAATATGATAAATGCTAGTCTCTGTGATGGTAACTTTGGCAACTATGTTGGATGGCCATTCATGTTTTAGTCACTATTATGCCTACAAAATGACTAAATTTTGGGTTATTTTGTCTTTTTGAGGTTGCTTTGCCATTTGTAGTTTATTCTAGTGTTTAAAGCTTTGTAATATTTAGTTTTTGCCTCCTTTTGGGCCTATGATTGTAAGTTCTTTTTTCATTTAATGAAATTTGGAATTCACAACTAAAAAGATTTGTAACTCATAGGAATGAAGTTCAAACTAGTGAAGGATCCATTCTTTGGAATTTACAGCTGCATGTCTTTGAATATTTCTCTACCAGATGGTTTATTTATACAATTTTATACAACAAAAAGTCTTTATCCCACTATGTGGGGTCGGCTACATGAATCTTTTTTCTCCATTGTGACCTAGTTAGGGTCAAATTCTCATCAAAATCAAATAAAGAATGGCCATTTCTAATATTTTTTCTAACCAAGTTTTTTTTAGGTCTACCTCTCTAAAGGCCATTTTGCTCCCAGGTTCGTCCGGACGAAGTCGGATCGTCCGGGACGATCGGTACAGGTTGTGTAGGAAAACATATTTGGCTGCATGATTCGTCTGGACGAAATTTGGATCGTTTGGATGAAAATTTTACAGAGCCCAGTCGTCCAGGGACGATAATGAAATTCGTCTGGATGAAATTTGTCCAGAGCCACTTCGTTCCGGGACGAAGTTGCGATCGTCCGGGACGATCAGTCTGGATATATATATAGAAATGAGATATTTTGAAGAGAGAGAAAAGCCCATGAGAGAGAAAAATGAAGGAAAAAGAAGGAAAAGTGATTTTTGGGCAACGCCGGGCCATTTTCGTCCATCAAGATAGTTCAAGAAAAAGGTGTACGCAAGGTAAGGCACATTTCGCCTTTCTCAATTTTTAGAACGGTGACGTTTGAACGGTTTTTCTGTCCGGATTTCGTTTTTGTTAGCGAATTTCGTTCGTATTTTCTGATTGGTTCAGTTTTTATCGCGTAACTTTTGATATGTTTCTAAGGCATCGAGTATGCACATTTTGATTACTTTCTGGAGAATTTTGACCGGGTAATTTTGATTACGTGGTGTTTTCTTTTGACTGTAATTTTTGACGATGTCTAAAAATGTTGTGGCAGTAGAATAAAAGTCTTATATTATTGTTGTGAATGTTCTGTGATAATTTGGTAAAATTCTGATTCTATCAATTTTGTGTAAATTCCGTATACTGCCGTTACGCTGCCGGATTTTCGTACGATTTCTGAAATTATCCAGATTTGTTCTAAAATGATATGATATGATTGTGTGCTATGAAAAGGGAGTTATAAGGGGTCAGGATCCTGTGAGATCTTGTATGTGTCAGGAAAAATCTGAAATGAGCTCAGAAATCTATTTCTGAATACAAGTTCCGGATCCGATGATAAGTTCTGTTCTGGTGTTATAAGCACATCTGTTATGGTGCCATGAGCACAAAGGGAGGCATAAGGGGCCAGAATCCGAGAGATTCTGTCAGTGTCTGGGAAGGGAGGCATAAGGGGTCAGAATCCGTTAAGATTCTGTAAGTGTCAGAGAATCTGTTCTGTCTTTTGATATGTTCTGAAATGATATGATTTTCAATTTCCGTATGATATAATGCGATCTGATTTGTATGATTATAATTCTGATACGATCCGATGCTGATTTTCTGTACGATTCTGTCTGTTCTCATATGAATGCTGATCTGATATGATTTAATCTGATTTCTTATTTTGGTACGTTCTGTCAGTTCTGATGTGATGTATTTCTATTTTGTTCTGATTTGATCTGATCTGTACGATTCTGATTCTGTTCTGATTTGATATACGATTCTGTTTCGATTTTTATTCAGATTTCTATCTGATGTGTTTGATGTGGACTCTGAGGATTTTGATTGGAGATTTGTTGTCTTACTGAGCTGTTGTAGCTCATCCTTATTTTCTGCGTGGGTTTCAGGTTCTGGGAATGGGAAGAACGTCTTGGAGTAGGAGTTCTGAGTTCTGAGTTCAGAGTCTGATCTATTATAGGTATTTTGGACTTTTGATTTTTGTACAGTCATGACTTTTCTGTTCTGTTGTTCTTTCTGTCTGAAGTCATGCACTGTATTTGTATATGAATATTTCTGATGAATGAAAAGATAGATGATCTGTTCCACTGCATTGGATTCTTATGGTAGCTCTGTATCTTTTTGTTTAAATGTTTGGAAGAAGGTTCTGAAACAAATTTCAAAGCTAGATTCTGGAATCAGTTTGAGTTTGTCCGCGACCCGATGCGAGCGGGATCCGTCCCGGTCGGGTTGGGTCGTGACAAGCTTTTGTGGTATCAGAGCAATGGTTTTGGAATTTAGAATTTGGATTGTAAGATAGATCTATAGGAAGTGATCTAAGTCTATTTGGGGTAGTTTTGGTCTGTTCGAATTTTTATTATGTTGTTTTTGTGCTTAATTTTTCGAATTTTCTGGATTTTCTGAATGGATCTGCCAGACCCTGATATGACAGACGGTCAGAGTGCCAGTCAGGCAGCACTAGTGGGTAGTACAGCCCCAGTGGTTGGTGCAAATACGCTTTCCCAGTTTGCTACTTTGGTTGCTCAGATGATGAGTGAGACTCACAGTAGAGCCTCTACTGTTCGATCTGAGGATATTGATAGACATCTGCAGATATTTCTGAGATTGAAGCCACTGAGGTTTGAGGGCGCTGTTGAGCCCAGAGCAGCTGAGGAGTGGCTGAGGAGGTTGGAAAAGATTTTTGACAGCATGAAGTATCCGTCAGACAGGAAAGTACCGTTGGCAGTATTTCTATTGGATGGGGAAGCTGAGCACTGGTGGGTAGGCCAGCAGGAGGCAAAGTTTCAGGGCAGATTGAACTCTTTGATTACTTGGGAAGAGTTTACTGATGCATTCTGAGATTGGTTTGTTCCCCCATCTACCGTGCAGCAGATACATGAGAGTTTTCTGAGGCTGGTTCAGGGGAGCAAGACAGTGATGCAGTATGAGGCAGAGTTTACTGCCTTAGCCCGATATGCTCCGCAGCTGGTGAGTACTTCTGCTGCGAAGTGCTACCGATTTCTGAGGGGACTACGAGATAGTCTGAGGCAGACCCTGGTACCCTTTCACATTTTTGATTTCTCTGATCTTGTGGAGAGAGCTCGTCTGATAGAGAACGATCTGATAACTACTCAGCAGCGGTGGACTGCGAGTAGGAAGAGGTTTGGAGGTGAGTCGAGCAGTAGTTCCTCTGGCAAGAGGAGATTTGTTTCTGGTTCTGGAGACTCTCGGAGGAGTGGACAGTCAGGATTTTCTTGTACTGCTACCAGTATGATCAGTTCTGGATCTGTCAGTGGGGCACCTGTGTGCCAGAGTTGTGGACGACGACATTTTGGCCAGTGCTACAGGATGACTGGTCAGTGCTTCAGGTGTGGTCAGCCTGGACATCGGATTGCAGAGAGTCCATAGGCTGGATTTGATCGACGATCCGAGAGCTTTGTTAGACCAGCCGGTTCAGCAGGGAGATCGAGAACTTTTCCTCTACGTCCTGTGACTGAGGGATTTTCTGGTAGAGGTGGTGGTTCGAGTTCTGTACCACGGAGACCACCTACTGCTAGTCAGAGGGAGCCGAGTAGTTCTGTTGCTTCAGCTCCAGCTCCAGTTCAGCCACGAGTGTATAGTCTGAGTCAGCAGGAGGCTCGAGATGCCCCAGATGTGGTGACAGGTACGATTTACATTTCTGATTAGCCCTGTCATGTTTTGTTTGATTCTGGAGCCAGTCACTCATTTTTGTCCGAGCGTTGTTTTGATGCTTTGCATCTGGATTCGATTTTACTTTCGGTTTCTCTTTCTGTGATTTTGCCGGCTGGAAGTAATTTGATTGCTCAGAAGTTTTGTGTTTGTGAGGTTGAGATTGCTGGCAAGAAGTGGAAAGCAAATTTGATTTTGTTGCCAATTTCTTCATATGATGTGATTTTGGGCATGGATTGGCTGAGTCTGTATGAGGCCCCGATTGACTGTTTGAAGAAGCAAGTGAGCTTGCTTATGTCTGGAGAGATGTGTGTATTTCAAGGCTTACGAGGTGTTCTCTCCAGTCTGATTTCTGGGTTGGAAGTGAGAAGAATGTGGAAGAAGGGTTGTCTAGTATTTTTGGCTTCGGTGCGGGATATGAACATGGATGTTGGTTCTGTTTCTGATATCCCGGTGGTACGAGAGTTTGCTGATGTATTTCCTGAGGAGTTGGTTGGTTTACCTCCGGATAGAGATGTGGAATTCTTTATTGATATTTTTTCGGGTGCAGCTCCGATATCAAAAGCTTCGTATAGGATGGCACCGAAGGAATTTTCTGAGTTGAAAGTTCAGCTTCAGGAGTTAGTGGATAGAGGATTCGTTCGTCCTAGTGTTTCTCCTTGGGGAGCACCTGTTTTGTTTGTGAAGAAGGACGGAATACTCCGTATGTGTGTTGACTACAGAGATTTGAATAAGGTCACGATCAAGAACTAGTATCATTTGCCACGGATTGACGACTTGTTTGACCAGCTTTCTGGTTCTTCTGTGTTTTCGAAGATTGATTTGAGATCTGGATACTATCAGGTGAAGGTAA
Source organism: Dendrobium huoshanense (assembly GCA_016618105.1). Lineage (NCBI taxonomy): Eukaryota > Viridiplantae > Streptophyta > Magnoliopsida > Asparagales > Orchidaceae > Dendrobium > Dendrobium huoshanense. The sequence continues at coordinate 28,492,719 of CM028350.1, read as the reverse complement.
AGAAAGCTGATGTAGTGAAGACAGCTTTCAGTACTCGGTACAGACACTACGAGTTCTTAGTTATGCCTTTTGGGGTAACCAATGCACCTGCTATTTTTATGAATCTGATGAACAGAGTGTTCAAGGAGTATCTGGATCAGTTTGTGATCGTCTTCATCGACGATATTCTGGTATATTTTGCTTCTGAGAATGATCATGCCAGACATTTGAGCATTGTATTGGAGACTCTGAGACGGCATCCGTTGTATGCTAAGTTCTCCAAGTGTGAATTTTGGCTGAAGAGTATTTCATTTATGGGGCATGTGATTAGCGGTGAAGGTTTTTTTTGTTGATCCCCAGAAGGTTCAGGCTGTTGCAAATTGGCCAAGGCCTACTACGGTATTTGAGGTACATAGTTTCTTGGGCATGGCTGGATACTACAAGAAGTTTGTGAAAGGATTTTCTCAGATTGCTATGCCTTTGATGAGACAGACTCAGAAGTCAGTAGCTTTTATTTGGACACCGGAGTGTGAGGCTAGTTTTCATAGATTGAAGGATTGTCTGATTTCAGCTCCAGTGTTAGCACTTCCGTCAGGTACGGAAGAATTTCAGGTGTTCAGTGATGCTTCACTGAAAGGTTTGGGATGTGTGCTGATGCAGAATGGTAGGGTATTTGCTTATGCTTCGAGACAGTTAAAACCACATGAAAAGAATTACCCGACCCATGATTTGGAATTAGCTGAAGTTGTTTTTGCTTTGAAGATTTGGCATCACTATCTGTATGGCATCAGATGTGAGATTTTCACGGATCACAAGAGTTTGAAGTACATTTTCACTCAGAAGGATCTGAATTTGAGGCAAAGAAGGTGGCTTGAGTTGATCAAGGATTATGATCTGATGATTCAGTATCAGCCTGGTAAGGCTAATGTGGTAGTAGATGCTTTGAGCAGAAAATCTTCTGGATTATCAAGTATTCAACTCACTTCTGATGATTTTCTGATTCGTGATATGGAACGGTTGCAGTTGGAGGTGATTTCCTCAAGAAGTTTGGATTCTGGAGTTTTGTTTCAGTTGAGTATTCAGTCTTCGTTGGAAGAAAGGATTCAGGAAGCTCAGAAGTTAGATTCTGATTATTCGACGTTGATTGCTCAGATTGATTCTAGTAAGAAGCCTGAACTCCGAATTTCTGATTCTGGTACCATTTTCTGCAAGAACATGTTGTGGATTCCTGTGTTTGGAGATTTAAGGAAAGAGATTATGTATGAATCTCATCATTCATGTACATTGTTTATCCAGGAAGTGGCAAGATGTACGGAGATATGAAGAGTTTGTTCTGGTGGTCGGGAATGAAAAAGGATGTAGCAGATTTTGTTACTAGATGTGAGGTCTGTTAGTTGGTGAAGGCAGAGCATCAGCGACCAGGAGGACTTTTGCAGTCGTTGTCTATCCCTGAGTGGAAGTGGGAGGAGGTAACAATGGATTTTGTTATGGATTTTCCTCGATCAAGGCAAGGGCATCATGCCATTTAGGTGATTGTGGATTGACTGACGAAGTCTGCTCATTTTCTTTCGATCAGGCAGACCGATCCGGTGGATCGATTGGCACAGGTATATGTAAAAGAGATTGTCAGATTACACGGTGTGCCTAAGGTGATTGTTTCTGATCGAGATGGACGGTTTACTTTCAGACTTTGGAAGGGTATTCAGCAAGGTTTGGGTATGAAGTTACATTTCAGTACCGCTTTTCATCCGCAGACTGACAGACAGTCTGAGAGGATTATTCAGCTACTGGAAGATCTGTTGAGGCTTTGTGTTTTGGATTTTGGAGGAAGTTGGGAAGATCACATTCCTCTGATTGAGTTTGCTTACAATAACAGTTTTCAGTCCAGTATTGGTATGGCACCTTATGAAGAAACTATTAAGAAAGTCGATTTGATTAAAGAACAGTTGAAAGTGTTGCAAATCTATTTTTCATGTCTTATGTTTTGATGATTGACAAACACTGTTTCTCTTGGACAGCTTGTTGCTTCTAACTTTTCAGGAATCGAAGATCGGACGATCAAAAAGGAGCCAAGTTCAGGAATGCGTAGGTTTAGGGTTTAGTCAGTCTGTACATTTGTTTTTTACCTTTTGAGTCCACTTGTAATAGTCAAAGAGACTGATGCTATGTAACCCTTCACACACACACTTGAGAGACTTAGAATTTCTGTTTTTACTCATATCAGCCAGCAGGATTTCTTGGATCGGCCTGGACGATCAGCTTAAAACAGAAAGTCTAATTAAGGATTCTTAATTAAGGCAACCGACATTAACAGATCGTCCTGGATGATACGTGTATCGGCCAGGACGATAAGCTCAAAACAGAAAGAAGTAGCCGCCATAGTCAAGTATAGTATACTGTATTTTTAAATTATCGGCCAAGACGATCCTATGATCGGCCTGGATGATACTCACAAATTATGCCATAATTGTTCAGGAAATCAAGGAAGTAATTAAGGATGATTGATACGATCATATTGTCCTGGACGATCGCAGGATCGGCCAGGACGATCTAGTCAAAAACCTTAAGTTACTTCAGGACGATCGATATCGGCCAGCTCGTATCCAGGGCTATTGTCAGGACGATTTTCCTCTGATTTGAACTGATCGGCTAGGACGATCGTGTGATCGTCCGGGACGATCAAGCCAATTTTTAATCGTCCTGTTTTCCATCCAGGGCGATGCTCTGGCCGATCATCATTGATTTGTACTGATCGGCCAGGCCGATGTCCATATCGGCCTGGACGATATTGTCTGCAACTTGCAATTAATGAGCTCTTTTGAAGCTCTTCTATTTAAGAGCTCTTATTCAACGTTTTTAAAAACCTTTGGCTGCTGCCTTGACCTAAGAAGACCTTGAGGAGAGAAAGAGAGAGAGGAGAGAGAGAGAGGATATTGTGAGGGGGGGGGAGCTTGTGAGGGGTTTCGCAAGGGTTGCTTCAAGGATCTCTCTGCGTCGTCTTCGTCTAGAGTTTCTCGTCCGTGGAAAGGTCGGTAGAGGTAAGGAGTTTTGCTTTTGGTTTTGGTTCTCTGCCAGCTTCAGGATGAAGCAAAAGGAGAAAGGTTCTCTGGCTTGCCGGGGTGGCAAAAAAGAGGTTCTTGTGAGGGTTTCTCCGCCTAGCCGTGGGGGCTAAAGGAGAGTCACTTTTTTTGTAGTGCAACACTTGGAGGGTGCCTCCAAGGAGTGGACGTAGGTCGAGTCGACCGAACCACTATAAATTTCTGTGTTCCTTTTCTTGCTTCCACACTTTTAAATTCCGCATTTATTTTTTGTGGTGTGATTTGGTTTATGCAATTTTCTTTCTTCGTAAAAAGAAGTTTTAAAATACCAATTCACCCCCCTCTTGGTTAGTTTGGGACTAAGTTCATAGGGCTTAACATCTCCATCGAACTTTCAAGTGGTATCAAAGCTTGATTCGAAAATTAAAGTTTAAAAACTTTTTGAATTTGATCCATGTCTAACTTTGGGAATCGCAACACTACGGAAGGGTATTCTATTACCCGGCCTCCTCTGTTCAATAACCTACCTTTTGATTTTTGGAAAACTCGCATGTCAACTTTTTTACAATCTACTGATTATCGCATGTGGATGCTTATTCAAGAAGGTTATTCTCCACCTTCTCGTGAAATTAATGGTTTTAAAATTAAAGTTGCTTTTACCGAATGGACTTTTGATGAATGAGATTTAGCTCAATTAAATACGAAATGTTTGAATTATTTTTCTGTGCTTTGAAATCTGAGGATTACATGCGTGTTTCAACTTGCAAAACTGGTAAAGAAATTTGGGATAAATTGTGCATTACTTATGAAGGCACTAATGAAGTTAAACAATCCTGTTTAAACATTCTCTTGCATGACTACGAACTTTTTCGTATGAAACCTCATGAATCGATTTCTGACATGTACACTATGTTTACTCAGATTGCTACTTCATTGCATGCACTAGGAAAAGAACTTTTGAACTATGAAAAAGTTAACAAGATTTTGAGATGCTTGCCTTCGTCTTATGATGCAAAAATTACTGTCATCACTGAATCTAAAGATTTGAACACCTATTCTATTGATAACTTGCCTGGCTCACTCATTGCTTACGAGAAAGGGGTGAATCAAAGAAATCTTGATGCAGGTGAGAAGAAAAAGGAGAAAACAATTGCATTGAAGGTGCACAAATCAGATTCTAAATATTTCGGGTCTGAAAGCGATGAAGTTGCCTTCATCACAAGGCAATTCAAAAGCTTTCTAAGGAAGAAACAAAAGCATCATCAAAGTTGGAGAAAAGGTAAGGATCACAAACATGTAAAAGGATCTTCTGATGTTGTTTGTTTTGAATGCAGAAAGCCTGGACATGTGAGAACTGATTGCCCTAAGCTTAGAGATCAATCAAGCAAAAAAAAAGGTGATGAGAAAGCAAAGTCTAGGAAGGACAAGAAGAAAAACCAAAGGAGCTTTTGGGCAGAATCTGGTACTGATTCTTCTGAGACTGAACCAGAGGAAGAAACTACAAACTTGTGTTTCATGGGAAAAAATCAAAGTGATCAAGAAGAGGTATGTGAACTTTCTTACGATCAACTTCTTGATGTTTCAGAAAAAATCCATGCATCATATAGGAAATTAAAGAAAACTTATGCTAGCTTGAAATTAGAATTCTTAAATCTAAAAAAAGAGCATGAAATTTTGATTAAAGACCATCAAACAATTGATTCAAATCACATAACTTTACTTGATGAATTTGATGAGTTAAATAAAAATCATGGTGAGTTAGTTGAAGAGCATGATGCATTGAAAATATCACACACTTCTCTTGAATCTGATTTTAAGAAGTCAAAAGAAATAGAGAAAAATTTGAGGATTGAAAATGAAGTTTTAAAAAGTACAAACTTGAAGGTTCAAAATGATTTAGAAGCATGTAAGAAATCTAGGATGACTTCTACTCTTAATCAATTGCCAAAACCTAGAGAGAGGCATTATAACTCAAATCACTTAAGAAATCCCTTTCCTGGAGTTAGATGTTTTTCTTGTGGCATGCTAGGACACATCTCACACACTTGCACAATTCACAATAGTACACATTGGGTGTGGAGACCTAAGGTGCATGATCTATAGCATACCACACATGCATTGCATTCTTCTCTTCATAAGAAGGAACCCAAACCTGCTTTGGTTCCTAAAACTAACATTTGATAATTTTGCAGGAAGTCTCTCACAAAAGACCTCGTAAGAGTATGTGGTACCTGGACAGTGGATGCTCTCGACATATGACTGGTGATGCTAGCCAGTTTGTTGTACTAGAATCCAGGACTGGAGGCAAGGTTACTCTTGGAGACAACACCACCAGGAAGGTGGTAGGAGCAGGTATAATCGGTAATTCCAAGAACCTTATGATTGAAAATGTTTTGCTTGTAGATGGATTGAAGCACAACTTGCTCAGCATCAGTCAATTCTGTGACAAAGGCTTTATCGTGCAATTCTTCACGGATTCATGCATTGTAAGTTTAAGTAACAACACTATTTTGCAGGGAAAGAGGGTCAACAACGTCTACATGCTTGATTTAAATAACATTGAATGTGCTGCTTCTTTTTGCTTAAAAACTGTCATTGATGATTCTTGGTTGTGGCACATGAGGCTTTGTCATGCAAGTATGAAAACCCTTAGGAAAGTGACCCAAAAGGACCTAGTTAGAGGTGTACCCAAACTTAAGTTTACAAAAGACCACCTTTGTGATGCCTGTCAACTAGGAAAGCAAATCCACTCCTCTTTTCACCCCATAAAGGACATTAGCACCTCTAGACCTTGTCCTTCACATGGATTTGTTTGGACCCATTAGCATAGCTAGTTTGGGAGGGAAAGTCTATGGTTTTGTGATTGTTGATGACTACTCGAGATTCACTTAGACTAGATTTCTTTCTCATAAAAATGAGTCTTTTGAGGAGTTTAAAACTTTTTCTACTTGGATTCAGAAGAAGCTAGGTTGTGAGATTTTGACCATCCATAGTGATCATGAGGGAGAGCTTGAAAATGAAAGATTTGGAGATTTTTGTGAGGAGAAGGGGATTAGTCACAATTTTTCAATCCCTAGGACCCCTCAGCAGAATGGGGTAGCTGAAAGGAAGAACCGGACCTTGGTGGAAGCCGCTAGAGCCATGCTTGCTGAATATTCACTTCCAAAATACTTTTGGGCTGAAGCGGTTAACACAGCTTGTTATGTGTTGAATAGGGTGAATATTAGAGTCAAATTAGAAAAGACACCCTATGAGATCCTTAAGGGTAGGACACCCAATCTTTCCTACCTTCATGTCTTTGGTTGTAAGGTTTTCATTCACAACAATGAGAAGTCTCACTTGGGAAAATTTGATCCTAAATCTGATGAAGGGATATTCTTGGAATATTCTAGTGTTGGGAAGTCTTTTAAAGTGTTTAACAAGAGAACTTTGATGGTGGAAGAGACAACCCATGTAGTTTTTGATGAGTCTGATCCTAAGAAACATGGAGTAGAAGATGATGATGTTGGAGAGATTACAAGTGGAGTAGAAAATTTGGGGAAGGGGAGTGAGCACCTAAGTAATGGAGGAGTAGAAGGAGTCATCCAAGGAATAGAAAATTTTGATGAAAGGGGAAAAACTTCACACACTTTGCCTAGAGATTGGAGATACTCTACTAGTCACCCCAAGGATTTGATCTTAGGAGACCCTTCTAGTGGAGTTAAGACTAGACATGGACTTAGGAAGGAGGTGAACCACTCTGCCTTTATCTCTATGACTGAACCCACCACCATTAACCAAGCCCTTTCTGATGAGTTTTGGATTTTAGCAATACAAGAAGAGTTGAATCAATTTGTTAGGAATGATGTTTGGGAACTTGTGGAAAGACCTAAAGGACAAAGTGTAGTTGGGACAAAGTGGGTATTTAAAAACAAAGTGAATGATTCAGGAGTGGTGGTGAGGAATAAAGCAAGATTGGTGGCTAAGGGGTACAATCAAATAGAAGGGATAGACTTTTAAGAGACTTTTGCCCCTGTAGCTAGATTGGAAGCCATTAGAGTGCTATTAGACTTTGCTTGTTATAAAGGATTTAAGCTTTTTCAAATGGATGTCAAGAGTGCCTTTTTAAATGGAGAGATAAAAGAAGATGTGTTTGTAGAACAACCTCCAGGTTTTGAGAGTTCTCAATTTCCAAATCATGTGTTTAAATTAAAAAAGGCTTTGTATGGTTTAAAGTAGGCACCTAGAGCTTGGTATGAGAGGCTTAGCACATTCTTACTGGAGAGGGAGTTTGTCAAGGGGAGCGTAGACACCACCCTTTTTCTTAGAAAAGTTGGAGATGACTTACTCATTATTCAGATTTATGTTAATGATATACTCTTTGGATCTTCTAATAAAAATTTGTGTGATGATTTTTCTAGAATAATGCGTAGAGAGTTTGAGATGAGTTTAATGGGAGAATTGTCTTACTTTTTGGGGTTTATCATAAAACAATTGGAAGATTGAACTTTTCTAAATCAAACAAAATACATAAAAGACATTTTGAAGAAATATGAGATGGACAAAGCCAAGCCAATTAACACCCCCATGACTTCAAGTGCTCCTTTGGATAAGGACCCAAGTGGTAAGTCTGTTGATCTGAAGAAGTATAGAGGCATGATTGGATCTTTACTTTACTTGACTGCAAGCCGACCTGACATCATGTTTAGTGTTTGCCTTTGTGCTAGGTTTCAAGCTGACCCTAAGGAGTCCCACATGACTGCTGTTAAAAGGATTTTTAGATACTTTTTGGGGACACAAGGATTAGAGATTTTGTACCCTAGACATAGCACTTTTTTTGAGATTATTGGTTTTTCTGACTCTGATTTTGCAGGATGCAAGGTGGATAGAAAGAGCACCTCTGGAACTTATCAATTCATTGGACAATCTTTGGTCTCTTGGTCTAGTAGGAAGCAAAATTCTGTTGCACTTTCCACTGCTGAAGCTGAATACATTGCTCTTGGAAGTTGTGTGGCCCAAGTTCTTTGGTTGAAACAACAGGTATTGGATCTAGGATTACATGTAAGCACCATCTCAATCTTTTGTGACAACACTAGTGCCATATGCATCTCTAAAAATCCTATTCAATATTCAAGAACTAAACACATTGACATTAGGCATCACTTTATTAGAGATCATGTGACTAAGGGAGACATTGAGTTACACCATGTGACAACTGAAAACCAACTGGCAGACATCTTTACTAAACCACTGGCCTTCGACACCTTCAGTTCTTTAAGGACCAGATTGGGTGTGATTGACATAAATGCATGAAACCTTTTAGCTAAGTTTTCTTTTACTTTTTTTTGCTCTTTTTTCGTATGCTTTATTTTTAGATCATCACTGATATGGTATTATATTTCTTGTTCTTGTTTTTAACAATCTGTAGTTAATATATTTTCATCTACTTAATCACTTAGATAGTATGAATATTTTGTGATTGTGTCTCTTTCCCTAACTTAGTATTAGTGGCATAGTTTTCTTTTTTAATTAAAAGTCTATCTCAAATCAAAAGATTGTTTATGAAACTAAGATCTTTTCTTAAGCTTGCTTAAGCAAATTTATCTTGTATTTACAATGATTAAATGTTTTTTTGTCACATCAAGATCTTTCGTTACTCTTGTCTTCGATTATTAATCATGCTTGTGGTAATTCTTCCCTATGTTAGAGAGAGAGCTCCTATTCTCTAATATCTGAGAAGATATATTCACAACTAAGTTTTTTAAAGGATTACAAAAAGGAATCTAGCTTGCAAAATAAAAAAAAATTTTGCCAATGATGCCAACAAAAGAAGCGCAAAGACGTCAAAAATTGAAAAATTTATAAAAAGATGCGCAAAGCGCCACAATATTGACAAGAGGCATAAAATGAAGCCCACTCAAAAGCAAGCTACTCTCTCTTTTTATATCTTTTAGAACTTAGAAGTTTTGATTCTTAAAAGGCTTGATCTCGATTATCGTTCGATTGTGACAAATCTACCTCATTGTTTTATGGAGATATTTTTCTTATGACAGGTGGTGGGTAGATTCTTTTTCTCATATCCAATTAATTATTTGAGTTAGGTCATTGATCTCAAAAGACGATTCTACCCTAAGAAAACGTTTTTGGACTAAGGGTAAACCATGAACGGATATTCTACTATTCTATGGATTAAATGAGATTGGTAACTCGTTAACTCACAGGTTTTTAAATCAATCACATGGAATACTATATCATTGACGTGCCTTGATTAAAAAAAAAATTAGCAAACTCTTTTTGCTGTGCTTTCTTGTACCCTCCTTTTTGATATGTCAAAAGGGGGAGAAGTTTATGCGGTTCTTTTTTCATCAATCCTGAATTTTTGCTATTTACTCTTTTTGTAGTGTTTGGCCATCATCAAAAAGGGGAGATTGTTGCAAATCTATTTTTCATGTCTTATATTTTGATGATTGACAAACACTGTTTCTCTTGGACAGCTTGTTGCTTCTAACTTTTCTGGAATCGAAGATCGGAAGATAAAAAAGGAGCCAAGTTCAGGAATGCGTAGGTTTAGGGTTGAGTCAGTCTGTACATTTGTTTTTTACCTTTTGAGTCCACTTGTAATAGTCAAAGAGACTGATGCTATGTAACCCTTCACACACACACTTGAGATACTTAGAATTTCTATTTTTACTCATATCGGCCAGGATGATTTCTTGGATCGGCCTGGATGATCAGCTTAAAACAGAAAGTCTAATTAAGGATTTTTAATTAAGGCAGCCGACATTAACAGATCGTCCTGGATGATACGTGTATCGGCCAGGACGATAAGCTCAAAACAGAAAGAAGTAGCCGCCATAGTCAAGTATGATATACTGTATTTTTAAATTATCGGCCAGGACGATCCTATGATCGGCCTGGACGATACTCACAAATTATGTCATAATTGTTCAGGAAATCAAGGAAGTAATTAAGGATGATTGATACGATCATATCGTCCTGGACGATCGCAGGATCGGCCAGGACGATCTAGTCAAAAACCTTAAGTTACTTCAGGACGATCGATATCGGCCAGCTCGTATCCAGGGCTATTGTCAGGATGATTTTCCTCTGATTTGAACTGATCGGCCAGGACGATTGTGTGATCGGCCGGGATGATCAAGCCAATTTTCAATCGTCCTGTTTTCCATCCAGGGCGATGTTCTGGCCGATCATCATTGATTTGTACTGATCGGCCAGGCCGATGTCCATATCGGCCTGGACGATATTGTCGGCAACTTGCAATTAATGAGCTCTTTTGAAGCTCTTCTATTTAAGAGCTCTTGTTCAACATTTTTAAAAACCTTTGGCTGCTGCCTTGACCTAAGAAGACTTTGAGGAGAGAAAGAGAGAGAGGAGAGAGAGAGAGAGGATCTTGTGAGGGGGAGCTTGTGAGGGGTTTCACAAGGGTTGCTTCAAGGATCTCTCTGCGTCATCTTCGTATAGAGTTTCTCGTCCGTGGAAGGGTCGGTAGAGGTAAGGAGTTTTGCTTTTGGTTTTGGTTCTCTGCCAGCTTAAGGAGGAAGCAAAAAGAGAAAGGTTCTCTGCCTTGCCGGGGTGGCAAAAAGGAGGTTCTTGTGAGGGTTTCTCCGCCTAGCCGTGGGGGCTAAAGGAGAGTCACTTTTTTGTAGTGCAATACTTGGAGGGTGCCTCCAAGGAGTGGACGTAGGTCGAGTCGACCGAACCACTATAAATTTCTGTGTTCCTTTTCTTGCTTCCGCACTTTTAAATTCCGCATTTATTTTTTGTGGTGTGATTTGGTTTATGCAATTTTCTTTCTTTGTAAAAAGAAGTTTTAAAATACCAATTCACCCCCCTCTTGGTTAGTTTGGGACTAAGTTCATAGGGCTTAACATCCCCATCGAACTTTCAGAAAGCTGCACAAGATCGATAGCAGAAGTATTACAATCAGAAGCACAAATTCGTTGAATTTCAAGTTGGTGACTTTGTGTATGTCAAAGTCAGTCTGATGAAGGGTGTGAGCAGATTTGGCAGAGTAAGTAAACTCAGTCCAAGGTATATTGGACCTTTTGAAATCATTAAGAGGATTGAGAAATCTGCTTATAGACTGTTTGTAATATCTCGTTTCCTTACTGTTCCTCTCTGATTTGGATTTTCCTCCCAGAATCGGCCAGGACGAAATTTGGATCGTCCAGGCCGATCAGTGCATTGAAAATAGCTTATTTCTGAAGTGCTTTCTGGATTGATTTCTGGACGAAATCGTCCAGGCCGATCGAGGTATCGTCCCGGGACGATTAGTGGATGGCACAAGTCAGTGAGTAGGGGTTTTTATCGCCTATGAACAGTAATTATCGTCCTGAAAAATCGTCCCAGGACGATGGGAATTTGGTCTGATCGTCCAGGACGATCGAGACGATCGGCCAGGCCGATATGAGTAAGTTATAAGGAAAATCAGCTCGTTTTGAGGAGAGAGAAAATCAAAAGTTAAAATCAGATATTTTGTAGAGAGAGAAAGAGAAAGGAAAGAGAAGAGGAAACTGGTTTTCGGAGACCGCGGAGCGCTTTTCGTCCGACGCTGCTGTTGGAGAAAGTGAAGATCTCGTGGTAAGGACTCCGAACCCTGTTTCTGTTTTCAGAAATTTTGTGTTTTGACCGAGATATGATCTGTTTTGTGTTTTCGTAGTCGACTTTTCGACCTGATTTTGATTTGACACAACTTCCACCGCACAACTTTTAGTATGTTATAGATATGATTATTGTACACGATTTGACTGTATTCTACGAAGATTTTACCGGTCGGAATTGATTCTACGTGATTTTAATCGAATAGAAAGATATCAGGACCTGATTTGATTTAGATTTTATAGATCGATAGTCTTGTATTGACGCTATAGATATTCTATTATAATTTGGAAAGATTTGGAAACTGTGTCTTTTGCAGAATTTTTGTGTAAATTTGACCGACTACCGTTATGCTGCCCGATTTTCGTACGATTCCTGAATTGTATGAAATTGATAGATTGAACTGATATGCATTGATTATTGATATGATTGCTTTAATATTGACTATTGAATTGTTTATTGATTGAATTGACTAATGATACTGAGCGCAAGTGGAACCTGGTTGAACATTGGTGGAGATTGATATTGATACCTGTACAGGATGGTGGGCCGACGGGCTTTCCTTTAAACATTGATTATTGATTATTGAAGGGAGACATAAGGAGTTTATTGATATGCCGACGGGCGAAAAGAGTGACGACTCTTATTGATTGAACCAATGTATTATCTACAACAGCAATATGGATTCTACAACAGCAACATGACCAGTAGATTGTACTTGTTCAGTATATAGTATTGAATTGCATGTTTACTGTATTGTTTTATAGATTTATTGTTTTATAGATTCCTGCTTTATCGACTTTGATTGGATTTACTAGATCGTACGATTTCATTGATTTCACTGATTGATTTCTGTGCATCGACATTGAGCATTGATATAGAAATGGATATAGATATTGCATTGATAGCATGGACATCGTACTACTACTTGTAGATTCATTGTTATTGCTGCCTATAGACTTATAGATTCACTGTCGCTACTGTTCTTCACTGTATTGACTGTTTTATAGATTCCTTGTCTCGTATCGCTTTTCTCTACTGATTCTATTGATTTCAACGTATTGATTTGATTGACGGATATTGATTGATTCTATTGATTTATCGAATTGCCTGCTGCTGCATTGATTGGTTTTATTGACTATGGATTTCCGCTGTATTGACTCATTGACCATTGACCGATTCGGATTGAATAGATTGACATGCATATTGATCGCATTGCCGTGCTCTGATTTCAGTTATAGGTTTTAGGTGACCTGCTGGGCTTAGTAAAGCTCATTATATGTGGTTGATATTTTCAGGTCAGGGCTCGGGAGCAGGAGATAGGCATTGATCCAGATCTACAGGTTTTAGTGCTTTTGTTAGATTGATGATTCTTTTGTACTCAGGACAGGATAGTTTCCTTTCTTGTATTGATAGTGTAGTTCCTGAGTAATGTACATGATGTTTTGTGATATGAATCGACAGTTATATTGAAGTTTTAAATGTTATAGATGTTTGATAGAATGCTTACTGAAGGATTTATAGATAACTCTGGTAAATTGTTGCGAATTGATCGACATTCTTTCCAAGTTAGATTCTGGGGCGTGACACTGTTGCTATCTGATCAGATGTCTAATGTGCATAATGTGTTCCACGTATCTACTTTGAAAAAGTGGATATCTGACTCTGGAAAGAAAATGTCTGCTGATGCGGTTGAGATTCAAGAGAATCTGCAGTATAAAGAAGAACCCGAGTTGATTCTAGCTTACGATGTTCGTAAGTTGAGAAGTAAACAGATTCCGATGGTTAAGGTACAATGGAAGTACCAAACTGCATGAGAAGCGACTTGGGAGAAGGAGTCAGACATGAGGAAGTCATATCCGTATTTGTTTTGATTGAGTTTTGATTGGACAATGTTGAGGACAATATTTTTCTGAAGTTGGGGAGATTGTAAAGGCCATTTTACTCCCAGGTTCGTCCGGACGAAGTCGGATCGTCCGGGACGATCGGTACAGGTTATGCAGGAAAATATATTTGGCTGCATGATTCGTCTGGACGAAATTTGAATCGTCTGGACGAAAATTTTACAGAGCCCAATCGTCCAGGGATGATAATAAAATTTGTTTGGACGAAATTTGTCCAGAGCCACTTCGTCCCGGGACAAAGTTGCGATCGTCCAGGACGATCAGTCTGGATATATATAGAAATGAGATATTTTGAAGAGAGAGAAAAGCCCATGAGAGAGAAAAACGAAGGAAAAAGAAGGAAAAGTTATTTTTGGGCAATGCCGGGCCGTTTTCGTCCGTCGAGATAGTTCAAGAAAGTGGTGTACGCAAGGTAAGGCACATTCCGCCTTTCTCAACTTTTAGAACGGTGACGTTTGAATGACTTTTCTGTCCGGATTTCATTTTTGTTAGTGAATTTTGTTCGTATTTTCCGATTGGTTCAGTTTTTACCGCGTAACTTTTGATATGTTTCTGAGGTGCCGAGTGTGCACATTTTGATTACTTTCTAGAGAATTTTGACCGGGTAATTTTGATTCCGCGGTGTTTTCTTTTGACTGCAATTTTTGACGATGTCTAAAAATATTGTGGCAGCAGAATCAAAGTCTTATATTATTGCTGTGAATGTTCTGTGATAATTTGGTAAAATTCTGATTCTGTAAATTTTGTGTAAATTCCGTATACTGTCGTTACGCTGCCGGATTTTCGTATGATTTCTGAAATTGTCCGAATTTGTTCTGAAATGATATGATATTATTGTGTGCTATGAAAAGGGAGTTATAAGGGGTCAGGATCCTGTGAGATCCTGTCTGTGTCAGGAAAAATCTGAAATGAGCTCAGAAATCTGTTTCTGAATACAAGTTTCGAATCCGATGATAAGTTCTGTTCTTGTGTTATAAGCACATCTGTTCTGGTGCCATGAGTACAAAGGGAGGCATAAGGGGCCAGAATCCGAGAGATTCTGTCAGTGTCTGGGAAGGGAGGTATAAGGGGTCAGAATCCGTTGAGATTCTGTAAGTGTCAGGGAATCTGTTCTGTCTTTTGATCTGTTCTGAAATGATATGATTTTCGATTTCCGTATGATATAATGCGATCTGATTTGTTTGATTATGATTCTGATACGATCCGATGCTGATTTTCCGTACGATTCTGTCTATTCTGATATGAATGCTGATCTGATATGATTTAATCTGATTTTTTATTTTGGTACGTTCTGTCAGTTCTGATGTGATGTATTTCTGTTCTGTTCTGATTTGATCTGATCTATATGATTCTGATTCTGTTCTAATTTGATATACGATTCTGTTCTGATTTCTGTTCAGATTTCTGTCTGATGTGTTTGATGTGGACTCTGAGGATTTTGATTGGAGGTTTGTTGTCTTGCTGAGCTCTTGTAGCTCATCCTTATTTTCTGCGTGGTTTTCAGGTTCTGGGAAGGGGAAGGAAGTCTTGGAGTAGGAGTTCTGAGTTCAGAGTCTGGTCTTTTATAGGTATTTTGGACTTTTGATTTTTGTACAGTCATGGCTTTTCTGTTCTGTTGTTCTTTCTGTCTGAAGCCATGCACTGTATTTGTATATGAATATTTCTGATGAATGAAAAGATAGATGATATGTTCCGCTGCATTGGATTCTTATAGTAGCTCTGTGTCTTTTTGTGTAAATGTTTGGAAGAAGGTTCTGAAACAAATTCCAAAGCCAGATCCTGGAATCAGTTCGGTCAGTTTGAGTTTGTTCGCGACCCGATGCGAGCGGGATCCGTCCCGGTCGGGTTGGGTCGTGACAACCTCTATCTTTCTTAATATAATTCTAATTTAATACATCTACTTTCCTAATCGGTTTATAGGAAGGTCGCCATTCTATGTGACCAAACCATCTAAGTTGACTCTCTCTATTCTTATCTTCCACTTGAGCTACTCCAACCTTTTCACATATATGCTCATTTTGTATCTTGTCTTTAAGTGTAAAACCACTCATCCACCTAAGCATCCTCATATCTGCAACAGAACTTAATATTGTGCTTCTCTTTTAATTGCCAACATTTTGCACCTTAAAGCATTGCATGTCTCACTACCATCTTATAGAATTTTCCCTTAAGCTTGAGAGGGACTTTTTTTATCACATAACACTCCATTCCTCCACTTCAACAATTCAACTTGAATTCTACTAATAATATCCCCATCTATTTCACCATCACTCTGAACAATAAACCTAAGATATCTAAAACATTTGCTCTTATTAATGACTTGATCGCCCAAAGTCACAATCCCCCCATTAGATCTATTATTACTAAAATTATATTTTATATATTCAGTTTTAGATCTACTACAATGAAATCCTTTAGACTCTAAGTTTGACCTCCATAATTCAAGTTTACATTCAACTCCTATCTAGTCTTATCAACAAGAAGAATATCACCAGCAAAAAACATACACCAGGGTATTACCTCTTCCAAATGTCTAGTGAGAACATCCATGACTAAAGCAAAAAAATACGGTCTTAAGGCTAATCCTTGATGTAATCCAACTGAAATAGAAAAATACTTAGTCAAATCACCTCATGTTTGAACACAAGTAATAGCTCATGCATACCTATCCTCAATGATTTGAATATAAGCATTATTAATCTCTTTCTTATGTAGAACCCTCAATAACACTTCTCTTGGAACTTTATCATATGCTTTCTCTAAATCAATAATAATCATATGTATGTCCTCTTTATTCTCTTTATACTTCTCTATCAAACCTCTCAATATAAGTATAGCTTCCAAAGTAGACCTAACTGGCATGTATCCAAATTGATTTTGAGAAACATTAGTGTCACGTTGCAACCTATGATCCATAACTCTTTCCCATAATTTTAAAGTACGACACATTAACTTAATTCCTCTATAATTCACATAATTTTTTGCATCACCTTTATTCTTAAAATAGGAATAAACACACTCATTTTTCATACATTTGGCATATTTTTAGTCTTCAAAATAATATTAAAAAGTTTAGCAAGCCAAGAAATTCCTTCATCACCTAAACATTTCCACACTTATATTGGAATATCATCAGGTCCAATAGCTTTTCCGCACTTCATTTTGTTTGAAGCCTCTTTAACTTCGGTTTTACTAATACATCGATAAAAATAAAAATCTTTATTTTCATGTAGGGTGTTAAGGTCACTAAAGTCAATTGCATTCTCATAATCTTCATTAAAAAAGTTTAGTAAAATATCTCATCCACCTTTTTTGAATATCTTTTTCTAAACTTTTTGATCTTCATCCTTAATACACTTCACTTGAACTAAATCCTTACTACTCCTATCACTTTGTTTAGCTAACATATACATATATGTTTCTCCCTTAGTATCTAATGTATTATATAAATCATTAAAAACTAAAATCTTTGCATTATTGTTGCCAAATGGTTGCTTGGTTATTTTTTTCTTTGCTATTTTGGTTAATGTGGGATTATTACTGCTAAAGAAGATTGCGAAATTGAAATTGGTGTTGTAGTTGCCTTAGTTCTTGCTGATATTTACTACATAAAAGTTTTGTTGTTCTTCTACTGATTTGTTGGTCTATCTACAAATAATGAGCTTTCTTAAATTAGGCTTCATTGAATTCATTTTATCGTTACTTGATGCTTAAGGCTATAAATAATTTGAATTGACTTGAATATTATATTGATCAAGTTCATTTATTTATTTTCTTATCAAATTTGGATCAAAATTAAACATTATTTTCAAACTTACTTATAAGTTTTCTTTTAAATAAGTTTTCTTATTAAGTTCATGTCAATAGTGAGATTTAATAAAATTTGACTAATTATATATTTGATTCTAATAATATAAATATATAATCCAATTACCAAACATAATTAGAAGGCATTGACACAATCCATTTTGCAATTCGCCGTCTTGATTGCAATGACACAATCCATTTTACAATCAGAGGTTATTTAACCCTTCAAGTGATGTGCCGCACTGATACGTGTGGCACTTAGTTTATCGATTTTGCTCATTTTGTACGCATTCTAGCAGTGGGGTCAACAATTACAAAAAAAAAAAAACTAAATAATTTAAAATATCATCTAACTTAAATAAATTTTTTTCTCACAAATCCTATATAAAATTGTTGAATAAAAAAAAATTATAAAAGATACTTGCTTACCTCTTAGACATTGTGAATTGTCACCTCACTTTTTGAGTGAGATAAATACCTTAACATGTTTAAGATGCTTTAAATAATAAGGGTCACCTTAAGTTGAATGTTGTATATTAAAAGTTTTTTTTTAATTCTTAAAATAAAAAAAATAAAACTTCAAACTCTAAAATCTAGGTAAAATCTTTAAGATACAAACTTGAAACCATCCTTAGATTAACTTGAATAATTTAAAATTGAATATCTGACACCCTCATAGTTTAGCACAAACTAAGTGCTAGATAGGACATCAGCTTTGGACTTTCTAAGGTAGGTTATCATTTTATTTATTTTATTTTACTATTTTGTTATATACATTTTAGTATTTCATTTTTTTTTTATATTTTCTCTCAACAATTAAAATAAAATAAAAAAAAACTATAAATAAAACAAAAAATATTTACTTACAAAAATCAAAATTGAAATATATTGTATGCAAAACAAAAATCAAAACCTACTTGCTTAGGGCAAGCATGGATTTATTTTGACTATACGTCTTTGTAATAATATTAATTTAAATAATAAAATAAAAAATTAACTAGACATACCACTTAGGAATTCAAACAAAATAGAATGCCTCTGAGGACCAAATATAAAAATTTGTATTAGTTAGAAGTATTTGTATATCTTTCATAATACTATTGCTTGGTTTCAATGGCTAAATTAAAGTCCTAAGTCTTAAAAATATAAACAGCCTAGCTTATCTTACATTGCACAAAAATCTTTCACATCATGATGTTAAAATGATTAGGTAAGTTTATCTAGCAGTATTTGTAAACAAGATTGTAATTCTAGTAAAATCAGGACTACTTAAATCCTTGAAAGGTTTAAAAGTTGAAAGTCGCTGGTATATCTTACATTGCACAAAATCTTTCACATCATGATGTTAAAATGATTAGGTAGGTTTATCTAGCAGTATTTTTAAAAATGATTGTAATTCTAGTAAAGTCAGAACTACTTAAATCCTTAAAAGATTTAAAAGTTGGAAGTCACTTGTATAGCTTACATTGCACAAAATCTTTCACATCATGATGTTAAAATGATTAGGTAGGTTTTTATAGCAATATTTCTAAACATGATTGTAATTCTAGTAAAGTCAGGACTACTTAAATCCTTAGAAGGTTTAAAAGTTGGAAGTCACTTGCATTTTGTTAGACTTAAATTATATTTAATACTTATTTAGTAGTTCTCATCTTAATTGTAGCATCTAAGACTGATAGTTTTTCATTTGCTATGTTAGAAGTACTCACCTTCCTTATCCTTTTCTCAAACTTTTATTAATAAAATATAACCACTAAATTTCTAATTAAAATGAATATCTCAAATCCTAAATTCAAATCTTCAAAACTTTAAAGCCTAGTATATGATAGTTTGGAGTACTTATAAGCTTCTAAGAATTCAATACTCTATATTTTTCATCATTTGGTCACTTAAAAAAACTATTCACTGAATCAATCCCATTTAAAATTTCAAAAAAAAAAATCCTATAAAATTTAAAATTATAAAAATATATGTCACTGCTTTAATCAAGAATACTCGCAGGAAATTACTTCTCTTAAGATGTAATTAACAATTGAGCTTATTTTTATGAGAAACTAATACTCCAGAATAAAATAATCTTATCAAAATTGTGAATGCGAAAGTATTTAAGAACAAAGACATATTTCTAAAATTCTATTTCTATCTTTAAATCTATTGTTAAACATCATTTATGTCATTCGAGATGGTAAGCTATTCTCTATGTCGTATTTGATCATAAATATACAATTTTAAATCTATAATTTAATCTTCTCACAGACCATATTAGATAGGGACTTAGCCAACAAAGCATGGTTCAATAAGGATGAAGCTTGATAACAAGGGCATGACCAAACTATGAATAAAGATTCAAGTTAAGATGTGATTAAGGTATTCATGCATGATCAAAATGCATTATAATGTAGAGGGGAGATTGAAATGATCATTGGATGTGTTTATGTTGATACACATCCAATTTAATTTTTTTTTTCATAATCTCATCATTGTTTTAAATTTTAATTTCAAATGACATGCTCATAAACTTTAAAATAAAATTTTCATATTAACATGATTGATTTATCAATTAAATGACATCTCATTTAAATAATACTAATCATTTTAATATAATATTCTCAATTATAAAATTTTCAACATCTCACAATGTATAAATATATTAAAATATTAATATTCTATTTTTTCTAAATTATAATTTTAATGAATAAATAATAAAATTTATCATGAATTTCTCACACAATTATCACTCCCTCTCTAGCATCCAAACACAAATTTTTTTTCTCGATCTTCCCCGTCTCTCCCTCTCCGCGATTTATACCCACCCGTTCAACTCCTAACGCCAAATGCCAAACGACAAAAAAATGTGTTTTTTATTATAAGAAAGATTTACCAATGCATTTAATAATTTAAATTGATGAATTTAAACTATCTCAAGTTTTTATAGTTATTTAGAGTCTTTTCATTGTTTAATAATTTAAAATTTTAATATTTAAAGTATCAAAATTAGAAAAACACCTTCAATAAATCTAGAAATTTTAGGGCAAGCTCCAAAGAATAGAACACACCTATGATAGCAAATAGTGGCGGAGCCAGAAATTTTTTTTTTATTTTTAAAAAAGTTCTCTTAATTTTTTTCATCCAGACTTGGATGAACATAGGCAATTTAAAAAAAAAAAAATTAATAATGTCTAATTTTATAAATTACTTATAAATCATATAAATAATGATTATGATATATTAAAATTAAAAAAATTATTCAGACTTATAAAATTTTAGATTTATTTTTAAATTTCTATAAAATTAATTTATTTATAAAATATATGATACTAATAATTGTATTGATTTAATTTTAAAACTAATATAGAAACATTGCTAAATTTTTTTATTTTTTTATTTCTTTATAGATGATATAATGCACATAATTATTTGAGATATTTTGCTATATTTAATAATTAAAATATTAAATATTTTATTATAAAATATTATAAGCTACCTTTAAAAAAAACATAATTATTTGAGGCATTTTGCTACACTTTCGAATTCATCAACATGCCTATAAAGTAATTTTCACAAGGAATTTCATGATTTTAAGAAAACTCTAAATTTAAATAATTTAAATAGCGGGGTTTTGATTTTTTTTTTTTTTTTTAAATAAAGAGGCATTTTTCCAAAATTCCTCATGTCTAAATCAATCTAATGTAAATATTGCAAAATATGCATACGAATGGAAATACAATTAAAGTTTTATTTCAAATAATTTTCTTACTGTAACTTTCAACTATTAAAATTTTTTGAGCTATAAATTTTTATAGTAAAAAATAGAAAAAAAAAACTGTTTTAGAGGAAAACTAAATCAACCATTCAGAGACTTACAATAAGCAGTCCTCTTTATGAACAAAACAACTGAACTGAAAAATAAAGCACTCAACCGAAATAACTAGCAGCGATAAATCAAATTAAATTAAGAATCAAAATGCTGAGGAGCGCAAATCGCTCTCAGTAGGATTATCTCAGGCATATTTTAACAAAACGCATAATCACAAACTCAATAATGCGCATGTCATGTTAATTCTATATGCTTCTGGTAAATATACACAAGATATTCAAGGAACTAGGTGAATTATATCCATGCTTGTTCTTCCTGCCAACAGAATGTTTCCAGAAATTTATTATCATTCAAAAAGTGAAAGTTATGAGGATTTGGCTGGGAGCAATTTCGAACCTGGAATCATAACCGGGACAAGCTCATGTTCAAGAAAGTAGGAAAAATTATTCTGTGCAGACACCAAATTTTGTCCGGGGATCAATCAGAATGTGCCACATCACCTCCTGTTCGGTACCCGGCTCGATACTGCTAACCTGACACATTCTATTTGGTCTCCAAACTGTGAACAATATTTGACATCCGCACAAAATAATTTCTCAGAAAGTATACCGTAGAGTTCAAATAGTGACACTTTCTCCGAGGAATCACAAGCAGTTATGCCATCATAAGAGAAAAATTAAAAAATGATTAATTTCATCCGTTGAGAAAATTATCTAGTCAAGGAGTAATCGCATGGCAATAAAAAACTAAGCTGGATTTTTTGTGAATTTTGCAATAAACATCCCACTGGTTTGGGATGTTTTGGGATCGAATCGCAAGGTTAGGGGGATTCCTCCACTTCTACAGCGCCACGTCTCAGCAGAATCGACCTTCATTAGTTCTACAAGAAAACATTGTAACAGTCAGCTAATGCTCAACTCTACGCACGTAGAAAAGAATAAGAAAACAATTTATTGTATGTAGAAATCCAAGATTAAAACTCATTTTTGAAGGCGAGTTTAAAAGAAAAATCAAATTCATCTAATTTTAATCAAACAAATGGCTGAACTCACCGTTGGAGGTAAGATTCAATCACATCAAAACATTTAAATTGCCCCAAATAGAAACTAGACAGAAAATTGCTATAGAACAATTTCACAAGTAATTACTACCAAAGGACAATCTACCACCACCATTAAGTTACAAACTTCATTAACAGAGCTGAAATAAGGATTTGAGAAATGTCAATTTGGGGACAGAAGTGTCCCTCGAGTAGTTTGAAAATAAAGAGAATAAAAAAAAGGTGAAAATTGCAAGGAATATTGTGCAAAGGATATATACATACACACACACAAAGAAATTGCTTTAATAAAAAATAATGTGAAGAAGAATGTCTCAAAGTCTAAGGGGATGTTTGGATTCAAGTAGGATTTAGTAAATCTTGTAAATTTGAATTTAATAAAACATGAAAATGTCAAATCTTGAAAATAGTTTGGCATGATAAATTTTATATCTAGCTAAATATTGGTTAAAGTGTTTGGCAGTCATTTTCAAGGTTTAAGATTTAAACAAATAAATAATTAATAATTATTATTGCATGGAAAACAGTTAAATTAATTAGCATGAAATAATACTATTGACCTCCATACACATTCCGCAATCAATAAAAGTGAGAATAACGAGAATGACAATCGACGGACACACCGTCTAGTGAAACACCTTGATGTCACATGAAATCACTCTATGCATAAAAAGAATGCATCGACGTGTTCAGAGCAACAAATTTACCAAAGAAGAACTGCTTGCATATAAGACGATCAAGCGACGAATGACGGGCAAGACACTATGCAAAATTGTCTAAAATGATATTCATCATGAAATGGACTTAATCGTTGCATCTAGGATGTCAAAAATACCCAAGAGGGACCCTTGGCACACAAATCGAGTGACAACAATTAAAAATGATGGACCGCAGATATAACATTGAATTGAGCGACGTCGCTTATTTGCGAAATGAACTTTGTCGTTTCATCTGGAACATCGAAATCACTTAGAATGGACACATATTAAATGAGATATTGTGTGAAAAATAGGCATAATTTGCACAAGAGGCATTGCCAAAACGTAAACTGAGACACAAATATTGAGAAATCAAGCGAGGGGTAGATTCACATTTTTTTTAATTTATATATAATATTAATGAAATCTATAATAATAAAACATGTTTATTATATATTTTTATTTATAAAAAAAATATAAAATATAAAAAAATATTATTTTATATAAATATGCATCCATATCCCTGCTCGATACCTGCTCTTATCCTATCATTCTTGCCTCTTAAATAAAAAAAAAATATTTATTATAATAAAAAGAAAAGAAATAATAATATCCTAATTTACTAATAGGAAACCAAGCTCCCCTCTCCCATTCTTTTTATAGTTGAACTTCATTCCCTCTCCCATACGCAAGTCTTCTCTTTCTCCCATACATGTACAAGCAACTATTCACACATACCTCCTCCCACTCCTTTGACCTCACAAAATCGAACAACCAACACCCGTCTCCACCTTCACACATCGACTGCCACCTGAACAGCTCATCAACTAGCCCACAAACCTACCTCACATGCTCCCGTGCGTGAGTGGCTCGAACCCGAGCCCGGGCCACTCACGCATGCATATCATTGCTCATAACCCCCCCCCCCCCCCCCCCCCTCTTCCTCCTACAATCCCAAGGCCATCTCCTACATCCTCACTGCTTGTGGGCTCCGAAAATTCGGCCCCGGCCTCCCCGCCGCGTTTGATTGCTTTTGCTTTTGGCAAGGGAGTTTTAACGAATAAGTTTCGGGGTAAATTTTGGAAGGCAGATGGGTTTGTAGATAAGACACTACCCAGAGATTTCGCCCTCATTTTGTGAGGACTTTATGATCTGAGTTATGGTTTCCTATAGGCGCAAGCCCCTGTAATTAATTACCCTTCCTGATCACGAGAGAGAACTTTCGATTAAGGCTAGTCGTCAATCAGATACGTATAAAATACGTGTTATCTGGCATATAGTAGCAGCAACGGGTTTAGGATTTGGAGATTTGGAGAGTTCGGAAAATTGATATTTAAAACAGAAATTGCACCATTTTGCACTTAAAGCGGGTGGTGGGGGAATGGATGATGGACCCGATTAAGATCCCATGGTTCTGTCGTCCCGGGCCATCGTGGTCCCTGGTCTACTTAGTCAGAGGAGGTAATCAAACTAACCTGATAGAAGGATCCTTATCGGCAGCCATGGGTTGCTTCGTCCAAGGGTACCTTGTAGACCTGAGATGAATGTTTGTCTAAGGGGACAAATTTGAATCCACCTTAGCTAACAGAGGGCTTTATGCGCTATTAATCATATCATATTGATTCATATCTCAAGGATTTGATGCCAAAAAGGAACGTATTTGCTCTGACCATAACCGGTATTTCATGGTGTCATTTAGCGGCAAAACCACTCGGTTCAGAGGGCCTCGGGTCATAAACGTTTATCCTGCGGTGTCATTTGGCAGCAAAACCGTCAGTTAGAGGACACGTACCACGTCTTTATTGGCAGGAGATTGTTTGAGAATGGATCCTAGTGATATTTTTCGACTAGTCATTTAGCTCTTTGTGAACTGAAGTAATTTTCATATTTGTCTATCTCGGCAAATTGTTGCAAAGGGTGGATGGATTTTGTGCTTTTAAGTGTTGATGGATATGTTTCAATTTTAAATATTTTTTTATTTTGGAATTTTGGGATTTTTTGGAAATTTTGGATTTTTGATTTTTTTTAGAGTTTGGACTTTGGATGGAATTTTTGAAGATATTTGAAATGTTTGTGAACCCCTCCGGTTGAGATAGACATTCAACATGGCCATCATCGGGGTGTTTGGGATCATTTCCATTTAATTAAACCTTGTCAACCCTATCAACTTGCTGATAGGGGATCGGGTTTCGTAGACTTTATGTCTTTGTTAGTAAATTCTCAGTGTTATAAGCCTTAAACGCCTAATATGAATGTATTAAAATAAATACATCGGTCGCCACAACCGTGTTTTTGTTTGAAGGTTCGACCCTGTCAACTCCTATTGATCCGTATAGAAGGATCGGGTTCAAACTTGAATTCACTTACCGACCCGCGCAGCATCCCTAGATGTCACGTGTGTATTTATGACACGCTCGCTAGGGCCTATGTGAGTTATTTTTATATACCCCTTTAGTGTACCTATGTATATACAAACTACGGTGCACGTGCAGGGGTTCTTTGAAATAGTTGTAGTTGTGTAGGCAACTGTCATTTGAGTGCACAATATTTCATTTAAGAGTTTATACACGTCTTCTGTCCGCTAGTACGGGTGTTGCGGATCCGGTGGCGGTGCGTTGTAGATTGTAGACGCCTTCTGTCTGCTTGTATAAGTGTTGCAGATCCGGTGGCGGTGCGGTCTTGATGTTATGAGGCATCTCCTCATCTTGATGTTGACTCCCATTTTCTCATTCACCGGGGAGGTCCTTGAAATCCATGGCCACTGCCTTGAAAGGGACTCCTTTTAAGATCTTCAGTGTAATAGACTTGTTGTTTTCGGATATTTGTGGATGCAATAATTGTTTTCTTCATAAGTTTTAGAACACCATGAAGTTTAGTTTGAATTTGCTCAAACATCTCTTTCTTTCTGCCAGGGGATGTCCTTTTATATATATCGAGTTGCCCTCGTACCCGACGTACTCGTAGACTTTAATCATTATTGTCGTAGGTGATATCTGTACTTGTGCTAACAGTGGTTCGTTGTACCTACGATGTATCCACTGTTGTTATTCACAAGCAGCTCATGTTCATTTGTAGGGGCCCGTTGTATCCACTACGATCTCCTGGAAGTGTTTGTGGAAGAACTATTGTTGCCCCATCATACCCACCTTTCACCAATCTCAGGTGGGTTAATATATTTGCATTTGTTTGTAGGGACGGATCTTTCATTATTGGTCTCCAGTATCGCCTTCTTCAATCAACAAGCATTTGTAGGGATTGTCGTGGGAGTTTCCAATGGTGCATATGGGAGGGGCGCCCATGCATTTCATTCTTACAGGTACGATGCACCAGACCTCGTAGAGACTGTTGCAATAGTCCACTACATTCTTTACTTGCATGCATTGAGGTCTTGTAGTGCGCCTTAGTCACATTTGTTTACTAGGGTCAATGTATTTCATCTGACATTGAGTCACTATTGACCGTACAAATGTTCTTGTAGTTTGAGTTTCCTCGTGTGTGATTCAAGCTTTGTTCCTTGCATGTGTTTGAATCCAAGTTCAGTTTCATTCAAACTTGAATTCATCAAGTTTATAAGTCCCCACTTAATGTCATATAGCCCGAGTTCAAGTACAAGCTCAGAGTACATGTTCAAGTTGATTGTTCATGATTTATGAAATCTTTGCAAGTTCAAGTTATGCTCATTTGATTTGAATTCAGCTCCAATTTCATCTTGTTTTATTTGGATTTGACCTTTAGAAATTATTTAGCTTTTTGTTCAGATTTAGGTCCACAAGTACATTGTTCTTGTTCGAGTACAAGCTCTTTATGGTCCAAGTCAAATCTTTGCTCAGGTTTAAATGCTCAAGTCCTTGCATGTCCTTTCTGAATTCAAACAGGTCCGAGTGTTGTAATATTTCACCAGAAATTTCGGTAGCCTACCGGCGTCTCCCCTGTTTAGAGGAAAACTACGAAAAATTGGGCCTTTCCCACCACGCACAAGAAAGGCGTGCATTGTAGGTGCCCTCTTGCGATGACACCGCGGCCGTGTAAAATCTTTGTCCCCACCACGCGCAATAAAGGCGTGCATGGGTCTTCAATACCTGTTGCAAGAAAAGAGCAGTTGTTTCCCCGCAGGTACAAAGCCGCGTACGAGTACTTAAGAATTGTCCCGGCCACGCTAATAAAAGCATGTACCAGGCCTACCTGCCTCATCGTATGCGTCGCACTGGGTTCCCTCCTACCACGCTCAATAAAGGCGAGCATAGGTGGTTGACCGGCTCGTCGCACACACCGGGACAGGGTTTTGGGGGCCGAGGGGTCGCTCGCCTACCTCGTCGTAGGAGTCACATCGGGTTCCCTCCTACCACGCTCAATAATGGCGTGCATATGTGGTTTACCGGCCCGACACGCATGTCGAGGTAGAAGGATGATGGGTTGATCGCTTACCTCGTCATAGGTGTCGCATCGGGTTCCCTTCTATCATGCTCAATAAAGGCGTGCATAGGTGGTTTGCCGGTCCGACACGCTTGTCGAGGCAAGAGAGCACAATTTTTGCAAAATATATATTTTTTGAAATAATAATAATAATAATTGTTATTATTATTAATATTATCATTAATGTTATATTTAATAACAATAATAATAATAATAATAATAATAATAAAGCATAAGAAGATCCCTCTCCTCTCCCCCTCTCTGTTCGGTAGACCGACTGGATTTGGCCGAATGAGTGCATGAAAGGGATCAAGCTACCTTGGGTTGTTGCTCCCGATCAAAATGTTGTTACTTTCGGTCTACAAGAAGGGAAAGTCGTTTGAAGGAGCGACGTCGACCAACCAAGGAACCGAAGAAGGAGGCAGGCTCTCGTGGTCTCGTCTGATCAAAATGTCCTAGTTCCGATCAGACAAGGAGGGAACGTCGGTGTGAGCGAAGTCGGACAGGGATGGAGAGGCACGAGAGAAAGGGAGCAAGTGACTTCACAGCGAGCGGCTCCTATGGCCGCTTCCTATCAAATTGTCGAAACCTTCGATCCTATAGGTAGAAAGTCGTCGAAGGAGAAGAGTTGAATAGCGTCGAAAAAGTTGGGGGACCAGCGAGCTCCCCCTATTTCTTCCGATCAAAGTGTCGTAACTTCCGATTCGGCCGGAAGGGAATGCGGGATAGAGCGAGATAGAGCGAGCGAGAAAGATTGGGAGAGGAAGGGAGGCCGAAGGCCTCGCTCTCGCCTCCTTTTAACGACACGGAGAGGTCGTGGGCGATGCGACGTCGTGCGTGGCTTCAACGTGCGAACGACGTGCGGAGACACGACACCAATCGTACGTGCGGGATGGGGCGGGGCAGGTAATAGATTTGATTTTGATTTTTTATTTTTTTTCTTTCACAGGTCAACACTGCTTTGCACAAGTTAGCCTGCTGCCCCCTCTACTAACCTGATCTCCTAGCTACTCCAAACCACCTCCTACTCCTATCTATTGCAGCCACCACTTCAAAACACACCCATCCATTCCTCCTCTTGCCTATAACTCCTACCTACACTGACATCACTCACCTCCTCCTGCCCCCTCACCCACCAACAACTCCAACTTACTCATTCCGACACACCCAATCCAAGCTATCCCAACCTCCTGTCCTCATTTTCCTTCTTGTTCATCCAAATTCCCCTCTATTACACTCGATCAAACAACCCCTCTCCACACCAATCACCCACATGATCAACAACTCCATCTCCCACCACTTTAGCCAACTAAGTTGCGACCTGCCGCTCTCTCCCCATCCAGCCATCTCAAAACACCCTTAACCCCCACCTCTCTTCCACCAGCAAGCCCGTCAATCCACTGTCGACCCCTCAGCCGGCAACTTCCCCATCTCTCCTCCATTTTTCTCTAATTGAGAGAGATAGCACCTCTCTCTCTCTCTCTCTCTCTCATTATTATTTTATTATTATAACAGAAAAGGGAAAATCAGAAAAAACAAAAAAAAAGAAAAAAATAGAGATAAAAAAAATGTGTTTTTTGATCCTTCCAAGCTCTTCACTCCCATCATCGTCGCCGACCTCACGCAACGACTAATTTCAAAGCCTTAAAATTAAATAATTGTTCACGTAGTTGTAGCACAACGGTGACATCTTGTGGGCTCCGAAAATTCGGCCCCGGCCTCCACACCGCGATGTTCTTTTTATTCGGCGAGGGAGTTTTAACTGAATAAGTTCCGAGGTAAATTTTGGAAGGCAGATGGGTTTGTAGATAAGACACTACCCAGAGATTTCGCCCTTATTTTGCGAGGACTTTATGATCTGAGTACTGGTTTCCTATAGGCGCAAGCCCCTATAGTTAATTACCCCTCCCGATCACGAGAGAGAACTTTCGATTAAGGCTAGTAGTCAATTAGATACGTAATGAATACGTGTTATCTGGCATATAGTAGCAGCAATGATTGGATTTGGAAATTTTGGAAAATTTGACGGATTTGGATGTTCGAGAATGATTGAAAATTTGGAGATTTTGATATTCAAAATAGAAATTGCACCATCTTGTACTTAAAGCGGATGGTGGGGGAATGGATGATGGACCCGATCAAGATCCCATGGTTCCGTCGTCCCGGGCCATCGTGGTCCCTGGTCTACTTAGTCAAAGGAGGTAGTCGACCCAACCTGACAGAAGGATCCTTGTCGGCAGCCATGGGTTGCTTCGTCCAAGGAGACCTTGTAGACCTGGGTTGGATGTTTGTCTAAGGGGACAAATTTGAATCCACCTTAACTTACAGAGGGCTTTGTGCCTTATCGATCATATCCTATTGATTCATATCTCAAGGATTTGATGCCAATAAGGAGCGTATTGGCTATGGCCATAACCGGTATTTCGTGGTGCCATTTAGCGGCAAAACCACTCGGTTCAGAGGGCCCCCGGGTCATCATAACCGTTTATCCTGCGGTGTCATTTGACGGCAAAATCGCCGGTTAGAGAACACGTACCACGTCCTTACTAGCAGAAGACTTTTTCAGGATGGATCCTAATGATATTTTTGACTAGGCATTTGACTCTTTGTGAGCTGAAGTAAATTTTGATTTGTCCATCCCGGCAAACTGTTGCAGAGGGTGGATAGATTTTGCTTTGAGTGGTTGGATGGATAGATTTCAATTTTAAATATTTGGGATTTTGGGATTGATTTTGGATTTTTCTGGGATTTTTGGGTGGAACTTTTTGAAGGTATTTGAAAATATTTGTGAACCCCTCCGGTTGAGATCTTCAATCAACGCGGCCATCATCGGGGTGTTCTTGAGGTCACTTGAAAAATATTTGGATTTTGTAGAGGTTTGAGGGCATTTTTGAAATATATTGTGAACCCCTCCGATTGAGATTAGCGTTCAACACGACCATCATCAGGGTGTACTTGAGGTCATTTCCACTTTAATTGATTGAACCCTGTCAACTCGACCGGGCTGTTGATCGAGGATCGGGTTCCTCGTAGGCTTTGTACCTTTGTCTATCAAGGCCTAATATGAATGTATTGAAACAAATACACTGGTCACCACAACCGTGTATTCGTTTAAAGGTTCGAACCCTGTCGACTTCTATTGGTCCGCATAGAAGGATTAGGTTCGAACTAGAATTCACTTATCGACCCGCGCAGCATCCCTAGGCGTCACGTGTGTACCAATAACACGCTCGTCAGGGCCCAAGCAGGTTACGATTGAATTTACCCCTTTGTGTACCTATGTGTATACAATACTACGGTGCACTTGTGTGGGGGTACTTTGAAATATTTTGTAGTTGTGCAGGTAACAGCCATTTGAGTGCGCACAACTTTTCATTTGAGGGCTTGTACACGCCTTCTGTCCGCTAGCACGAGTATTGCGGATCCGGTGGCGTGGCATTGTAGATTGTGGACGCCTTCTGTCTGCTTTCATAGATGTTGCAAATCCGGTGGCGTTGCATTGTAGATTGTAGACGCCTTCTGTCTGCTTGTATCGGTGTTGCAGATCCGGTGGCTTGCGTTGTAGATTGTAGACGCCTTCTGTCTGCTTTCATAAGTGTTGCAGATCCGGTGGCGTGCGTTGTAGATTGTAGACGCCTTCTGTCTGCTTTCATAAGTGTTGCAGATCCGGTGGCGTTCTAGTCTTGATATTGACTCCCCCCTTTCTCAATCACCGGGGAGGGATCTTTCTAAACTTTGGAGTCAAAGACTGCTGATTTGGAAAGAACTCCTTTTAAGATTTTCGGTGTAACGGACTCGTTGTTTTCGGTGTTTGTAGACATCAGAACTGTTCTCTTCTTAATTATATAATTAAAAAGAGACTTTAGAACACCAGGAAGTTTGGTTCTAACTTGTTCAAACATTTTCTCCCTTCAGCCAAAAGGTGTCCTTTTTGTACATAGAGTCGCCCTTGTACTCAACGCACTTGTAGATCTTGGTTGCCGTCGTTGTAGGTAATATCCGTACTTGTGTCCACAGTAATTCATTGTACTTACAATACACTATTGTTATCCACAAGTATCCATTAGCAGGGGACCGTCGTATCACCTACGATCTCTTGAAGGTATTTGTAGAAGACTCATTGTTGCCTACATCATACCCACCTATCACCAATCTCAGGTGGTTTGATGTCTGGATTTGTTTATAGAGGACGGGTCTTTGACTATCTAGTAGTGTTGCCTTCTCAATCAACAAGCATTTATAGGGACTGCCGTAGGAGTTCATGCATCGAGGTCTTGTAGTTTGAGTTTCCTCGTGTATGATCCAAATTTCGATCTTTGCATGTGTTTTGATCCAAATTCAGTTTCATTCAGACTTGAATTCATCAAGTTTACAAGTCCCCACTTGATATCGTATAGCCTGAGTTCAAGTTCGAGTTCAACTGCTTTATTCGGATTCGGATCCAGTCCAAATCAAAGTCTTTGTTTGATGTTCTAGTCTTGTTCAAGTCCCCTGCAGTCCTTTGAATTCAATTGCATGCTCACATTTTGTTCAAAGTCTTCTGGAGTCCTTGTAAGTTCAATTATGTGTTCAAATTGATTTGAATTTGATTTCAGTTTGATTTTATCTCATTTGGTTTTGATCTTTAGAAATCACTTAGAGTTTTAGTCCACAAGTCCACTGTTCTTCGTACAAGTCCTCTGCTCATTCAATTTCTGTGCATTTATGTTCAAGTACAGGTCCTATATTGTCCTTCGTATTGCTGCTCAAATGACGTATTTATATTGTTCAAGTCTTTATGCATTTCAGTGAAAATTTCGGCAGCACACCGACATATCCCCCGTTTGGGAGAAAATAGGGGAGCTGGGCCTTCCCACCATGCTACTAGAGCGTGTATGGTAGGTGTCCTTAGACACCGCGACCGTACAAATTTTCATCCCACCACGCTACAAGAGCGTGTATGGGGCCTTCAGCAGTACCCGTACAGCAGAACAGCAGTGACGTACCAGAACAGCAGTGACTCCCCACCACGCTACAAGAGCATGTATAGGGCTTCCCCACCTCGTCGTATGCTTCGCACCGGGCTCCCTCCTACCGTGCTACAAGAGCGCGTATAGGTGGTTCCCCGGTCCACTGCAAACGTCGAGAATGGGATTTGGAACATCATACCTTTGCGTAGCAGTCGTCGACGGTGTCGGTGTCGAGGTCGAGGTCGAGGACCGTCCCCACCATGCTACAAGAGCGTGTATAGGGCTTACCCACCTCGTCGTATGCTTCGCACCGGGCTCCCTTCTACCGTGCTACAAGAGCGCGTATAGGTGGTTCCCCGGTCCACTGCAAACGTCGATGACGGGATTGGAGTTAGAAATTATACCTTGAAGACCCGACAGGGAGTCGTCGGCCATTGAGGCTCGTGGACCGAGGCAAAGGGGCAGACATTTTTTTTATTAATATTTAATTTAATTTAATTAATTATAATTATTCATAATTAATTATATTTATTTATAATTAATTATATTAATTAAAAATAATTAATTACATTTAGTAAAATTAATTAAAAAAATTAATTATAATTAAATTTAATTAATTATAATTAATTCATATTAATTAACTTTAATAAATAATAATTAATTAATAATAATTAAGAATTATTAATTAAATTTAATTTCAATTAAATTTAATTATAATTAATTTTTAAAAAATTAATTATAATCATTTAATTAAAATTAAACATAATTAATAATAATAAATATAATTAATTAAGTTAATTATAATAAAATAATAATAATAATAATAATAATAAACAACATCTCTCCCTCTCTCTCTCTCTCTCGGGTTCGGCAGATCCACGGGATTCGGCCGAGAAGCGTGAGCAAGGGAGAAAGTTACCTACACAGCAAGCGAGCTCCTCCTGCTTGCTTCCGATCAAAATGTAGTAACTTCCGATCCGTAAGGAAGGAACGACGCCGGCGGGGGAGGCGAAGTCGTGCAACAGCGACGGGAACCGAAGAAGCGGCTTCTTGCTTCCGATCAAAAATGCGTAACTTTCGATTCGGCCGGTAAGGAAAGTCGTCGAAGGCAAAGTCGAACAGCAACGTGGGAGGCGGAGTGAGCTCCCAGTCGTTGTTTCCGATTGAAATGTCGTGGCCTCCGATCCGACAGGAGTGGAAAGTCGTCAGGAGAGCGAAGTCGAATAGCAACGAAGGATGTCGAAGTAGTGATCGAAAGGGAGAAACTTATCTTCACAGTGAGCGGCTCCCTTTGCTTCTTCCGATTAAAATGTCATAACTTTCGATTCGACAGTAAGGGAAGGTCGTTGAAGGAGCGATGTCACACAGCCACGAAGGAGTCGGGGAAGAGGCGAAAGAGGGAAGAAGAGCCAGAGATCGAGAGCGGGAGAGCCAGAGAGTCCTCCCGAGCACCTCGTTTCCTCATCATTTAACGACGAGCAGCGACGTGCAGAAGTATGGCGAGATGAGACATCGTCGTGCGAAGAGCGGCGCTAAATCGTGCGTAGGTCGTGACGTCGTGCTGAATTCGGCGCCGGATAGGTACTTAATTATTATTTTTTTGTATACAATTACGGGTCAACACATCTGCACACCTAAGTACCTATTCATATAGTTCCAACGTGGTGAGGAAAACTTTCTTTTCATGACGCAGATGTTAAAGACTTAAGTTTGTTTTTTTAAGCACACTAGGACTGAAGATCCCCAACCATGAGATCTCACAAACATGCATGCTAAAAAAAACGTGGTAGGAAGACCAGTGCTCCTAAAAATTTCTCCTATATCGGAGAGATATCAAGAGATTATCGAAATTCAAACTAAGTACACTCACAAGAAACCAAACCTAATTTAATATTTCTAAGATAAAAATGCAAATAAATAAAAAATTGCAAAATTTTAAAAAACTTACAGGAGACTTGTAATGAATAGAACAGCTTGCCTATGAGCAAGAGTAGGATAATTATAATGAATAGGATAACTCATCTACAGGCTGAGAGAGACTCCCTAACTTCAACGGTTCAACCAAGCCCATGAATCCCCTAATTACATGCCTTCAACCAATGACATCACATATGCAACACATAAATGTGTAAGTGAATAGAAGGCGTTGCCTTTACAATGAAATATTGTGTTTATTCCAATAAAAATCACCTGTGCCAATAATTAAATTTGAATATTTCAAAGCTCGTGCCCACCAAAATGTAAATTATCAAAATTCAAGTGCGTTGCCTTGAGAAGCATGTTGCTATCACGACCCAACACAACACAAGCCTTACATAAGACAAGTCATATCATGGTGGATGCGTAACAAGTGATACCCAACATCAAATTGGATGGAATTTCTTATCTCTCACTTTGTTTTTCATTTAAGTATATATATACGACATACACAAAGCCACTAATATCATCGAAATATTATAATAAGGTCATCAAAAGTTTCTATATAATCAAAATATTTATTTACAACAATCACGATACATTAATTTCTATCATCACAGAAATCCCCGTGATTTCAAAAGAATAAAACTAATAACATAAGACATAAATATAACTAGTCGTTGCCACTTCTATATCTACTCAATTTGTTCTTTTTCATTTCCCCAACCTGAAATTTATATATACAAATAAAATAAAAATTAGCAGTAGCTATTTAGTAGGTAATCCGGAACCTACCAAAATTTTTAATATACAAGACAGTAAATGGACACGTAATTCTAATACTAGAAAGTCTAGAATTGAAATAGTAAAATATATTATTTTATATAAAACCTTTACATTAATATCCATGGCATGACATTAAATGTAGTATATCAACAAATCAAATATTTTGCTACATTGGGTACAATGACAACATGAAGAATTAGTATAACAACATGCATCAGATTGTAGAAGAACAATGACTAAAATAAAATACATAAATAAAGCACATCACATCAATTTCCCCTCAACCCTTTATATCTCCCAAGCACTTCACATTCAAATCTTTACATCACATTACTCCACTTTACATTTTCATCATCACATTACTTTAGTTCCCTCAAGCCTCTATATTGATACGTCTTGGAGACAAATACAACAAACATAATGAAAAAACTGCATGAACATGAATATAAATGGCTGATTTTTTATTATAACTTCAATAAAAAAGAAAGATGCAAGTAATCTACAATTCAAGAGGTAGATCAGCTCTCCCAAACAACCTAGATGCGGCTAGGAAGCCCTCACGAAAAAGAAAAAACTACAGCAACTCTCAAATAAAATTGTACATAAAGAGAACAAATCCTAAACTTAGCCTTAAATAAGCTTCTCATATTTCCCTCATAATTCAACCCCCTACCCCCCCCCCCCCCCCCCCCCCCCCCCGCCTTTTCCTAATATATTTCCCTCTCTAATTTGAATTTAATTAGGAAATCCTTCTTAAATCAGCCCCCACCCCTCTTTTCTAATATATTTTCCTCTCCAATTTGAATTTCAATTAGGAAATCCTTCTAATTAATCCCTTACTTAATTCCTCTTCTCACATATGTAATGATAGGTTAATGGGCCCCGCAAGGGGGGTCAAATCCCTTGCCCTGTCCACCCCTGGCATGCTACCCTCTCCTGTATAAATACTCCCCTCCACAAAATGCACATTGCCCTCAAGGTGAAAGATAGGGAACTGTCTCCTGATTTTCTCGTATGACTCTCATGTAGCATCATGCTCTTGAAGATCTTTCCACTTGATTAGCACCTCCTGTGCCCCTTTCTCCTCTCTGCGCACACCTGCTACTTCCAGAGGTTTCAAAATGATCTCCATGTCTTCTGTCAAAGTCGAGGGTAGAGACGATGGTGTATCCTCTCCTATCGCATTCCTCTGTTTTGAGACAAGAAAGACTGGGTGAAAAGCTAATGAAGGTAGTAGCCTTAATCGATAGGCTACTGCTTCAATATGCTCCACGACCTTATAAGACCCAAATCTATGGAAAGAAAATCCTCCACTATTGATATACCTTGAAGCGTCAGCACCACCCTTCTACAAATCACCCTACTCCTCTCCATTGTTCATGTTCCCATCATAACTCCAAAGCTCCTTGTGTCCACCAATTACAATCCCAACTAGTCCAAGACACGATTTGAGATGAAGTTGTGTAGCCCCGCTATCCACCAAGACCACCATGTTGACTTATGTATAATATCCAAAAAAAAAAAAGATGAAAACGAAATCAACGTACCTGTCTCTGCCGCAAATCCCCGAAATCCCGCTCAATACCTCGGCACCGTCGAAATACCTGAGCGAATCCCGCAAATACCGGAAGAAATCCCGCACCTCGGACCGTCGAAAGATCCCCGCGTCTCAGTCCGTAAATCCCGCAAGATATCCCGCTATCCAGCGTCGTTCCTGGATTTCTGCTTAAATCCTGCGACAGAGCCTCGAGTGCTGCACTCCGACGCCTATAAAACCAAGCCCAACTCTCGTCGTTGGAGATTCATTCCATTCGCAAATCTCTCTCGCTGCCCACAACTCTCTCCCGTCATTGCTCTCCACGCTCGACTCCGCACGCAGAAACCCCTGCTCCCGATTCCTCTCTGCTCCCGAACTCCTCTCCCACGAGCTTCTGCCGGGTTCCCATTCGCAGATCCCGACCTCCTCCCGATTCCATTCGCTACTTCAAGACCCCGTCAATCGAAGCCTCAGCCTCGACCTAGTAGCCTCCCTCTCCGATCGAACTCCAGGCCTAGACTTCCGATCCCTCCCTTCAGACCGACGCCTACCCCGATCTCCTCTGCCTGTGCCGACTCCAACCCGAGAGAAGCCGAGAGAGAGAGAGAGAGAGAGAGAGAGAGAGAGAAGAAAACCTTTCTCCAGCCGAACCCCTCCTCCGTATCCCTCCTTGTTCCGATCAAAAGTTACGACATTTTGATCGTAGACACAAACGGGAGCTCGCTAGCTGGGCAGGTAACTTTCTCCTTTCCGAGCGCTTGATCGGCCAAATCCCGTAAATCTGCTGAATATATATATATATATATATATATATATATATATATATATATATATATATATATATATATATATATATATATATATATATATATATATATATATATATATTTAATTTTAATTATCTTAATTAATTCTAATTAACTAATTAATTGTTTTAATTAATTATTATTATTAATTGTTTTAATTTTAATTAAAATTAGTATAATTAATCTAATTAATTATAGTTAATTTTAATTAAAAGTAATTTAATTAATTATAATTTACTAAATTAATTATTAACTAATTATTATTAATTAATTATGATTTATCAAAATTAATTAATATTTAATTAATTATAATTAATTACAAATTAATTATAATTAATGATTTTAATTAATTTTAATAAAATTTAATTAATTATCTTAATTAGTTATAGTTAATTATAAGTAATTAATTAAAATAATTTATTTATTAATTTTAATTAATTAATATTAATTATAATTAAAATATAATTATATATATATATATATAAGAGATAATGCTTCCCTCTTTCTCCCTCGACCCGACAACGACCGCGCAGGTATAACTCCTAAATCCTAAAACTTCGAGAACCCGTTTCAACGCATTCGTCGAGACAAAACGACCACCTATACACGCTTTTCTTAGCATGGTGGGAGGGAGTGCGTCCCGACGCTTGCGATGAAGCGGGTAATCACCTAATTCCTTCTTCGAAGTTCGTATCGCCTTGGAAACCCCGCCTATACACGCTTTTCTTAGCGTGGTGGGAAGGGATCCCGGTGCGATGCGAGCGACGAAGCGGGGATACCCATAAGTACCCGCTTGCGGGGAAATAACTGTGCTTACAAAATATTTTCAAAAAGATAAAAAATATTTTTCTACAAACAAAAAATACCCATACACGCTTTTCTTAGCGTGGTGGGGGATCGAAAATTACACGGCCGCGGTGTCCTCGAAAGAGGGCACCTACCATACACGCTTTTCTTAGCGTGGTGGGAAAGGCCCAGTTTTCCGTAGTTTTCCCCTAAACGGGGGAGACGCCGGGAGGCTGCCAAAATTTCGGGTGAAGACGGACTGTGCTTGGACTTTATTCGCACATCAAATGGACAAAAATGAGACTCGTACCTGGACTTAGATTGAACTTAAAGGACGATCGAACTTGGACTCAGCTTGTGAACATTTGGACTTGATTGAACGGTGGACTCGGACTTATAAACTTGATTCAATCTATTTAATTGAACTCAAACCCAAATGAATCATAACTTAAGCATAACTCAATGAATATGAACTTGAATTGAACAAGCTCACTTGAAACTTATGAACTTGGTTTGAACCAAGTGGGGACTTAGACTTGCCATATGAAAGTGAACTTGAATGTGGACCGAAGCTGATAAAGAACTTAAACTTGCAAGAATAGCAGGGGACTTGAATGAATATAAAGGACTTATTGAAGACTTGAGTTGGACTCAAGCCGAGCTGCACTTGAACAATAGAACTTTGATTTGAACTCAAAAGACCTCATTCAAAGCTTAATTCAAACTCAAGCAGTTATAATTCAAACAATTTGGACTCTCATTTGAACTTCAACAAAGACTCAAATTAAGGGCTACTTGGGTTTGGACTCGAATGTGCCTAGAGCTTGAATGAACTTAAGCATAACTCCTTAAGTTTGAGATCAACTTTGACATTGGTTTGAACATGATTGAAACAAATGAGCAATGAAGGACTTCAAAATGTTAGAGAATTTTTAGGAGATGTCATTCAATCCCTATGCAAATAAATAAGATTGCTTGCACTCTGACATGGAATTCTTTGGACAACATCATTCAAATGATCGTAAGTGGAAGTGGAAGTGCATATTCAAATTAACAAATATCAAAGTCATCATACACAATCAACCTAAAGTGAGTGTATAAGATGAGTGCATGTTATTCGTCTCAATCATGAATGTCATACTCACGAAGAACATATGAAGAATGTGAAGCGGCTCATAGATGGATATAGTGGTTATCTAAAAGCACGGAAAGCTGAAACATATAAACATGACAGGCTGCCAATAAATTCAATGATTTGTTGGCTAATGTTCACGAAGGGGATATGCTCCATATATGACAAGCCTTCGATGCACGTGGATACTTGTGTGAGGTGTCATATCTGAGAAATGATAGAAGGAACCTTCTAATACAGAATAACATACTTATAGGTGGCAATCAACAACATGCAGTGAATGTTATAATACTCCTATAATCAGTAATAATCCAGTACTAAGCAAATATACTAGCTCCCTACAAGCTACTACAAAATCTCTTCATGAATACAATACAATGAAAGAGAAAGGTATTATCTCCACTTGCAAAAATCATGAAAGAGAAAGGTACTATGAGATAAGCATGAAGGAATGCAAATGGTACAAGACAATGCGAACTATCTATGAATGACTATTAAAGATCTGCAACACATACGATCTCTCTACGAAGACAAATGTATGTGTCAAATGCCACTTTGGGTAGATGCTAAAAGACTTCAGTAAATGCAGTATCCTGAAGTCAATTTCAGTCTGTGAAAGAATATATCTACCTGTCTATTTATAGTAGTGGCGAATGTATTATATGAGTTAAAGACCACAACAAAACGCATGGAGAATACGACAAGTGCAAGCTCCTACGACCTAAGGCAGGAGATTAGTTAGTGCACTATGATCCGCCTACAAAAATCAACAAATAGTGCACGACAGTCTACCTGTACGAAGCAGCGAACAATTCTATCCAGAAGCTGCTACGCCACCGGATCTGCAACATTCGTACAAGCAGACAGAAGGCGTCTACAATTATTTCAAAGTACCCCTACACGTGCACTATAAATTGTATACACATAGGTACACTAAAAGGGGTAAAAATAATTATAAAACCCGCATGGGCCCCGGCGAGCGTGTTATTGGTACACACGTGACGTCTAGGGATGCTGCGCGGGTTGACAAGTGAATTCAGGCTCGAACCCGATCCTCCTATACGGATTAATAGGAGTCGACAAGGTTCGAACCAACAAATAAATATGTGGCCGTGGCGACCAGAATATTTATTTTAATACATTCATATTAGGCCTTCAATGCCTAAAATCAAAAGAGTTCACTTTCAAGGGTACAAAGCCTACGAAACCCGATCCTCTGTCGGCAGCCCGACAGAGTTGACAAGGTTCAATCCATAAAAAGAAATGACCCCCAAACACCCCGATGATGGCCGTGTTGAATGCATATCTCAACCGGAGGGGTTCCCAAATATTTTCAAATGTCTCCCAAAAATCTACTCAAAAATCCAAAATCCCAAAACTCAAAATATTTAAAATTGAAATAAATCCATCAACCCGCTTAAAGCAAAATTCATCCACCCTCCGCAACAGTCTGTCGGGGTGGACAAATTCAAATCAACTCTAGCTCACAAAGAGCCAAATGCCTAGTCGAAAATATCACTAGGATCCATTCTCAAACAATCTCTTGCTAGTAAGGACGTGGTACGTGTCCTCTAACCGGCAGTTTTGCCGCCAAATGGCACTGCAGGTAAACGGTTATGACTCGGGGCCCTCTGAACCGAGTGGTTTTGCCGCCAAATGGCACCACAGATAGCGGTTATGGCCAGAGCCAATACGCTCCTTAATGGCGTTAAATCCTTGAGATATGAATCAATAGGATATGATCGATAGGGCACAAAGCCCTCTGTTAGCTAAGGTGGATTCAAATTTGTCCCCTTAGACAAACATTCAACCCCGGTCTACAAGGTCCCCTTAGACGAAGCAACCCATGGCTGCCGACAAGGATCCTTCTGTCAGGTTGGGTCGACTACCTCCTCTGACTAAGTAGACCAGGGACCACGATGGCCCGGGACGACGGAACCATGGGATCTTGATCGGGTCTATCATCCATTCCCCCACCATCCGCTTTAAGTGCTAGATGGTAAAATTTCTATTTTAAATATCAATTTTCTAAATCTCCAAACTTTCCTATTTTTCAACATCCAAATCTTCAAATTCCCAAATTTCCTATGCCTATTGCTGCTACTACATGCCAGATAACACGTATTCTATACGTATCTGATTGACGACTAGCCTTAATCGAAAGTTCTCTCTCGTGATCGGGAGGGGTAATTAACTATAGGGGCTTGCGCCTATAGGAAACCAGAACTCAGATCATAAAGTCCTCGCAAAATGAGGGCGAAATCTCTGGGTAGTGTCTTATCTACAAACCCATCTGCCTTCCAAAATTTGCCTCGGAACTTAGTTTGTTAAAACTCCCTCGCCAAAAAAAAGAAAATCGAGCGGAGGCCGAGGCCGAATTTTCGGAGCCCACACACCACTAGCTGCTTCCTGATATGTCATCTCACCTTCATAGTGTGATTTGGAGTAAATTCCACCACAGAATTTAGGGGCACTTCTGCCACATCAAGGTGTAGGTGCTCTCTTCTGTCTTCTGCTTTCTCCACCAGTTCCTCACTATTAGTCTCTTCCTCATAAACCAGAAGAACCTGGAGTGTGCATTCCTTGACTGATGGCCTAGTGCATATTTCTCATCACAACGAAAGCACAAAAAATTTTCGCTTTCTTATCTTGCACCTTTGCCTCTGTAAGGTGCTTGAAGTTGGCCCCCTAGCCGAACTCCCCCACTCT
This sequence comes from Dendrobium huoshanense, assembly GCA_016618105.1. Taxonomy (NCBI): domain Eukaryota; kingdom Viridiplantae; phylum Streptophyta; class Magnoliopsida; order Asparagales; family Orchidaceae; genus Dendrobium; species Dendrobium huoshanense. The sequence continues at coordinate 28,450,783 of CM028350.1, read as the reverse complement.
TCTCTCTTAGTGTCTCCCGCTGAAAAGATATTGTCTGGGCCCTCAATGCTAATGAAATTGAAATACTTTCGTAAGATCCACCTGCAACCCCGTCTTACTACTTCTCTCCATCTGCCTCCTATCATCTGCTATTTGTGCTAGCTCCATCGTATCCTTCAACCCCCTCAGCTTCAACAATTGAAGGTCCGCTCATATGCCGGGCTTGAGGCCCTTCATGAAATTTCCCTCCAAGACCGCCTCTGAAATTCCCCTCAACCGTCCCGACAACAACTCAAATTTCTCCATGCTTTCCATAACGCTCCCCTCCTGAGTTAAGGCAAGGAATTGCTCGTGTAGGTCCCCTTACCAAATAGCTCAGAAATGATCCAATAAGTAATCTTAAACTACCTTCCTTCTTCTGCTTCCTCTAACGACATCCACATTTGAAAGATTAAATCTAAATTTCCAAATTTGATGACAAAGAAGGATGCCTATTCACACTTGAAAAAAATATATTTCGCATGTGCTCCGATCTTTATGTCAAGCCCCAAAATCCAAGATCTGACAATGCTTCGCAGAGTCACTACAAATGTTCAAACACCCCTACAATAGCATCGATCTACATGTTAAGATATATTCCACATGTGCTCCGATCTTTTTATCAATCTCCTGCGAGACTTAAGAATGCTTTGCGGATTTGTTAAAAGTGCTAAATGCCTCCGATGATGACCGTGTTGATAGAAAAATTCAATCGAATGGGACTCTATTTTCAAATACCCATGAACCGAAATGGAAATACAATTCTTTTTAAAGTGATTGCAAAATCACTCTGATGATGACCCCGTTGAATGTAAATCTCAACCGGAGAGATCAATTTTCGAAGCCTATTAAAATTTCAAAATCTAATATCTATCAAATTATATATATTTAAATGGAAATTCCATCACCAAAAACTTAAAACTAAAATACATCCACTCTTCGCAACAGTTTGACAACCATAATGAATTAAATAATAACTTCAACTCACAAATAATAGATGTCTTGTGAAATATATTACTATAGTTCATTCTCAGTTGATTAATCGCAAGAAGGGACGTGACATCTGCCCTTTGGCCGGGTGATTTTTGCAGCAAAATGGCACAAAGCTCGTATATTCCCTAATGGTTAAAAGACTATTGAGTAATGAATTATGGATGCACTCTATAAAATATAAAGCCCTTTATTAGCTAAAGTTGACTTAAATTCATCTTCTTAGACAAATATCCACCCAGGTCTATAAGTATTATTCGACGAAACAACCCATGATTGTCGACAGGGTTCCTTTTGTCAAGTTGGGTCGACTACCTCCTCTAACCAAGTAGACCATGGACCATGACAACCCGGGACGACATACCTATGGGATCTTGATCAGGCCCATCTTCATTTCCCCATCACCAGTTTAAGTATACGGTAAACAAATTCAAACCTTAAACTCAAAAATTCAAAACTAAATTCAAACCCTAAAATTGCTACTATTATATGTTAGATAATTATTGTGACATATTTAATGACCAACCTTAATTAAAAGTTCTCGTGTTATTTGGAGAGGTAATTACCTATAAGCATGGTTTAAAATTGCGCAATATGAGGCTCGCCTTGAGGCCCGCCTTTGCGCAATTCAAGTAAAAAACGCCTCGATGCTTACGCCTTGAGTCTTTTTTATGAGGCTTGCGCCTCAACTTGGTTGAGGCCCGCCTTGAGGCCCACTTCGCCTCACTAGCATGAGGCTTACGCCTCACGCTATATATATTAAAACTTACATAAATCTTGGAGTAAATGCCCAACATTGGACTCTATAGGAAGGAGGAAAGGGAGAGAGCAGTTCGCCATAATGATGATTCAAATAAAGAACCCCTTAGTAATGACAGTGCTAATGACTTATTAGTTCTTATGTGATATATCATTGCTATTTATTTTTGGAAATTAGAATTATATGTTAATAAAAAGAATACTGGGATTTGGGAAATAGAATTTTGAGTTGAACTATATTTCATGTTGTCTTATTATTGAGATTTTTTGATTTCACTTCATATCTTATGCTTTTTTTATATTTTATATTATTCACTCATTAGTATATAAAAAATTTATCATTTTATGTTTACGCAATCTTTTGATTTTGAGGCTTACGCCTCAAAACGCCTTGAGGCTTACGCCTCGCCTCACGAATGAAAAACGCCTCAATACCCGAATACGCAATTTTAAACATTGCCTATAAGAGCTTGCGCCTATGAGTCCTCGCAAAATGAGGGAAAAATATCTGGGCAGTGTCTTATATAAAACCCAATGTCTTCTAAAAATTTACCTTGGAACATAAATATGTTAAACTCTCCCCGTCAAAAAAAGAAGGCGCAGAGAGGCCAAGGCACGAATTTTCGGAGCCCAAAAAATATCAAGAATTAAATGAATGAAGAAGAGAATCAATTTATCGTTGACATTGCACTATAGGAGAAAGGAGAAAGGAGAAAGGAAAAAAGGCATTTACATTATAACTAATATGGTTTTGATTCAGATGAATTTTTGTTATTTAGTGGCTCTTTTAATATCAGTGCTAAGAAAATGTATGAACAATAATAACAGAGGCTCAAAAACTACATCCAACCATATACTCTCGCTTGATACTCTGAATTCTCGGGCCAAGTCGTGACACTCCAATCATGGTTTTAAGCTTTTAAAAATGATGAGAATGCAAATATCATTTACAATTACATTCCCAACTATTATCATTGGACCATATGTAAATGAATGGGTCATAGTGTTAGACATAGTTAAAGGATAATTGAGTTGCAAGTTCTATGAGTCGGCAAGAAAATTTATTCATTGTATAATTCTTCCAAGTATATCACATCCAACATAACATTTTTACACTAGTCTTCCACACGTTCTACCAATCAGGAGAGAGGAGTTTTAAGTTGTGTAGATGTGTGGAATCTGATTGTGTAGATCAATATGGTTGTTTTGTTGTCTTGAACCTCAATGCTTGTTGTACTCGCTGGGGGGTGCGTGGGGTTTAACCCCTGCTTGGGTTCGGGTGCTTTTCACTTGAAATTTTTTTCCATGCCCGAGCGCCCTAACGCTGCATTCCAGAGCGCCCCAGCGCTGAACGACAAACAGTAGAGCGCCACAGCAGTATAGATACGGCGCTGCAGCGGTGCAACACAAAGACTTGAGCACCGCAGTGCTGTGAGACGAAGTGGACGGTTTTCTTTCTCGATTTTCTCTTGTATTTTTTGTATGTAGATAATTGAGAATGGTGCATGTGAAAAAGAGGAGAGAGAAAAGAGAGATTTGTACTTATTTCTCCCAATTTTCTAGTGGATTTCTTGGTGTGGTGTGGCTCCATGGTTTTTCCCCTATTTTGGATTTTTCCATGTTAAATCCTGGTGTCCTTTACTTTTCCGTTGCTTTTACTTTCTTCCTTGTTTCGTCATTCCTCATCATCCCCAACACTTGGGTATCTTAAATTTAAGCAATGATGTATTAACTAGACATAGATAAAAAAACAAGGATAGAGCATTCACTTTATATGGCTTGAAGAAGGACCGATTGGTTCAAACAGTTATCAAAACAGAGATGAACCCCACCAAGATTATGTTCTTTAGATGGGTTTCAGACCAAATAATGGATAACCTACCCTAAAATGAATAAGGTCTCGCTAAATGTTGTGATTGTATTGCAAAGTACAAAAAAAATAATAATATAAGTCAAAGAAATAAAAAGAAAGTCATCATACCAGCTGATGGATTTCTGGAGAGGAACTGCTCAACCACAGCCTCATTCTGTGCAACTGTTAAACTAAGAAAAAGCATTAAATTAAAATCAACAACCTCTTGCTTAAACTCGAACAATCCATGAAATGCAGAACATCAAAACTTTTAACAGTGAAAAATAATGGGGACAAGGCATGCACATTTCAAGCTAAGTGACAAAATACATACATTTCAGATAACACAAAGAACTGCAGAACAGATGCAATGCCTCGGATTATAGGAACTCAGAAGATACCTACCTACAGGTGCTGTATACGAGAGAACCACCAACTTTCAATAATCTGAAGCCATTTGTAAGTAGTGCCAGCTGTAGAACAACAATATTAATGTGTAGTATAAATGCTGATTTTCATTAGAGTGCTTATAAAAGTTTTCAATGATACAGTGATGCTCTCATAGCCATAAGCTGAACAAGTATGTGGCAATAAGTGCATTACCCAGTTGAAACATAACTCAAACCATAAAGCTTTATCCTAATTTTCTAGGAGCAAGCCAATAGCATTAGCATCGTCCCAAATGCCTAAAGCATGATTCAAAGGATGATTCTCTCAAATTGCATAGACAGTGCCATCAGTAAATTTAATATGATAGTTCAAAAACCAAGTCAGCTTGCCAAATAAAGTTGGTTGTCAATATTTTGATCAATAAAAAATAAGATGGGTCGGGATAGTAATAAGGGTAAGGGGCGTTGGGCATATGATTGGATTCCGTGGAATAGTAATATGTCAAATGAAGAATGATACAAAAAATAAAATAAAATAAAATTTAAAAATTACCATTCAACAACAACATCAAGCCTTTATCCCACTACGTGGGGTCGGCTACATGAATCCTTTTTCTCCATTGTGCCCTATTAAAGGTCAAATTCTCGTTTAAATCTAATAAAAAAAAGTCATTCATAATATTTTCTAACCAAGTCTTTCTAGGTCTGTCTCTACCTTTCTTAACATAAGTCAAATCTAATACATCTACTCTCCTAACCGAGTCATTGGAAGGTCGCCGTTTTATGTGACCAAACCATCTAAGGCGACTCTCTCTAATTTTATCTTCTACTGGAGCTACTCTAACCTTTTCATGTATATGCTCATTTCGTATCCTATCTCTAAGGGTAAAGCCACTCATCCACCTGAGCATCCTCATCTCTGCCACACTTAACTTAGTATTATGCTTCTCTTTTAATGGCCAACATTCAGCACCATATAGCATTGCAGGCCTCACTACCATCTTATAGAATTTTCCCTTAAGTTTGAGGGGTACTTTTCTATCACACAACAAGCCCGATGCATTCCTCCACTTCAACCATCCAACTTGAATTCTGCTGATAATATCCCCATCTATTTCACCATCACTCTGAACAATAGATCCAAGATATCTAAAACATGTACTCTTATTAATGACTTGATCGCCCAAAGTCACAATCCCCTCACTAGGTCTATTAGTACTAAAATTACACTCCATATATTCCGTTTTAGATCTACTCAAGCGAAAATCTTTAGTCTATAATGTTGACCTCCATAATTCAAGTTTACTTTCAACTCCCTCTCTAGTCTTATCAACAAGAAGAATATCATCAGCAAAAAGCATACACCAAGGTACATCCTCTTGCAAATGTCTAGTGAGAGCATCCATGACTAAAGAAAAAAAGATATGGGCTTAAGGCTGATCCTTGATGTAACCCAACTGAAATAGGGAAATACTTGGTCAAACCACCTTGTGTTTGAACACAAGTAATAGCTCCTGCATGCATATCTTTAATGATTTAATGATTTGAAATTTTTAAAATTACCATTACATAAAAAAAAAACAATATTACTAAAAGATACAATGATGAGTATTGTGATAGGCTTAAGATCTTATTCTATTATGTAAGAAAATGGAATATGTATGCAAGACAGGTGATTAAAATGGATAAGAGCCTCCTGACTACACTATCCAGTAAGAGAAAATCATGAAGCTATTTTAATCCCTATTTTCATGAAATTCTGGTATTTTTACCTCAATTTCATCTTCTAGCAGTAAACACCTAATTTTCACAAAAGTGGTCGGGTATTTTGACAGAAACATCACTTATGTAGCTAAATGACGGGGGAACAAGGGTTGTGGTGGAGGGTTGCAAGAAAATGCAGCATTGGCTAGCCAAATATATGCCTATCTTCCCTGGACCAATTTTGGGTGTGGGCAAAAAGGAAGCAGTGTAAAGATTAGCATACTCCTTTGCTACTCGCTTCCTAGACATCCATCACCAAAAGGCAAGTAAAAAGACTGAGTAGTTCCTCAACAAAACTTGTCCCTATCAAAATCAACATAAGGGACATTGGCCCAAGCCCAATTCTCAAGTTTGGCTGGTTTTGGACTTAAATGAATTGGAGTCATAAAAAATGAATAAACCCATACATTGTCATATATTTATTTTTTATGTAATAAACATTAAAAAGATTATAGTATGATCCACTTTAGCAGAAGCTAAAATTTCTCCATCTCGTTGATTGGATTTTGACAATGGAGCCTCCAAAACGAAAATCAAGAAGACCTTTGATCTTGACCCGCAAAAAGACCCCAAAATTCATAAAATTCAATGACATTTGTTGGGCCTCATTGTTATGAAAGATATAAATCAGATGTGTTAAAATGAACTTACAGAAGTCCATAAAGTTTAATTCAAATTCAGAAAGTTGTGATCTGGAAAATAAAGAATATTTTAGTATACTTTGTATAACATCCTTTAGTTAATTATAAATGTGAAAGCATGGCAACCAAATAATACCTTCAAATTCTTTGGACTTCTACAATTGTAAGAATAAAAAATTTATGGGCTTATTCAATATATCAATGTGCTTTTCAATCAATTTGAAAACTATCTTGCGCAAGACCAACTTTTACTACCATATTTTTCATCCAGTCCGTCACAAAAAATTTGTAATTCGTTCAGATAAATTCGAACAAACTAAGATCAGAAAGGAAGAATGATTGGTAGTGGACAAGAAAATTTGCTACAAAACATACTTAAGAGAAAGATCCAGCTTCCTGGCCGCACATATTTAACTAAAACGAATATGACATTGAACTTGCTAGACCTCTAAGATGCACCCAAGTTCTGGTAACAAACAAATCCACCTTAAATTTGAAAGAAACTTACTTGCAGACATGTCAAATTTTGCATTCGATTTGGGTCAAGTACTCGGCGCTGGAAAGTTGACCACCCCCAATACTCAAACTTTTGAATGTGCTTGATTGATCCATCATGAGTGCACTCCGCATCTACAAGCACCTAAGTTTCAAATATGAAATAATGATTTGCATGCATACAACAGCAAAATATCGGATTGAAAAAGCAGACAAGGCTTCAAAAGTTATATCAAAATTTGAATAACTATAGCACGCACAATAAGCATCTATATATGAAACCATTTCAAATTAAATGATGATAATTACAATTAGATGTGCTCGCATTAAAAATTTCTCATATTGTTGAATGTATGCCCACAACATAGCATTCAAGTATAAATGACCCTGCATAACTTCTAATGATTCAAGTTCAAAAAAAAAATATTTTATGATTATGTAAATGGTTTGCTAATTGATAGGATATTTTTAAAGAAAAAATGTGTTCTTTACAGTGTTCCTTTTTGATACATGGACTGATTCGCGTGTTTATGAAGCACCGGATTACATGCTTATTTTAAGTTGACCCGTGACAAGTTTATAACTAAAAGCTAAAGTATTTGATCAGAATTTGCTAAGCCTAAGGAATGTCATATTAGGTTATGGGGGGCAACGATATGTTTATGACCCCAAGAGAGGCAACAAAGGTCCTCAATGTAGTTTAATAACAATAATGCTGGATTTTTATCTAGACTCTATTGAATATTATGAAGAAGCATGAAGGGCCAAGTTTACATTATGATGGCCTAAACCTAGACATGACACATTCTTAGGCTAAAGGTGAGATGAAATATAAAAAAAGAAGATAATTAAGAACTGGAATATTAATATGATTAAATTCAAGATTAGTCATTTAAATCATCAACTAATAATATATTGATCTATCTGTAACATTGTGATAGGCACTTTGTTATTACTATTCATTTGAGCATATTAATGTTAAATGATTTTATAAATAACTTACAAGTTTTCATGTTGATGATATAAATGATGCTTAGTTTATGATTATGCCCAATCATACTAGATATATGTTGTTCACTGTTTTGAGTACTTGAATTTTGTATTAGAATTATATATCTTTTTAAGCCTTAAATCTCGCCAAATTTTTTATCCTGGCTATTTTAAGAAGAAAAAATCGATGATAAAATTGATACTGAGTAGAATCAGGTCAATTTATATTTATGTTTTGTTATATAACAGTAGTAAGATGAGTGTGGACCAAAGGTAATGTATCAAATCAAATCGGAGGTTTATTATATAATGTTTTGGGGTTTATTAGTTGCTTTGTGCGGGTGTGTATCATATAAAATAAATATTTGGAAGGCTTCTTCTTTGACGGGTGTTTTTTTGAAATGTTCATGAATCGTTTAATTTCCTTCATTACATTTACTGGAATGAAGGGGTCAACATGAGGCTTGACACCCCACTGGTAGGATCATATTGATCAATCACGAACTTAATAGCTAGCCAAAGTGGAGAGACATATAATTTGTACTTATATTTAGATCATGCTGCACTTTTATAGAAGTTCCTGATCACTTTTATCCAAAGAATTTTTCAAGGATAAAAAATATAACAAAAATGGACTTTTATAAATGCACTTACATTACTATCCATTCTTTTGGATAGTAAATTTATTAAAGCTTAAACCTATCACATCTAGGTCTATCAAGTCAAAGAAAATTTATAAAAAAATTAAAAATAAAAAAATAAAAAAATTATAAAAAAAAGATCTAGGTCTATCAAGTCCTCTTCCACCATTATTGATTAATAATCTATTTCACATCCATTAAAACTAAGTATCTCTATATGTTTCGCTAATCTTAAGCATCATATCAAGGAATTTCTCTAGCATTCTAACATCCATACTCATTGGTTACATCAACAAATTAGACAACTTAGTCTTCAACAATGAATATAAGTTACTCAAACGCTTGTACACTAAGAAGAGAATAAGGAGATCAAGACCAAAAGTTGACAGTGACGTATCATTATGCTCACTCTACCATGGATAACAAAAAATAAACAAGAACATATTCTAACAAGCGCAATTATTGAATAAAAAAGCACAATACCATACTTTTTAAATCCATGTTGCAAGTATTTACAGTAATTAACTTAGAATACAACATTGCAAGAATTTTTGGAGGCATTGCTTTGGTTGACCGAAGTCACAAATCAGGAATATTTTAGCCACCACGGTTCAAACTAGCAGGCATCTTTAAGATTTTGGATCATAATTTAGGCTGGGTAGAAGGCAGTAAAATTGTCTTCAACCTTGTCAGCATTGCTCTAGTAATGTTGGCAATTGGTTTTCATGAGAACTTTAATGCTAGCATATTATACAACTTAACGGGCCCTGGAAAACTAACTCACTGTTGTTATAAATTTTAATAATATTGTAGTCTTATCAGTAGACTGAATATGCAAATAAAGCACTGATTACCTTCTAACCAGAAAAATAGATCCAACCATGTATAGAAGTAAATAAGGTACATTGACTAGCAAGCTCTGACCTGGCTCAAAACAATTTATGATAATTGAAGTTTGATCCTAAGCGTAAAAGACTTGTCTTAATGTTGAAATTTATTCAATGATAGCCAAACAATCAAGCATATAATTCCCAATGTTTACACTCTCTTCTTGGATGGCATATCAACTCATCAAAAAATATTCAGAAATATCAAAAAGTCTGAAACTGTCATTTTTTTTCAACAAACCGCTTATAGTTCAACATGATTTAGGACACCTACGCATATATCCACAATTATTACTCAAACTTGCAAGCCCGCTTACTTTGAAAAACTTAGGCCTAGGTCCCTTGACTTGACCTCCAGCATCTGTTGGATCTTGATGCACAACTGCCAACTATTCAACCATTAAATACCATATTGTTCATCATGATAATAACTTGACCGAAACGCTCCCAACCAATTATTTGGTCGAGTTTTTGAAGTTTGTAATTAGCACCTATTGGATCCCTTGAGCTCATTGTTAATCTATTAAATCCTGTTATTAGCAATGTCACACCCCTTTTTGACCCCCCTTATAGTCAATCTGAAAATACAACTTTCTTACCAATACCTATTCTAAACTACCACTATCAGAATCAGGGTGTAAGAAGTAGCCCATTCAGAATATCCTAACATATCACAACAAACCAAGCTTTATACTTCATAACATGAAGCATATGTAATATATCTCAAATAAAATGCACATCTCAATCAAAATATAGAGTTTTATTAAAACTTATTAAATTTACTTACCTACCCAAAAGTTTGTAGAGCTCCCACTCATATCTCTTTCATCTAAAAGTTTACTTACACAAAATTTCAGTTACACTTTTTCTCTAGTGCCCTACTGGCTCCTTCCCCTTTTCTGCAGTACAACTACTGCTAATGAGCTAAAGCTCAATGAAATACTCAAGAAAGGTATAAGAAATAATAATAAACATATTAACAATTAATGCAAAACATATGTAATCTTTATACTAAACATAAGAAATGCATAACATCACTTTTTGTTATGTTTACTGTTCAACACATTTATATAAGTCATATAATGACTATAGGTTTTTGTACGCATCCAGCTGTCAAATTTAAGATTGGTCTGAATTTTCAACTTTTAGAATTAAAGTTGTCTTCTCATTCAAGATCAGGTCTGAATTCTCAACTTTTAGAATTTTAAGAGTATAGGCTTACATCGTCAGGTCTTTCATCTTTACTTGTGCGGATCTATTTCTCATATATGACTTATTTTGTCTTTCCAATACCATTCATCTTTAACAATCATAAACTAGATTATTATAGTCACTACTTAATGAATGAATCAATTTATACATTAATAAACTGAACTTAAAATGCTATCATAAACATAACAATGGTGAAGTTGCAAATATACAAAATTTTACTATTTTCTATAACATTGTTTTGGTATCTCACCTCTTTTTCCATAACAATCAGGTAAAACTGGTTCACCTAAAGTACTTCGATTCCTTTTTCTTTTGTAAACAACCTAAATAAGCATTTCTTTATTGATACATGCATTAAGAAAAATAACACAAGAAATATGAATATATTACAATTTACCTCAATTGTACTATTCTTCATTCAATCCAACATTCTTTCTCTTCTCCTAAAGCTCTTTTCCTCAATTCCCCTCCTTTCCTTTCCTAAATTTAACAACAGCCCCTAATCATAGTAGCAATAGCAACAACAACAACATACTAAATTTCAACAATTATCCTTACCTGATTTTATTTTTCTTCCTGTGTTTCCTCACTGATTTCAGCCACTATAACAACAGTAGTATTACCGAACTTAAGCAACCAACAACACATTTCATCACCTCAATCATGTTTTCTGTTAAAACTGCGGCCTTTCGGATTTCAGCAAACATTCTTACTGATTTCTACCATTACAAATCTCTGTGAACATTAAATTCAGCAATGCTTCAGATTTCAGCAAACATTCCTACTAATTTCTACCATTACAAGTCTCTGCACACATTTAATTCAACAACTATTAAGAATACACTTACTGATTCTACAATCCTAAATTCCCTTACCGGAAAATCAGGGCTGCCAAAATCGGGTCACGGGTCAAGTTCGGGTCCAACCTGAAACTAACTCGTCATTGTTCAACCCAAACCCGACCCATTTTTGCTAACAGGTCAGTTTTTCGGACCCGAACCCGACCCGCCAAGTGACGCTGGCTCCTACGTTGGTGTTCGAGTTCGACTTCACTGATTGCCTGATTCGTTCCTTGGACGGCATTCTCGGAAGCAACGAGTCAACGACAGGAATTCGCTCGCAGTGAAGAAGTTGTCGGCTCCAGGCTACTTCGTTGTTGTTCGACTTCGCTCTTTCCGGTCAGATCGGAAGTTACAACATTTTGATTGGAAGCACAGGAGTTCGCTCGTTGTGAACTATGAAGGAGCCGTCAGTCGTTGTTCTTCGATTTTGCTCCTTGGATGATGTTCCCTTCCAGTAGGATTGGAAGTTACAACATTTTGAACGGAAGCAACGATGACAGTTCGCTCGCTGAAGAAGTCATAAGCTTTTTGTTGTTGTTCGACTTTGCTCCTTGCCCTTGGATGACGTTCACTTCTGGTCAGAACGGAAGTTAGTAAGTTACAACATTTTGATCGAAAGCATTAGCAATGACGGGAGTTCGCTCGCTGTGAACAGTGAAGGAGCCGCCGATCGTTGTTGTTCGACTTCGCTTCTTGGACGACGTTCCCTTTCGGTAGGATTGGAAGTTACAACATTTAGATCAGAAGCAACGACGAGAGTTCGCTTGTCATGAAGGTCCCTTCTCCGTTTCGTGCGCTTCTTCGGCCAGAAACTCGGGTCAAAACCAGGTCATTCTCGGGTTTCCGAGTCATCCCGAACTCGACCTGAAATTTGAAACGGGGAAAAATCAAGACCCAAACCTGAAATTTTTGTGTCTGGTACGAGTCGAGTTTTCATGTCATGTCAAATATTGACACCCCTACAGAAAATTCACCGACATAATGCCTCCAGCTCTTCGCTCTCTCACGACCAACAGCTCTCAGCAATAGCAGTTGCTTAGAATCCAGGGATTGTCGTAGAAATGCTATGCATGGAATGAGGAGAAAATGCAATGCCTTGGTTATAAAATAAAATGCCACTAAACAAAATTATATTCTACTCCTATACTCCACTCATAACTCCACTAATCATTCCAAAAATCCATCCAGCCTCTTGTAATCAACCCAATGCATGCATGGCTAAGTGTTGTGGCTGCAGTAATAGAAATAAATAATGCAATGACAGAGGTACATTGCTTTTATTCATGGCATTCATCATTCTTGTTCAATCAATTGCTATTTAGAAGTGAGTTATGCCTTACATTACAAACAAACTATCATGCTTCAAAGCTCTCATATTGTGGCTTTACAATCAAGCCATACCTTCTTACAATTTTTTTTCTTTTTGTATACTCACCAACATCTCCATCATTAGCTTCAATTGAAGAACTATTACAATATCTTATACATCATTCTTATTTGTTTGTAATTGATGGTTAATGAGATGTAGGGATTTTCCCCAACCTCACCAAGAGTTTGTATGTATGAGATTTGGAACATTGTTCACCACCAATCATTGTAGTTCATTAGATTAGAGTATTTCATGAATCATTTTGGAAAGATAAAAGTTCAAGTCCTTATAAACTCCGGTCCACATTCAAGTTCACTTGTCTTCTATTGTCCGTCTGATTTGGTGTTCAGATCATGATTCAAGATTGATTCAAGTCTTTGCTTACATCATTTGATTTCCAAACCAAGTGTGAGTTTAAGTTCAATTAAAGCTCAAATCAATTCCTCTGTCGTCTTGTAAAGTCCCAGTTCGAGTTCAAATGAAAGTCCAAGTTTAAGTCCAAGTCTTGTTGTCCAAATCAAATCCTTGTTTGATTTCAAATGATTGAATCAAGTTCAAGTTCAACTATGTTCAAGTATCAAGTTTGAGCTCAGTTCAGCTTGAGTCCGACTCAAGTCTTACACAAGTCTTTCATCATTTATCCAAGTTTGGTTTTGAGTTTGAATTAAGCATTTTATTAATGTCTTTTGAGTTCAAATGAGTACAAGTACAAGCCATTCGTCGTTCTTGCATGTCATTCGAGTGCAATCAAGTCCAAGTGTAGCAATATTTTCACCCGAAATTTCGGCAACCTTCTGGCATCTCCCCCGTTTAGGGGAAAAATACGGAAAACTGGGCCTTTCCCACCACGCTAAGAAAAGCGTGCATGGTAGATGCCCTCTTTCGAGGACACTGCGGCCGTGTAATTTTTCGATCCCCCACCACGCTAAGAAAAGCGTGTATGGGTATTTTTTTTTGTAAAAAAATATTTTTTTTTTATTTTTGAAAATATTTTATAAGCAAGGCAGTTGTTTCCCCGCAAGCGGGTACTTATGGGTATCCCCGCTTCGTCATGCGCATCGCACCGGGATCCCTTCCCACCACGCTAAGAAAAGCGTGCATAGGCGGGGTTTCCAAGGCGATACGAACTTCGAAGAAGGAATTTAGGTGATTACCCGCTTCGTCGCAAACGTCGTGACGCACTCCCTCCCACCACGCTAAGAAAGCGTGTATAGGTGGTCGTTTTGTCTCGACGAATGTGTCGAAACGAGTTCTCGGAGTTTTTAAGGTTTAGAATTTTTTTTATACCTACGCAGGGTCGACGACGTTGACTCGAGGCAAGAGAGAGAAGCATTTGTAATTAATTAATCATCTAATTATAACTAATTCATTAATTACTTTTAATTATAATTAATATTATTTAATTATAATAATTATAATAAAATGATAATTAAATAACGAATTAAAATTAATAACAATTAACTATTTGATTATAATTAATCTATTAATTATAATTAATTATAATTAGTTATACCTAATTATAATTAAAAATAATTAATGCTAATTAATAGTTAAGTGTAATTAATAATAAATAACAATATTTAATCATAATTAATTATAATTAATATAATTAATAATTAATTATAATTTAAAATAATTATTTCATTATTATAATTAAGATTGATTAATTATAAATAAAATTAAAATAATTACCTCTCCCTCTCCACTCTCTGGTTTAACAGATTTATGGGATTCGGCCGAAGCAGCACGTGACAAGGGAGAAAGTTACCTTCACAGCCGCGAGCCCTTGTTGTTGCTTCCGTCAAAATGTTGTAGCTTCCGATCCTACTGGAGGAACCGAAGAAGCGAGGCAAAGAGAGAGGAGGATTCCGGCTCCAAGTAGGGAGAGGAAGATTCGGCTCTCTCCCTCTCTCTGTGTGTGTGGATCGAAGGAGGCAAAGGAGTTTGACGGGCTCGGCGGAGGAGGGAGACGGGGTTGAAGCTCGGCTAGGTATGAGGTTCTCCTCTCTCTATCTCTCTCTCTCTCTCTCTCTCTCTCTCTCTCTCTCTCTCTGCTTGCGTGAAATGTCGGCACAGGCGGAGGATCGAAGGTAGGAGCCGGATGTGGAGAGGGAGTTCAGGCGTGGAAGGAAGTTTGTGGGGAGAAGAGTTGTGCCATGTGAGAGCCCAATCGGTTGGCTTTTATAGAAGCTGGAGAGGAGCGAGCGAGGCTGTCATCGCAGGATTTGCGAGAAGAGACGGGAGCGACGCCGATTCAGCAGGATTTGCGGGAAGAGATCGATTCGGCGCCGTTTGCAGAGCTAGGTACTGTAGCAGGCTGCGATTTCTGCATGATTCCTGGATCCCATGGACGTGAGGTATGTATGCTGGATTTTGAGCTTTATTCCCTCTTTTTGATCTCTTGGATATAACATGAAGGTTAACAAATCACTATTTTAGGTTGTTTTACAAAATTCATGTCTGGCTAGCTGATTAATGCATTCTAAATCATTGCCACATTTTCTACCATTTAATGCATGCCAAATCTTATTGTACTTGTTTAAATTTGACAGTTTACCCTGGCTTCCAAGTGGGATATAATAGATGCTACGACATACATATAGCCCATGAACACACATTTAGATGTGTTTACAAGAGATAAAAGCAAGATCACATAGCATAGCGACAGGATATCGCTAGAATCTGGAGCAAGTAGCAAAGTATAAATAAATCAAACTAGAAGCACCTGATTGATTGATGACTAAATTTCCCTGCAGTACAAATTGTTCACACGTATAAATAGCATGTATCACGACATACCTTATCATAACCAGAAGATGAGCTCTCAGTGGCATCTAATATATGAAATACTTTGCTCCTCTGCATGCCAACAACACCAGAATCTCTACCATAAAATATCAAGTCGGGTTCTGAAGGTTCTAGCGGTGTATGTACACTGGTTGCCATTTTTCGTTTAGCCGCATTCTTTCGGTTTGTCCATGTTTTCTTAGACGTCCACTCTCTGAATGTATTTTCCACATCCTTGCCATCAGTAGGACCTGTTAAATTTTAAACAGGACTGACATGAAAAAATCAATGCTGAAAAGCAACAACACAAGTCCTTACACATTTTCACATCAGTATGATATCTTGTAGGAACAAGGGAAAATGTTGATCCATCAGCTACAAAAAGGCGGCACCGATCCCCAAGTTCATATTTCTGTAACATAGTGCAGCAGGCAGCTAATCGGTGTCGTGCAACATCTACACCGGTAATGGTTCCCGAGTTACCAAGCAAGTCAGCAAGCATGCAGAGCTTGGCACCTAATATCACAGGCAGGTGAAGACAATAGCGGTTTAATAACAGAATGCAGAAATAATCTAGTAGTTGTTATTCTAGCTTCTGCAAATGCAGGCCAAAAACATATAGATGCATGACTATGGTGCCTTCATGGGTTTGCTAGTATACAGTACCTATTCTTGTGGTATTCTTGACGGTAGGTAATCATTAGGGTAAACAGGATCTATTATTGCATGATTGGGATTCTTTTTTGAATTCTTTGGATTTATTCATTCATTACATTATTATTTGAGTTCTGATTTTTCATTTTTGTATTTAAGATTTTAATTTAAAAAAGTTTTAAGCTTATTTACTGATATGTGATTAGTGAATCATAAATTTCCCTGGTATGAATTGCATGCATCACATCATTCTAATTGCATTAGGAAATCTTAACTCAAAGACCTATATCATCATGCATTAAATTACTCTTAGAGCTTTAGGTTACATCAACATGCACTCAAGAACATGGCTAATTATCCATGTAACCTGACAAATCCTACTCAAATCATGCTACCAAGCATCTCCTAGACCTCACTTATTATCACGACATAACTCGAAGACTCGAATTAACGACACTGGAACAGACGATCAGACACTTAGTACCTTTCTTTCAATAACTTAAACAATTAACAAACTAACATCCCACATATAACTGAAGAACCACTAAAACAATTTTACAAATTGAATATATACATAAACTAGTTCTTACCTGTTATCATTTGATCTTCTTCTTCTGTAGGCAAATTTTTCTCTTTCGGATATTTATTTGTTAGAAGATTTACCTGAGATTTTAGTTTAACAGTTTGAAAATTTACATAGTAAAATCGATGGATAAATATAGATTGTAGTATAGCAATTAAACATATATAAAAGCAACATGTCCTTTATCTTTCTTGTATAGTTAACATATATATAATATTTCATATACTGTAAAATCTTATTATTTGCCTTCCAAGTAATTTGTTTCTTTTTTCTATTTCATTTATTCATTTTTCATTTGCCATTTATTCCTTTTTCCTTTCCATTTAGTACAAGAGCACCGTCTAAACTTTTTACTAATAAAGGTCAACCATTTTCATTTGACGTGCATGGGTACGTCGCATCCATAGCCAGTATCACAAGGGAATGAATTACTGAATTTGCATACCTGCACATTTTTCTTCTCTTTTTTTAATACTTTCATTTACATGTTATAAATTATTTTATTCATTTCATTTTTTTTATTTACATGTATTTTAATCGATATATGCATTTTTCATACATATATATCTATTCATATTACATTATAATTTTAATTGCTAAACTTTCATCATTTTTTAACATAATAACATTCAAATATAAATAAATAAATAAATAGGCATGATACTGTATTTAAAATTGAAATAAAAAATAAAAGAATATAATTGTAATAAAATAACTCTAATTACCAACTTTAATTACTTTCGTGTATACATATCCTTTCAAATCCTTGATCTTTGAAATACTGAATAGCCTTCCTTAATGCCATCTAAAATCATGTACACAATTATATGAATATATACAATTACCTTAAACTATATTTTCCATTAAATTTGAATAACTTTTGCATTAACATTTAAGTACCTCTTACCTATTCACTTCCTATAACACTTGATGTAAATTAATATTTTATCTCAGCTCATTGGTCAACTCATTCAATCAATTGATCTTCCTTTTCATCAACTCAAAGATTTCACCGCCTATATAAATCCCAAAATCTCAATTCTATATACAAAACATTAAATTCCCTTATTTTAAAATAAAACAAAATAACTTACATTTCACCAAATAATAAAATAGTTGAACACTTCCTTTTTTCTTCTTTAGTGCATTCAACTTTTATAAATTAAATAAACAAACATATCTTACACAAGAATTTACATTAATCGGCGGTTAATTTCTAAAAATTATTAAAAATTAATTATTCTTAATTTAAATTAAATTAAATTAAAATACCTCGATGACCTTTCTTCCAAATTTCCTTCTCTTTTCCTAGACTTCCTCATCCATCTAACAAATAATAAAATAAAATACTAAATTACTTACCTATTTTAGCAATCGAGAAAAAAAAAATAAACTCCTCACAAGCACCATATTCTTCTTCCTTACCCAAATTCTTTTCTTTCTTCTCTATTGTTGCCTACTCTCGTTCAGAGCTTTCCTCGATTGTATAGTTCACTAGAGTGAGCAAATCAAAGTTATCTCCCACGAGGAGTCATAACTTTTCACTCCCAAACCCATTTCCTCGCTCATTTACATGATTCAGTCTCGCTAGTAGCTCCTGCACTCGAGTTCGACCAGCTCGTGCCCGTCTCTCTGCTCGCCCGCTGGCTGCTACTATTAGGGCCGGTTCAACTGAACTGAACAAAGCCAATTCTTACACTTATGGCAACAATCGCATCGAGTTGTAACTCCCTCGCCTTCAACTTGGTCCAAGTGTTTCGCAGACAACCCTCACTCTCTAGCCTAAGCCCCATTCCTTCCAACAAAACCTCCATCATCGATCCTCAAACCTAATGATAGTCCCGTCCTCCAACCATTGACTTTCTCGTTGAAGATAATCTTCAACCCGAGCAACCACTATTGTCGTCAACTCCTCAATCACACCAACCTCCTTAACTTCAACCACTTCCCTGTCAAACCAAGCCCCCACATCTCCTGCACAACAGCCACCTCTGACATCTGACTTACCTCGATCATCTGCAAGCTTCCACACGCAACTTCCTCACCCCTGCGCCCATCCAACCACCAATGATCTTCAACCAACATTCTCTTCCCTTACTCACCGCCTTAAGCCAAACAATAGTTGACAAACTCCCTTTTATCATGACACATTGCATTCTCCCTCAAGCCTCGTGCATCTCCTCCTGCATCTGCTTAGCATAGATTAACCAGGAAACCAAAAATCACGCCAACGACAATCCAACTGCCATAATGATCTTCCCATTTCTAGCAAAAAACTCCATCTTTATCACTATCTTCCTGTTTGTTTCTACTTTCCTCCCTCCAACTCTCTCTCCTACCACTCTCTTCTCTCTCACTCTATCTCCTACCACTCTCTATACCTCTTTTATATATATATAAAAGAGTGAAAAAAGAAAAGAAAATAAAAAGACCAACAAAAAGGAGGAAAACAATATCTGATGTTGCCGCAAGTTTCATAGCCTTGCCACAAAGCCCACAACAATTGTTAATAAAGTCATTTCGCTCACAAAAGATATAATGTATTTAAGAAAAGAGATGAACATCTAATTACTTATAAGAAGGATCTACATAAAATATTTATTGATTTAGAGAAAGCATATGAAAGAGTTTCAAGAGAAACTTCTTTTGATAGTTCTAGAAAAGAAAGAGGTTAATGATGCTTATATTCAAGTCACTAAGGATATGTATGCAGATGCTATTACTTATGGTCAAACACAAGGTGGTTTGATCATGCATTTTCCTATTTTAGTTGGATTACATCAAGAATCAACTTTAAGCCCATATCCTTTTGCTTTAGTCATTGATGTTCATACTAAACATCTGCAAGAGGACGCACCTCGGTGTATGCTTTTTGATGATGATATTCTTTTGTTGATAAGACTAGAGAGGGAGTTGAAGGAAAACTTGAATTATGGAGATCAACCTTAGACTCTAAAGGTTTTCTCTTGAGTAGATCTAAAACTGAATACATGAAGTGTAATTTTAGTAGTAATAAATATAATGGTAGGTTCGAGACATTGAGTGATAAAGTCATTAAAAAGAGTGCATGTTTTAGATATCTGGGTTTATTGTTCAAAGCAACAATGAAATAAAGGGGAATATTAGTAGAATTCAAGTTGGATGGTTGAAGTGGAAGAATGCATCAAGCCTGTTGTGTGATAGAAAAGTCCCCCTCAAACTTAAGAAAAAATTCCATAAGATGGTGGTGGACTTGTAATGCTTTATGGCGTAGAATGTTGGCCATTAAAAGAGAAGCATAAGATTAAGTGTTGCAATGATGAGGATGCTAAAATGGATGAGTGGCTTCACTCTTAGCGGTAGAATATGAAATGAGCATATATGTGAAAAAGTTAAAGTAGCTCAAATGGACGATAAGATGAGAGAGAGTTGCCTTAGATTGTTTGGCACATAAACAACCAGCCTTCCAATGACTTTATTAGGAGAGTAAATGTATTAGATTTGGCCTATATTAAAAAAGGTTTAGTTAGACCTAACGGATCACCAGCCCAATGCCCCGGCGTGCGATCTTTGGAGCGCACCAAAAAAGCTTGTTAAAAAATATTAGAAATGACTTTTTTTTATTAACTTTAAATGAAATTTTGATTCTCAACATAAAAATGGAGAAAAATTATTCATGAATCCGACGACATGTAGTGGGATAAAGGCTTGATGTTGTTGTTGTTGGTGGTGGTGGTGTTGTTGTTGGTACCTATACCAACAATTATTCTTGCAGCTAGGCATTCCCACATGTATTGTTATCAAGTGGCACTAGAGAAAGTGAAATGTTTTATTTGTATTTAGCATGGGTATAGTGATGTAGAACGTACATGCAATGATGATTTGGATTAAGGAATTTGCATGCTTAATTTTAAAAATCACAATAATTATATCTTTATATTGATTATAAGCGACAAAATAAAACACAAAGAGCAATAAGATAAGCTTAGGTTAAATCACATGCATTTGTGTTAAGATTATAACACAGTCAATTTAATCTAACATTGCATGCATTATTGGTTTTCAACAATAAATCCAAATGTTAACAATAAGATTAGTCACTACAAGAAGATCCTTCACCCAACTCTTCAAATTACTAGGTTTTAGCGGAGAAGCATTAACATGATCTTCATGAATATAATAAAACCACAATCAAGGATGCAACTATGAAGATAGAGAGTCAGGTGTCGAGTTTACCCAAAGATAAGAGAGATACGCACTCTAGCAAGGTCGTTTGAATGCTGGAAAAGAAGTGGACAGCAACCACAAGCCTTCTTGCACCAAGGAACAACTGGGAAGAGGTGCAGAACTTCAGGACAACAATTTCCTAGCATTAGGAGGGCTGGCAAAGGTCCTTGTTGGAAATTTTTGGGAAGCAAGAACCTTGGCTGGAATTTTCTGAATAGCAAAATATGGACTGGAATTACCTAGACAGTAGGAAAATTCTTCCAATGGAGGCTCTGGACAGTAGTGTGGGGGTTCAGACAACAGGCCGGCCCCTTTTTCTAGCCGAAATTCCCTTGATAGAAAGTAGGAGCTTAAGGAAAAGAGAGGGAAATTGAGGGTGACGGCTAGCGTGGATGGGGTTAGAGTGGGGCTGAGATGTAAACTTAGTGGAGTATCTTATTTAGGTATGGGAGGGAGAGTGTGACACCCCACAGTATTCCTGACTAATACAGTAGAGTGTAACAGATAACTAAACATGTCAGTTTTCCTGATATAACATTTTTCATAACAATCCTTTCCATAAAAATTAAAACATCTCATCAACCTCAGTGAACTCATCAACAGAAGCACTTAAAAGTCTTAACATCCTCAATACATAATTATAGAGCCACTACAAAAAATTCAAACAACCATATTAGGGAATTTTTAACACACCTCTACTTAGGTTATTCAAACAGAAATAAAACTAACATATTTGATTGTAATACTTGACCCTAGCAGCAACCCCTTGTTCCTTTCCTTTTCCTATAACAACAGCCAGTAAGAAGTAACTGGTGAGCTATGAGGCTCAGTAAGCTATGCAAATTAAGTTAACAGTATAATACAATAAGAAGAATAATCCAAAAGAATAACTCAAAACATGAAAGTCATCCATGATTAAACTTACTTCTACTAGTAGAAGTCTCATAAACATTTATTAGCATTACTCTTTACTTTATTGAAGTTTCCATTGAATATCAAATTCCATTAGTAAAAGACTTGGCTATCCTTTCGTAATCTTATTCAATGGAGCCCAGGAAAACCTGGCATTATCGCCATTGAATTTCATTGAGGTCCCTTTTGCCTCCTTAGGGGTCCCTTTTGCCCCACCTGCTATGCAGGTATCTTTGCTCTTGGAGTCCCTTTTGCCCCACCTACAATACAGGTTCATATTTGGGTCTCTTTTGCCCACCTGACATTGTAGAAATACTTTTTCAGTAGCTTGATCCACTAATTGTGAACCCAACAATTATCTTTCACCAACTTCAAACCAACTCAAGGGAGTTTTGCATCTTCTGCCATATAAAGCTTCATATGGAGCCATCTTGATGCTGGATTGGTAGCTATTATTATAAGTGAATTTGATCAATGGAATATGATCTTCCCAGCTACCTTCAAAATCCAGAATACACAATCTTAACAAATCTTCCAACACCTGAATCAGTCTTTCTGATTGGCCATCTGTCTGTGGATGAAAAGCAGTACTAAATTTCAACTTGGTGCCCAAACTTGCATGTGTACTCTTCCATAACTTAGATGTAAAATGCCCATCTCTATTTGATACAATAGCCTTAGGAATTCCATGTAATCTAATGATTTCCTTCACAAATAACTTAGCCAATTTCTCCACTGGGTCAATTTGACGAATAGGTAGAAAATGAGCTGACTTAATGAGTCTGTCATCTACCACCCAAATACTATCGTGTCCTTGCCTTGACCTAGGAAATCTTGTAACAAAATCCATGGCTATTTTTTCCCACTTCAACTCAGGAATTGGTAAAGATTGCAACATTCCACTTGATTTTTGATGCTCAGCTTTAACAACTTGACATTTTTCACATTTAGCCACATACTCTGTCACATCTCTTTTCCTTCCTGACTAACAAAACAAATTCTTCAAATCCTTATACATCTTTGTGCTTCTAGGGTGAATTGAATAACTAGTATTATGTGCCTCAAATAAAATATCTTGAATCAAATCTGCTTCTTTTGGTATCCATAAATGCCCCTTGCTCCTGATTCTTCCTTGTTCATCAACACTGAGATCCTGCCTTGATACTGATTTTACATGCTCCAAAAACTTTTGATATTCAATACTAGACTTCTGAGCTTCATTAATTATGTCTTCTAAAGAAGGATGAACCGACATTTGATTAAGGCTAAATGGGTTTTGATCTCCGTGAATTCTAACTTCTAATTGTAAGTTCTCTATTTCTTTAATCAGCCTTTCATCATCAGTCAACATATTCAACTGTGTTTGATTCTTTCTACTCAAAGCATCAGCTACAACATTAGCCTTGCCTGGACAATATTGGATGTCAAGATCATAATCTTTTATTAACTCCAACCATCTTCTCTGTCTCAAATTTAATTCCTTCTGAGTGAAAATGTATTTCAAACTCTTATGATCTGAAAAGATTTCACATTTTATCCCATACAAATAGTGTCTCCAAATTTTCAATGCAAATACCACTGCAGCCAACTCCAAATCATGAATTGGATAATTCTTTTCATGTGGCTTAAGCTGCCTTGAAGCATAGGCTATCACCTTTCTGTTCTGCATCAGAACACATCCTAACCCTTTTAAAGAAGCATCACTGAACAACTGAAATCCTTCTGTCCCAGAAGGAATTGTCAACACTGGTGCAGTGGTTAAACATTGCTTCAATTCTTGAAAACTCTGTTCACAATCATCGGTCCATTCAAACTTTATATCCTTTCTAGTCAATTTAGATAAACGCAAAGTAATCTGAGAAAAGCCCTTAACAAATCTTCTATAATATCCGGCTAAACCCAAAAAACTTCTTACCTCTGTCACATTTGTTGGTCTTGGCCAATCTACTACTGCTTTAATCTTTTCTGGATCCACTGAAATTCCTTCTCCACTAACAATGTGTCCCAAAAATGAAATCTTCTTCAACCAGAACTCGCACTTAGAATATTTGGCAAACAATTTATGTTGTCGCAGTAAATCAAGTACAACTTTCAAATGCTCTGTATGGTCCTTATCATTCTTAGAATAGATCAATGTCATCAATAAATATAATAACAAATTGATCCAGATAAGGTCTGAAAATTATGTTCATCATATCCATGAATACTACTGGGGCATTGGTTAACCCAAATGGCATAACAAAAAATTCATAGTGTCCATATCTGATTCCAAAAGCAGTTTTCTCTACATCACATTCCTTCACCCTAACCTGGTGATATCCTTATCTCAAATCAATTCTGGAAAAAATAGAAGCACATGCTAACTGATCAAAGAGATCATCAATTCTAGGAAGAGAATACTTATTTTTAATTGTCACCTTGTTTAATTCTCTGTAATCAATGCAGAGTCTCATTGAACCATCCTTCTTCTTGATAAATAACACAGGTGCACTCCAAGGGGATGAACTAGGTCTGATAAAACCCTTCTCAATCAGTTCAGTCAACTGATCTTTCAGATCTTGCAATTCCTTGTTTGTCATTCTATAAGGTGCTTTGACAATAGGATTCGTTCCAGGTTGCAAATTTATTGAAAATTCAACCTCTCTCTCATGACCTAAATCCTTCCATTCCTCAGAGAAAACATCTATAAATTTGTTCACAATAGGAATGGAATACATGTCATTACTTTCCTCTTTTATCACTTCTAATTTTGTTAGGAAGATTAAGGCTTCGTTTGGGACGGCTTTTTTATTGATTTCTAAAACAGAGTTTTAGTACAAAAATAAAAAAATTTAAACTAAAACTCCGTTTTAGAAAGTAATAAAAAAGCCGTCCCAAACGAACCCTAAGTCACCTGCTCTTATACTTTTAAGTACCTGACTAGAAGCAAGCAAGGAAGAAACTACTCCTCTTTCACATTGAAAATAAAATACTTCTTCTCCATGCATATCAAATCTGACCTTCTTCCAACATTCTATAATGGCAAAATGTTTGACTAACCAATCCATTCCCAGAATTATATCAAATTCCACCAATGGGAGTACTATGAAATCTGCTTGAAATTTTCTACCAGCTATCATAAAATTGACTGAACATGTTGTGTTGGCATTCAAATAATTACCCGCAGGTAATCTAACATACAATCCAGGAGTAAAAGAGACAAGTTCCACATTTATTTTTCCACAAAATATCTCAGATATAAATGAATGTGACACACCAGAATCAAAAAGTACTCTAGCAGGTAAATCTGAGATAATTAAAGTGCCTGTCACCACCTCAGAAGAGTTTTTGGACTCCTGGGAAGATAAAGCAAAAACTCTAGCTGGTGCTGATCTGACTGCTTCACTTGAGGTTTCTCCTTTAATCTTCAAAGCAGGTTGATGCATCTGTGATCTCGCAACCCTGTACTGATCTGTCCTTTGATTGCTTCTAATTTCTGTGACTCTTTGACCATTCTTTGGATAGTTCCTCTTGATATGACTAGATTCTCCACATAGATAACACTTCCTTGAATTCATAAGGCATCTTCCTAAATGAGATTTTCCACAAGTGGCACAAATTGGTATCACAGGCAGCCTTGTAAACTGCTGTTGTTGACCCTGTTGAAATTTCTGCTTTTTTGGATGATCCACCTCTGTGATCACTTTGTCTCTTTCTATCATTATTATCCCATTTCTTCTTAACCACTTCTATGTCATTTTCCAACAATCTAGCACTTTCTACCAATTCAGAAAATTCTTTCATGCACAGAGGGATTAAAGGCTGTCTCAGAGAATCCCTCAAACCCTTCAAAAACCTATAGCATTTTTCCTCTGAAGTACTTATCAACTGTGGAGCATACCTTGAAAGAGCTGTAAATTCTGCTTCATATTGAATGACAGTCTTTGTTCTCTGCTTAAGATTCACAAAATTTTCCTGCATTGCTTGCTTTGCTGATGGAGGAACATATCATTCTCTGAATACTTGCTTAAATTCTTCCCACATAATTTGTTCCTCAGATTTACCTCTGAATTTCTCCAATAGTTGTCCTCTCCACCATCTTGCTGCTTCACCCTCTAGCATAAAGATTGCTAGAGCTACCCGTGTATTCTCAGGACATTTCAATCCATTTAAGACCTTCTCTATTCTGATGATCCAGTCCTCAGCACTTCTGGCATCAACTCCTCCTTTAAACAAAGGAGGTTTTAGGCCTTTGAACAGCTTTAAATGCTTATCCACCTCTGCGCTAACATGATCACCTGCTTCCACATTTGTACTACTACCCGGAGGGATAGGAGTAACTGGTGTAACTACAATTGGAACACCAGGTGTTGCAGATCCCACCATAGACTGCATTTTTTCCATCATCTGCATCATCATATTCATCATTTGCAGTTGCATCATATTCCCTGACATTGCATTCATAGCATCCATTCCTACAGGTGCAGGAGTTACACTAGGTGCACTGCCTCCTACTGGTGCCACGATTTTTGGATCTTCAGAAATCCTAAAAGGTTGAGATGACTGCCCTTCACCTCCTTCAGTTATTCTTTCAGTCATTACTTCTGAAATGCATTACAATAAGAGTTATGCATTTAAATCATTCATCAAACACTTAAACACAATAAATAGGTTTTACCATCATATGTTCTCATATCAATGAAACTCCAATTAACCATGCTTCCTAACTTAGATATACAAGTTTTCCTAGGCTCTGTAATAATTCCTTCAAATTTATTCTTATTATCTTAGACATTTCTCTTATGCTTCCGTACTTAAATCCTCAGGATCTTAACATTTGCTCTGATACCACTTTCGTGACACCCCACAATATTCCTGACTAATACAGTAGAGTGTAACAGATAACTAAACATATCAATTTTCCTGATATAACATTTTTCATAACAATCCTTTCCATAACAATTAAAACATCTCATCAAACTTAGTGAACTCATCAACAGAAGCACTTAAAAGTCTTAAACATCCTCAATACATAATTATAGAGCCACTACAAAAAATCCAAACAACCATATTAGAGAATTTTTAACATACCTCTACTTAGGTTATTCAAACAGAAATAAAACTAACATATTTGATTGTAATACTTGACCCTAGTCAGCAACCCCTTGTTTCTTTTTTTTTTCCTATAACAACAGCCAGTAAGAAGTAACTGGTGAGCTATGAGGCTCAATAAACTATGCAAATTAAGTTAATAATATAATACAATAAGAAGAATAATCCAAAAGAATAACTCAAAACATGAAAGTCATCCATGATTAAACTTACTTCTACTAGTAGAAGTCTCATAAACATTTATTAGCATTACTCTTTACTTTATTGAAGTTTCCATTGAATATCAAATTACATTAGTAAAAGACTTGGCTATCCTTTCGTAACCTTATTTGATGGAGCCCAGGAAAACCTGGCATTATCGCCATTGAATTTCATTGAGGTCCCTTTTGCCTCCTTAGGGGTCCCTTTTGCCCCACCTGCTATGCAGGTATCTTTTCTCTTGGGGTCCCTTTTGCCCCACCTACAATACGGGTTCATATTTGGGTTCCTTTTGCCCACCTGATATTGTAGAAATACATCATATCATAGGTTAGCCAATCTTTAACTTAATTTGATATTAAAAATTCATACATTCATAGTTCACACTTATTGCACTGGATATAATCCTTTCATTATGCATATAACCATACATTTGCTATAGGAAGAATATGATTGATAAAAAGTTAAAAGAAAACTTCTTTCATAATTATCAATTACATCTGCCTTCATTATCATTCATGATATCACTTGTATAGAATTAATATGGAAATTTTCTAAAGCTTTACATTCTTCCAAACATTCTTACATATAACCATTTAAATGATTATACCAATCTTAATTAAACTTTCATGATATAACAAAGGTAACAATAGATCATATTCAAAAGCTTGATAAAACATTCCAACAAAGAAACTAAATTAATCATAATACATATATTTCTTTACACATTAATTTAGCATTACTTACCTTCTTGACAATTTGATTCTTCTACACCTTCCCTTCTTACTCTTCTTCTATTATAAGTCACCTCAAAAGTTTCTCTTTGCATGAATATATTTGATGAATCCTAACCTTATAACTGTTCAATATTAGAACTTTTGTCACTCTTTAAAAATATAAAATACAACTAAAAATATATCAAAAGTACTTACCTCTTTCTCCTTACAATTTTCCTTCTATTCTTTCCTTACTGTTCTTTGTTTCCTATCAAAGCCAAAATTTCTACACCAACTTCTGTCTTTCACAAATCAGCCGCAGTATGCTTTGCCTTCTCTTCACATCCAAAAAAAAATCATTTTAGCATATGCATACTTTGCTACTATCTTTCACAGTTACTAAATTTCTTCACTAAAATTATTCTTACACACCATATTTCTGTAATTCAGCAATTCTTTAACTGAATTCTATAAAACAGAGATTTCAGAAATACCTTTATTCGCAATTGCTCCCTACAGCACAGCGTTGAATGCACTACAGGATTCCCTTCCTGATTTACAGTAGAAATACTCTCTGGCCGAATTTCTGCTATAGGAATTTTTGCTGAATTCCTAGTCTTTGCTATAGTCCACCACTTGCAACATTATCTCGATAGTTGCTATAGTATTTCCTTCTAAACTACCGAATTCCCACAGCACACAGAACTTCTGTGCAGAACTTTTCTTATAGCTTTATGTGCACTTATGAATTTCTTATAATCCTTCAGCATGCAGTTGTTATTTCCCAAACCGGAAATCCAACTTCTGCTTCTTACTTCAGCTAGTTCCGCCTCTTGCTTCAGCCAGATCATGTTCCGCCTCTTCCTAAAGGAGAATTGCCAATTTCCTATACAGGAATAGAGGCATTCTACACAGTCTCGGGTGAGAGTGTATAACCGAACTTGCTACGGAATATATTAAATCCTTATCTCGTTCAGTAATTCCACACTAGATGATAAGATGGAGTGGACACCACTCCAAAACTTCTATTCTCTTTATCCACACCAATGAACACATCTATTCAGAAAAAAAAAATATTTACATCAATATTTTGTCGATTTTATTTAACAGTACTTAAAACTTTATTTAAATAAGGTTTGATTTTCTTTTACCAGAATTTGAGTTGTCACAATTCTTCCATCCTTAATAGAATTTCGTACCCGAAATTCAACTTTTCATACATCATCAAACAGGTGAGGAAATTTACGTTTAAATTCTGCTTCAATCTCCCATGTTGCATGCTTTACTGGCCTATTCTTCCATTTCACTTTTACAAAGGGACTCATTCTGCTCCTCAGTTTACGAACTTCTCTACCCAATATCATTTCAGGTTCTTCAACATATGTCAAATCTTTCTGAAGTTCAATATCTTTCTTAAAAACTCTTTGACTCTCATCTGTAACCCACTTTCTGAGCATTGATACATGAAAAACATTATATATATCGGACATATCTGAAGGTAGAGCCAATTTGTATGCTACTTGCCCCATTCTTTCAATAATCTCATAAGGACCTATAAATCTAGGACTGAGTTTCCCGCTCTGCCCAAATCGAGCAATACCTTTCATTGGTCTCACTTTCAAGAATACAAAAATCTCCCACATCAAATTCTATCGTTTTATGCTTGAGATCATAATATTTATGTTGGCGGTCTTGAGCTGCTTTTAATCTGTCTCTGATCAGCCTTACCTTTTCAGTAGCTTGATCCACTAATTGTGAACCCAACAATTGTCTTTCACCAACTTCAAACCAACTCAAGGGAGTTTTGCATCTTCTGCCATATAAAGCTTCATATGGAGCCATCTTGATGCTGGATTGGTAGCTATTATTATAAGTGAATTCGATCAATGGAACATGATCTTCATAGCTACCTCCAAAATCCAGAATACACAATCTTAACAAATCTTCCAACACCTGAATCAGTCTTTCTGATTGGCCATCTGTCTATGGATGAAAAGCAGTACTGAATTTCAACTTGGTGCCCAAACTTGCATGTGTACTCTTCCATAACTTAGATGTAAAACGCCCATCTCTATCTGATACAATAGCCTTAGGAATTCCATGTAATCTAATGATTTCCTTCACAAATAACTTAGCCAATTTCTCCACTGGGTCAATTTGACAAATAGGTAGAAAATGAGCTGACTTAGTGAGTCTGTCAAGTACCACCCAAATACTATCGTGTCCTTGCCTTGACCTAGGAAATCCTGTAACAAAATCCATGGCTATTTCTTCCCACTTCCACTCAGGAATTGGTAAAGATTACAACATTCCACTTGGTTTCTGATGCTCAGCTTTAACAACTTGACATTTTTCACATTTAGCCATATACTCTGTCACATCTCTTTTCATTCTTGACCACCAAAATAAATTCTTCAAATCCTTATACATCTTTGTGCTTCCAGGGGGAAGAGGCCAGCCAGTGGGGTGATGGATTGGATTGGTTGGCAGTGGAGGGGAGGAGGATAAGGTGGCTGGTAACAAGAAAAAAAGATAATAATAATAATAATAATAATAATAATAATAATAATAATAATAATAATAAACAATAAACCGCGAGTCCCGGAATCCACCGATGGTTGACAGGTGATGTGTGACCATCTCCTAGGATTTATCCTCTCAAGAACTCACAAAGAGATCAAGAACAAAAAAGCTGAATTTTTATTAATAATCATCATCCCCCAAAATACAAGATAACTAGCCTATATATAGGCCTCATGAAAAAAAAAATAATGACTAAAATGCCCTTTTGGCTACAACATCACATGACCACCTCTAAGGGTAAAATGGGAAAAAACAGAAATATAAATTAAACTAACACATAAAACACATCAAAAAAAGAAAAAAATAAACTCCATATTGTAACCGCTGATCTCTGATGTCCTCATTATACAGCTAGTAGTTGCTACAAATGTGGATTTTTGTTTCACAATATTCACCTTCGCATGTGGCATCAGCATGTGCATCGGCTCATAGGAGATTACTTTATGCAGTGGATTTAAATTCCCAATTTCTATATAAGGTTTGGCTGAGAATTTATGGTTAACTGGAATTAGATTGGGCTTATTTTGGCCAACCATTTCTAATAATTGAGGGATGAGAAGTGATGTAGACAAAGGGGGGGGGTTAACTCATGTCCAAAATAAATCAATTTTGGCCTCCCTCGAGTTTACAAGCTCAATCAAAATTGAGCTGAAATTTTAGCTCATTTATGAGCTGATCTTTAGTTCACTTATTCAACTAAGGATTAGCTCATTATTAACTAACATTTTAGTTCATAGTTATCTTTTTATTAAATGTAATTTTTATAGTTTTTTTAATGTCTTAATTTAAGTTGTCTCTTGGGTTCCAAAAGGGCTTTTGGAATCCCAAGAAAATTGTTTCGTTTTCCCATACCGTTGCTCCTTGGCTTCCACCATGGGCTGCTATTTTCTGTGCCTTTGCCCCTTGAATTTCCGACCGGCTGCTGGTTTTCCGAGCCTGGGAGTTTTTCCGTGGCTTTGGCGCCTTGGTTCCGTGCGGCCTCCTTGGCTCCCGTGGTTGCTCCTTCGGTTCCTGGGCTTGGGTTGTTTTTCCGTAAAAAGCAATAGGGTTTTATGGTTTGTGATGTTTGGAATTCCAATAAGAATTCAATGTTTGTGTCTTTTGATATTCCCCTTTCATACCTATAAATATGAAAGCTTTGTTATGTTTTAAAATAGTGAATGATATGTTATTTTTGGAAAAGCTATAACCTGCGGATTTGCTTGGAAAAGCTTGCGAGCTTTGTCCACCTTTTTTCTCATCCCCTCCGGAAATCTTGCGAGTTCTTTCCAACCTTTCTTCTCGGCTTCTAACCTCTTTCCTCTCTCCGCAAGTGCCACTCCACCTGTATCCCTCTTCTAAATTGTGAAACAATTTTAGGGTGTCTTTAATTTCGAGTCATTGTAATTTGTTTAAGTGTTCGAGTCGTCTCTGTAAGTTTTTTTTTTTTAATTTCTAAATCTTTGTTAGATTTGCAATGTAAGAGTTTGTTCTAATATCTCTAGTCAATTCTCTTCTT
The DNA here is from genome assembly GCA_016618105.1 of Dendrobium huoshanense. Lineage (NCBI taxonomy): Eukaryota > Viridiplantae > Streptophyta > Magnoliopsida > Asparagales > Orchidaceae > Dendrobium > Dendrobium huoshanense. Next base: position 28,418,706 of record CM028350.1, on the reverse strand, counting down.
TTTGTGGTTTCTTTTGGGTTGTCTATGTGGGTTCAAGAGATATATGCTCCCCTATATTTTTTTATTGCATCAAGAAGTCAATAAAAAAGATGTTATTAGGCGTGTAAATTATTTTCTTAGATTGAATAAAAATGTCTTATTTAAATTTTCAAGTTGGATATATGATTGTTTTGAGTGCGGTATAAGTGTGATCATATAATTCCAAGGGAAGTCATCTCATTGTATCGTTAGCATGTATTTCTTACTTGGTTAACTTTCTTCTTGGATCTATCTTCTTCAACATAATTTATCAATAGTTAGCTAGCATTTATAATCAAAGTTGACACAACTATAAATCTAATTATGCTTAAAACTATATTTGCTCATTGATCTTGCCTAATTCAAATTTCTTACTAATTTCATGGGATTTATTTGAACATTAAATCATAGTTAGGGTTCTAACTATTGTAATTAAAATTGCATTTCCATTTTACGAATTTGTTGACACAATTTTCATGTCGAGGCGTCTCGATTTGTGCCAAATCAAATCGAGTTTAATTTGCATGAAATTGGCTCAATCTACTTAATTAAGCCTCATTAAACCCAAATAGACTCAAATTGGACCCAAAATGAGTCCAATTAAACTCAATTAAACCCAAATTAAATCAAATCAAATCTTTAAGCCTAATTACCTGAAATTAATTCAATTGAATCAAATCGAACTCAAATCGACCCAAATCGAGCTCAATTTGAACTCAATTCAAGCCCAATTGGTAGAATTTGAACGAAATTGATTTTCCAAATCAATAAATTCAAATCAACGGCTAAGATTACCTTGAAATTCTCTCCCTGTGCACTGTTGTCTTCCCATCAAATCTCAGAGCAGGTAATCGAGCGAGATCTTATCCATGTTCCTATACACTAAATCAAGACTTTCGGCTTCTGAGTTCTTCCCGCGTGCATGCGGCCAACCCGATTTTTCTCTACTTGCATGCGGTCCGTCTAGGCAGAGAGAGAGAGAGAGAGAGACGAGTGAGAGATGAGAGCTATGGTGGTATTCGTTTGGATTTCAACGTGTGTTCCTGGGCCGATTGAACACGAGACGAAGTCTCCATGTACGTGCGCTAGTGCCAAGCAGGGCAAGAGATGTCTTCTTCTCTGTGTGCGACCAATTGGGAGGATCAAGAGGCTTCTTCTATGCAAATATGCCAAACCGAGCGACTACCTAGGGATGAAATAAACAGAGGTCTTTGGTTGTAGCTTCATCCTTCAATCAGCAAAACTAAAAGCACAAGCAATACAATGCTTTTTCGACTCTTGTTGTTATAACAGGTAATACTAATGCCAATTTCAATAGTCTGTAAACAAGAGTTTATAAAATAACATTTTCATTTTGGATATTTTTCTCAACAAGACTTCATATATCTTTTAATAAAAAAAATTATTCATCAGATCGCATATCCATAATATAAATGTCCAACTGATTTTCAAGAATGGCCTGATTAAATGGAGTAAAATCAGTTGGATAAAATTATGTTATCATAATCAACTTGTCTTTATTGAATCATAAAATGCATTATTAGAATTCAAACAAACAATAAACAAAAGAAATCAGTATTTGCTTGTCTTAAAAGAAACCTTACGCAATCAACGAAAGTATTTAGTCGCGTGCGATATGCAATCGCAGCTTGATATGATTGCTTCTGGAAGACAAAAGCAATATAGACTTTGTTTCATTAAGTTCTCACACCTTCGCCCTGCATTATTATGAATATTATTATGGCTTCTCACATGAAAGTCAAATTAGTTTGATTTTTCCTTCAATTTGAAGATCTATTTTTATTGAATGCATCATCATCTTCGTTGTTTCTATCGGATGCTTTGAAAAGATAACAATATATGATTTATCTTTATATATACTCTATTCTAATTAATCAGAGTATTTGTTAAACCAAGTAGGATCAAAACATCTATCTTTGATTCAAATTTTACTTTTTGAAAAATCATAACTACGAGGCTAAGATTACCCTCTTTGTAAATATGCTCTACAAACTTCATCTCAAATGTTTGAATTAAACTCACTAATAGGAATCTATAATCCCGCATCTGATTGAAGATTTTTAACATTTAATTCAAAGTTTTTTGACAAATATATCTCTACTTGAATGCATTTTCCATTTTGCTCTTCATCTTTTTTGTTAATCTCAACTATAGGTTTGATGTATTTTAATTCGATGACCTCTTAAAATATCTCTCTATAGATGTTCAAACCTATAATTTAAATTTTAGAAAAAAGAATGCAAAAATTCTATGCATTGATTACCAACAATGATGATAGCATTATAAAGTAGGTTAAAGTTCTAAATATGTATATGTACGTAGATGATTTATTCACCACCAAGCTCTCCAATGAAAAGGAACGATTAAGCTCCAATCCAAATAATCATGTATATTTATCGTCAATAATGCAAAAAAAAAACATCTTTAAATTCTTTTTTTTCTAACTGAATTCTTCTCGATGCTCAACAAAAATGGTTGGGGAAGAACTCCAACTATGGCAAGAATTGCAGTTATCTAAAAGTAGGGTTAACACCTCATATAATGCTCAACAAAAAGCTTGGTGAAGAAGAATTCATCATGCTAATTCTGAATAGGTGTTATAAGCCTAACAAAGATAATGGTAAGGTTTAAACAGCCTACCTTACCTTTGGTTGCCCAACCGATAATAGCACAAACAACCATGTGCATGAAGAAGCAAAATCTCTCAAACATGTATAATGAATTTTTTTAGATGCTAAAAAAAAACATCCAACCAAGATCATCTAGTCTACTTCCCCCATCCAACAACTGAGCAATCAACAAAATTCAAACAGTCAGCATAAACCCAAACAGAACATCAAGAACTCAAACCAAGCAACAAACTTCAAATCACAGAAAAATCAATACCTTCAATCTCAACCTCCTCCGCAACCCATCAGCTTCAGACTGTACGAAAAGAGAAACCTAAGAAAGGTGAGAGCTTTCACATTGCAAACATTATGTATACTTGAATTCAATCGAATATTAAATCACCTTAAAACACAACGGGACAACCAAGACAAGTGATAATTGACCTAGTAATGGGTCTAGGCTCGCAGTTGGGGTCGAGGTCGAGAGAGAGGAGCCGAAAGTCAATCAAGTCTAGGCTCATAGCAGAGGAGAGCAGCGTGCATCTGAGGTCAAGGTCGGGGGAGAAGAGCAGACGAGTATGGGCTCGAGGTCGAGAGAAAGGAGGCAAAGCATTAGAATCGAATGAATTAGGCAAAAATCACTTAAAAGAGAGGCATGTGCCCCCCCCCCCCCCCCCCCCGCGCAGGAACTTGTAAGCCCCACCTTATAAATTAAAACAATCTCCCCTATCCAACATACATCAAAACCGAACTACATAATTTTAAAAGTGTTTCCGTGGATTTAGCTAGCAGCCCTTTTTAGGCATGGTTGTAAGTTCAAAGGTTAGGCTAACTTAGCCTCAGGTGAGTTTAAGTTTGTAAGTTCATTGCATTCCGTTAGACATAGGTTCGAAGCACTGCTCCTCAGTATTCCTTACCTTAAATCTAGGATCTGAGGCTGAGGGTGACTCCAATCGCCTCATAAACCCTCACATTTTAGACATTTCCCTCAGCCTCGGTTGTTAGAATATAAACTCCAACATTATAAATCAAATTGATAAATTCAAACAAAATTCTAATTTTAAAATATAAAATCCAACATATGATAGTTAAAGCACCTTTGAATTTCTCAGAATCAAGTGCTCCTACATCTTATTCCCTTTTCCTTTCATCCTCAAAAATCTAATTTACAATTGATTACATCTTCTTTAAAATTCCCAAAGATTAAGTATTTGAACAAGAATTTATCAAACTAAAAAAAAAATCTATTAGTCAATGTTTGAATGACTATAAAGAAACCACTAGTTTAATCAAAAGTAATACCAAGTAATAAATATTTGAAATGTAATTAACCATAGGAGCTTTCCCCTATAAGGCATCTGCATCCCAGAATAAAATAAATCATATTCAGTCAAATATTGACTAATAAATAATCTCTGTTAAAATATAAAATTGCTAGTTTTGTTATTCAGTCCAACAATAACAACAACAACCCCTTATCCCACTACATGGGGTCGGCTACATGAATCCTTTTTCTCTATTGTGTCCTATTAAAGGTCAAATTCTCATTTAATCAGCCCACGGCGAAATAATATTTTTCATTCGGAATAATATATTATTTTCTATGTCGTGCTCAATTATAAAATATCTCAATCCATTGAGAATGAATGACAATATTTCTCCAACATGATTACATATAATGCATTATATTGTTGCATTAAAAAATACTAACTTTAAACCATCCTACATCACCTAGTGAAGTAAATTAGACAAACTAAAAGAATCATAATAGCATGGTACAACAAATTTTTATTCTAGTCAAATATGATAAAGTGAGATTTCCGTAAGATCTAGTCAAAAAAATTGTGAACCTACTCTGCTGCTGTATGCCAGGGTATATTAATACAGCATCATTCGTCCTAGATGAGTTGGGGAAATAGCAAAAATATACATTAAAACCACATGTTATTTCCACTATCATAAGATATTTTAGAACCCACCAACAATTGTGGTTATGACTTTGGATAGACAAATGAAGCCGACTTCCTAGTTCTGGTCTAAAGGCTAAAACATGGCTGGTCCAATCACAAAATCATGAAAATTTTCTTGGTCAAAGTCACCTAATTGTCGCCGACCTTAGAACTCTCAAACCAAATAAATCAAAATGAAAACCCATGACAGTATGTAGTAAAAGTAACATCTACCGTTTACAAAATAAATGCGGATCAACAATTCCAGGAAGAGGCCAACCTTCAAAGGTGACTTCATTATTTTAGTGGCATTTCCTCATCGAAGTTTGGCTAACTAAAATCTTTTCAAATTCGTATTCAGAATTGTAGAAGAGATAAAATGCATAGGTCCTAAGCCAAAATCAAACTTAAACAAATATTAACACAACCTGAATAAATATTGGCACGTCATGAACTAATTCTAGCCAGATCTCTTAGAACTCATGTATCTAAACGCTACAATTCTGAATACACAAAGAAACCTAAACTTAAGTTGTTTTCACATCAATGTTCATGTGGCCAGCTGGCGTGAAATCTCATACTCGTCAAAATCTGACTATGCTTTTGCTGAGATATGTATTCCTTAAAATATCTTATTTTTAATCTGTGCAGTAAGTAGTTTAGAGAAAACTACGTTAATTTTATGTAACATAAGGAGATTCACATATAAATAAGTCCATGTGATCATATATTTATATTACAATTAGCAGTTAACACACTACAACTGAATCTACTTATTTATTGTAAATATATATATTTTTCTCAAAAGTCAACTTATAGATGCGTTAAAACTGAGGTACTTAAAGGAATAAAAAAGTTAAGGGAGCAAGAATAAAAGAAGATGAGAAAAATGAAACATGAAAGAGTTTGTTGCCACATGGGCAGTGGCGTGGCAGAGATTGAAAACCAAGTTTCTTTGCAGAGTGAAGAACCACTCCACTAAACTACAAAGGCTATAATAAATCAAAGTTTGGATGTTGATATTAACTTACATCAATAATGAGAAAAAAAATCTTGAACTAATGCATGTTTATAAGTCAGACATCCTTGCTCAAATTTTATTGTAATCCAGGACAGTTTCACTTTTGCACCGCTTTCCCACTACTACATATGATGCTACAATAGTCGAAGAAGTTACTATCAAGAAAAATATTCATCACGTGCTCCTAATATTAAATATTTTCATGACCACAACATGGACCTATCATATTAAATTCTACATGACAAAGGCAAAAGAAAAACCATACATAAACAAAAGAATTAAAGTACGCAAGTACCTGGGGCTGCACACAAATCAAGGACATGATCTCCACATGTCACATTCAAGGTCATGACAGCAGCCCCTGATGCTGCATCCATTCCATAAATCTGAGCGGAATTGTTATGCATTAGAGTACTATAAGTTTCCCACATTAGGTGAAGTTGGAAGTCAAGATTGAAAAAGCACATTCAACATAAAAAACTAAACAATAGTAAACTAGATGAGGCAGTGTAATATAGGACAATTATAAACTAATATGGAATGAGTATAATCTACTATGAGATGAGTTCAAACTACATGATTACATTGATAGATCTTTAACTAATTTATGAGTGAATGATAATAAACATGAAAATACTATAGACAAATATGATAAAAGAGCTCAACAAAGGCGAGATGATTTAAACTTTTGTTAACCACCCTAGATATTTAATTTCTATGAAAACTTTGGATGAATTGACCTGTGATGGTATTACTATCCCATATGCTTTTTGCTTACGTGAGCAAAAAAGAAATTATATAAAAAATCAAGATAAAATTGTCAAATTCATGGTATACATTAGATATTTTAAGACATATTTTTAATTATTTTTTAATAAATTAAAGGTTGAGAGGTTGGATTATGTCTTAACTAATGGAGTGGAGAGGTTGATCAGTGGTTTGATGGTGTGGGCTTATAAAGGGAGGTTGGAGGATTGGAGGATGATTATGTTAGGCCGGACCATAAGGGACTAGCTGAACCGGTACATCCTGGACCAGTTCTCTTCTACAGCCGGCGGCCCAAGCATGGGGCCAGAACCAGGGGGGAGGGGGCAGATGCCCTAGTGGGGCCAAATTACTTAATTTAATTGTTGTTTATGAGGAAAATTTTGAATTAAGAGCTGTAGGGATTTTGTAAGATTCCTTTGACTTTAATTAGTCCTTTTTGGCTAGGGTTTGTTTTTCATCTTGAATTGGAGAAGAGATTTGAGTTCTAGGGTTTGTTATTTTGGGCTCTAGGCTTTGCTAGAGATTTGAAGAGTTGTTTCTTCCTCTCGAATTGAACAAACTTTTATCTTGTTTTTTTCTTGTTCATGGATTGAATAGAAAAAGTTTCCTTGTGTTTTCTCTCCAATTTTCTGAAATTTCTGCATCGTATTGCTGATTTCTCTTTGAAATCAGCAGATTTCTCCTTGTTTTCATTATTGTTAGGTTGCTTGCGATAATTTGAATGCAAAGATTCAGGAAACAAGATTTACCAAGATGGATATTAGGCACATAGTACAACGATATATGATGCTAAAATTATCATACTTAAGACTTTCTAGGGTCAGGATGCAGCCTTGGGTTGGTACTACAAGTTTCATTCTGCATTTAGAACAACTGAGCTACTTCATAGCAAACTCAAATAACCATCTTTAGCTCATGTCAAGCCAAACAAGACACAAAGTCTAGTTCAGTCACTTCAAAGCCTTTGTTACTTGAAGTAGTTGACCTTGTGACATTCCAATACAAATTTTATTTAATACCAGACATAATCAAAATCCACAAAAACGTATAGTTTAATATCAAGGGTGCACTTAGCAGACCAGTCACCTCACCTTTCCCGACCTGTATGCTTTTGTTCCAGCAATTTGAATATGCGATGGGATGAAAAAGAAGCCCGGTAGCCAATCTACTGCCTCAACCTTGCAATCTAGCTCAGTTTCAATCTCTGTGAGCTGCCATTCATAACCAGGTTTTAATCTTGCAAAGAAAAAATTTAGATTATAACAGGTTTTAAATATGGTTTTGCAGGAGAAGCATGGGAAAAAAATTAGAAAAACAAGAAAAGACTCCAAAGAATAACAGTTGGCATCATAGTTTTTCATTAACATAAGGCATTCTTGAGTGAAACAAACTATTTTCTCCAATGTTGTAAGATGATAAAATGCTTATCTGGACAGTGGTTGACAGAATCATGGTGATCGCTTCTAGCCTATAAAGGAGAACAAAGCGACCAAAAACTCACCTTATATAACGCGGAATGGTATCCAGACCAACATATATCGATGAATCCAGACCATTCTCCTCCAGAAATTCAAGAAAAGCATCAGGCAAGGGTAATACAGATGTGCTATTATCCTTGATAAGAATACAAGCCTCGCTTAAGTCCATTCCAAGAGATGCCTGCAACTTTAGTAAGATCGGATGTTACTGGAGTAATATGCCAACGAGTTCTTCACTCTTTCCACTCTATATTTCAACAAATGCTAAAACGGAAAACTTATATAATGTGAATTGGAAAGAACACAATAGTACAGGAACATAAATCGAACATATTCCCAAGCAACCATAATAATCAGAAGAAGTTCGAAGCCTACGTGCACCATCTACAAGTAGAAGTAGAAGAACGCTCGTATATACAAGGGCATGCACTGGTTCAGGGGAGAGAAACCAATGTCGAGAAAAAAAAACTAGAACAGGCACTTGGGAATCTAGTCAGCGTTTTCTAGGTTAAATAGATTGGTAACAAATCGATGAACCTGCGCGATTTGTGATTAATTTGTTCAGTAAATTTAAGAAGTATGGGCGATCATTCCAAACGGGTCGTAAAAGACTGATTACTAAACCCTCGAAGACGAAGGCGCGAGCTCCGGCATGACCTCCTTGCTTCTTTGTCCGTGGGCAAATTATTAGGTCCGGTCAGTAGATTTATTTCTAGTCGGCTTTAACTATGATTTGAATGTATTTTGATTTTACTTTGATTGTGCTTTAGGTGCGCTTTGGCTGCATTTTTTTTACTGCGCTTTACTTGTAGTTTACTTGTGTTATTTACTGTGCTTTTTTTACTCAAAGCATAATCATCTTACAAAACTTGCCACGTGAACTACACTTTGACTGTGCTTTAGGTGCGCTTTGACTGTGATTTTTTGACTGCCCTTTACTAGCACTTTACCTGCACTTTTTTTACTCAAAGCGCAATCCACGTGGCAAATTTTTAGTGAATGTACAAACCTAGATATAGGTTTTGTGACCGGACTTGATAATTTGCCGTACTGGTATGATATCCTTATTTGTATAGTACGATCGATTAGCTCCTGAGATAATGTTTCACTAATAGCAATCAGACGAGGCAAAAATCCTATTCGATTAAACTAATCGTATTGTATGACCCTTGATATCATAATGTACAATCAATTCAAATTTTGAATTAATCGTATAGACCCTTATTTATTGTATAGTACTAACATGATATATTGAAAAATCACATTGTATGATCCTATATCTTATTATACGATCATAAATGATTAACTTGAAATTTTAGATTTTTTTTGGAAGCCTTGTATTTAAACTTTCTCAAGAGACTCTAAAAGAGTCTTTCGACTATTGAAAGAATTTTTTGTGAGAGCTTTATCCTCTTGAGAGATCATAGAGTTTTGAGAGGAAGAGGGGGAGAACATGTGTGTGAGGGAGTAGTGTGAGGGAATTTAACGTGGTTGCTTCAAGCAATCTTCTATCTAAGTTCCTCCATGTTTTCATTGATCTTGCCTGAGGGGGGAAAGCATTTAAGGCCAAAGATTGTAGGTTCTCTACATCACCAGAAGGGTGAAATGATTCCAAGTTCTCTATCGCACCATAAGGGTGAAAAGGATCCTAGTTCTTAGCTTCGCCGTGAAAGGATAAAAGTGATTTTATAAGGGCTTCTTTGCCTTGAAGTGAGGCTAAAGGAGACTCACTAAAGGTTTAATGCAATAACTGGATAAAAGGACTTTGAAAAGTGAATGTAGGTCAAGGCTAATTTAACTACTATAAAATTTTCGGTGTGCCCGTTTCTTTTCATTAACACTTTTAGTTTTCGCATTTTAATTTTTATAATATTATCTTCTTGCAAATATGTGATTATCATATTGTGATTATTTTGGATGGATTTACGTGAGCAAGGAAAAATACAAATAAAAATTTGAAAAGAAAAATAAAAAATAAAAATATTTTTTATTAATTTTTATAAGATAAAAAATATAAATTTTATTTGGTTCATTGATATTTGCTTTCACTTGTGTTTTTGTTTTAACATTGTTCACAAAAAAAAAAGTTTTGAAAAAAAAATTAAAATAATATATTCACCTTCTTCTTTTAATAAGGTTTAACAGCCTTGAACTTTTAATTGGTATCGAAGCAGGTCTCTGAACTAGTTATTTAAAAATCCTTGAGAAAAAGATCCATGGCATAATTTGGAAATATAAATACTACAGAGGGTTATTCAATAACATGTCCACTATTGTTTGATAACATTTCTTTTGGTTTTTGAAAATTTGCAAGTTTATATTTCTATAATCTATATACTATCACATGTGATATATGATTTGAGATGTCTAAGAATCTAATTTGGAATAATTATTCTTTTAATATTTTAATAAAAAATAATTAATTTGAGCTATCTAATATCATCTATCAATAATAAACAATAGAAACAAATTCTATAATTCAAAACATTAACATATGCATATATATATTTAATCCCAAAAATCATATGCAATACTCCATATCTCATAATCATCACAAATCTACCACATCATGAACACAAAATAATAGCTAAAAAAATGAACATAAACCTGAAGGAATCCTGGCGTCAAACTCTTGATTCTATGCCCTTACCTGAAATTATTTAACCATAAATAAATAGATAAAAAGCTCTGTAGATCACTAAAACTATAACTAAATTCAAAGTATGATAAAGGAGCAATATACAAGTTAACAGTCAAATCATAATATATAGTAGCGTTCATATAATCATTAAATCAGTGCATTAATAGAAAAACTCACATGCAATACTAATAGAATTTGTAAATAATAAAACACTACAATAAGGAAGCCCGTAAAGTGATAAACCAGTATGAGTGTCAAATCTATAAAATAATATTCATATTAGTAATACCAATCAGTATAGAATTCATATAAAGCATCAAATCAAAATATCAGTAAAGACTGTTTAAATCAAATCAATATAAAAAAATCATATATAAATATATACATGATATTCAATTATTTTATATCAATATCAAATCAGTATATTACGTGTTCAGCATGTCACATGATTATTATACATTGAATCAATAATATTAAATAATATCAGTATCTATGTAAGTAATAATTTAGTGGAAGGAACAGTAAAATATGCAATAATAATAAATGTGTACATTAAATATAAATCCATACAATAATAAGAATAATGCCTCAAAAACATGCATTTCAGTGGTCACACTAAAGAAGTAAACAGTCCTGGCTATCAAGGTGTTTTCATTATTAGTATATCAATATTATTAAACCATTAGCTCAGTAAATAGAGTTATCACTCTTTGCCCGTTGGCATAATAATCATCTCCTTATAACTCCTAATTAGTGTATCAAATGAATTAGTAGAAGATAACACCAAACTATAATATTTAAAAGAAATCTCATCGGCCCACCATCCAATACAGGGCAATTAGTCTCCAACTAACAGGTTAACCAGTTTTTACTTATTTTTTACACATACATTATTATAATAATACTATAATAGTAATCTCAATCACATGTTCATATTCATTTTCAATATATAACAGTAAATAAAATATAATTTATATTAATTAAAAAATGCTAAAATATCCTAATGGTAGACAAAAAAATTATACTGAACAAATATTTACATTCACAAAATTTATCCAAATTATCAAATATTGCATAAAATAATATAATAAAGTTTTTGTTGAATTAAATCACTATTTTTATATGTCAAAGTAAATTTCTAAGTAGATAAAAATTATTGTATTTTCAAAATCATCAGTTAAAAATTTCAAATAAATACTCAAAATATTTATAAGCTCAATTTTTATAATATAAAAAAAGTTACACGATGAAAGTTTTATTAATATAAAATTATTCTCATTTTTTGGTAATTAAAATACAAATTTGATCATAAAAATATTAAAAATATAAAATCTGTGAAATCAGAAATAGGGTACTGATTCTTTAAAGCGAGACAAGTAAATCTCTTAATTGGGCCGATTGATGAAAATCGCTCTGCAGTTTCTAAATATAGATTTTATTTTTCTCTCTCCTCTATTTTCTCTCTAAATCTTCCTCACATCTCTCTAGCATAGGAAATATAAATAAAAATGAAAAAGAAAAAAAGGCATTTTAAATATATCATATTAATGATATTAGATATTTATGATTTAAATAATAATATAATTATTAAATTTAATTAATTTTTATTATAAAATTTATTAAAATTATTTTGAGATTTCAAAATTTTAAAAATTCCTTAAAATAAATATTTTATTTAGAAAATATTAGTTAAATTGGTTTGTAAAACGAATACCTGATGATCCTAAAATCCCAACTTGTATAGACATGTGACAATTTCTTTAGAATTTTCACTGGCGCCCAAAAATTATAAAATAATATTGGTAGTTAAAACACTATAATAACAATGTTATGGTAAAGATTAATTTTAATTTTAACTTATATTGACTGCAGAAAAAAATATATTTATCTGGGTCAAAATATGAGTTAATTATTATATGATTCAAGTAGGATATACACCTCAATCTCGTATTATTAATGATATCAAGGATTTTTTTTTTAATGAATGGAGCTTGATGTATAGAGACTAGTGCAATTTAATGCAAAATATTTAAACTATTTTTTCTATGCACTTAAATAAAAAAACTATATAAGAGTCTCTACCAGTACAACGGGCAAGGAAATTTGGGATATACTATACATTGCTTACTAAGGTGCAACTAAGATAAAAAAAATATTCTTTAAACTTGCTACTGCATGATTATATACTATTTTGCATAAATCCAAATGAGACTATCTCTAACATGTACATAAGATTTATTAAGATAATGATATCCCTACATACCTTAGGTAGAGAACTATCAAATTCTTAAAATGTTAACAAAATACTTCATTGTCTTCTTAATAATTTTGATGTGAAGGTCACTATTATATATGAATTAAAAGACTTAAATATTTACTCAATTTATAACTTACTTAGCTCTCTTATAGCCTTTGAGCAAAATGTAAGCCAAAGATTGGAGGATGCAGGAGAGAAAAAGGAAGGAGAATATTGTGGCACTGAAGGCTGGTGACTCAAACAACGACAGCTCATAATCAAATGGAAATGATGATATAGACCTTATAATGAGGCAATTCAAAAGCTTCTTGAAGTAAAAACAAAAGCATCATTTTGAAAAGGGCAAAGATAAGGGAGGTAAATTCAATAAAAATTCATCTGATGTAATTTGTTTAAATGCAGAAAGCTGGGACATTTAAGTCCTGAGTGTCCCAACCTAAAAAACTCACCCTACTAAGGGAAGGGTGAAAAAATATGAATTTCAAAAAGGGGAAGCAAAGGATACATAAAGTTTTCTAGGCTCAGATTTGTCATAATAAGAATTGGTGGAGGAGGTAGCAAATCTATGCCTTATGGTAAATAATAATCTTAAAATTTTTTATCAAGATGAGGTATGTCAATTATTCTATGATGAGCTATTTATTTTTTCTAAAAAGATTCATGACTCATATAGGAAGATTAAAAAATTTCATGCAAGTTTAAAAGTTGAATTTTCTGTTTTAAAAAGTAAGCATGAAATTATAGCTAGGGAGCATGAAAATCTTAAAGTTGAATATCCTACTTTAGATAAGGAGCATGATTCTCAACTTCATAAATTTGATAAATTAAACATCAAGCATATTGAATTAAATAAGTCACATGAATCTTTGAAATTTGAGAATCTTGAGTTTGAAAAAATATACGAAGAATTAGAGACAATGTGAATGGAACTGTACTCTAATGAGCATGCATTGTTATTTGAAATTGAGAGTTATAGGAGTTAAATGAAAATTTGAAAAAGAAAGTGAATGTACTTCTAAATAATATACCACTGCCTGTTTTAACACAAAAGCCTCAACCTATACTAGCACAACATGCACCCCTTAGGAAGATGCACAATACCCTACATTGATTAGTGAATCCATTCTTTGGGGTTAGGTGTTACTCATGTGATAAGGTAGGACACATAGCCTTTACACTATACACCATATAACACATCTTGTGTGGAGGCCCAAATCATTTACATCACAACATATCATGTATTTCAATCATTCATAAAAGCATAAGGTGGAACCTAAACTCATTCGGGTTCCCAAATCTAACTAATGATTGATCTTCTAGGGATCCTCTCATAAAAGACCTAGCAAAACCATGTGATACATGGACAGTGGTGTTCAAGACATATAATGGGAGACATGAAGATGTTCATCACATTGGAGGTTAGAGCAAGAGGCAAGGTAACACTGGGTGATAACACCACTAAAAAAGTGGTAGGCATATGTATGATTGGAAATTCAAAAAGTTTTATTATTAAAAATATTCTTTTAGTACATGGATTGAAGCACAACTTTTTTAGTATTAGTCAACTTCGTGATAAGGGCTTTTATATTAATTTTTGGTCTACTAAATGCATGATTAGTTTAAATAGAAAATTAATTTTATAAGGAATAAGGATAAATAATGTTTATATTCTAAACCTATCTTATATTGATAATTCAAATACTCTTTGTTTTGAAATAGTTATTGATGAATCATGGCTATGACATAGGCGACTATGTCATTCAAGCATGAACACCCTTAAGAAGATCACTCAAAAGGACCTAGTCATATGCATACCTAAGTTAAACTTTTTCAACAACCATGTGTTCCTATCAATTATAAAAAAAAAAAAAAAAATCATTTTTTTATTATATTAAGGACATCACCACCAGTAGACCACTAGAAATCTTGCATATGGATTTGTTTGATCCCGTTAGCACAACCAACACGTGGGAAGGCTTTTGGATATATGATTGTTGATGGTTATTCAAGATTCATATGGGTTAGATTCTTATCTCATAAAAGTGAGTAATTTAAAGAATTTAGAGTATTCTATACTTAGATATATATGAATCTAGGACTTATGTTTTTTACAATCTAAAGTGATTATGATACAAAAATTGAAAATAAAAAATTTGAATATTTGTATAAGGAGTTTGGAATATAATATAATTTCTCTGCCATTAGAACCCTTAGTAGAATGGAATAGCTGAAAGAAAAAATAGAATATTAATGGAAGCTATTAGGGCTATGTTAGTTGTATATTCTCTCCCTAGATATTTTTAGGAAGAAGCTCTAAATATTGCTAGTTATATTTTGAATAGGGTGAATATTAGATCAAAATTAACTAAAACATCTTATGAGTTGCTTAAGGGTAGGACACCCAATCTATCTCATTTTCATGTTTTTGGGTGTGAATTATTTGTCATTATCAATGAAAAATAACCTCTAGGAAAGTATAATCTTAAGTATAATGAATGAGTCTTCTTATCTTATTCCTTTGTAGGTAAAGCATATAGGATCTTTAATAAGAGGACCTTACTTATAGAGGAGTCAACCAATATAGTATTTGATGAATATGATAAATCTGGTGAGCCTATGTTAGAAGAAGATGGAGATATAGAGATTACCCAAGGAGTATAATATATTGACCTAGGAGATAGAGAAGAACCTCATGAGCCATTATCTAGAGAATGGGGATACTTATCTAGTCATCCTAAGGAACTCATCCTAAGAGATCCTTCTATAGGAGTGAGAACTAGGTATAGAATTAGGAAGGAGGTTAGTCATTCTACTTTTATCTCCATGGTAAAACCCACAAATATAAATCAGGCCTTATCTTATGAATTTTAGATTCTAGCTATACAAGAAGAGTTAAACTAATTTGTTAAGAATAATGTGTGGGAGTTGGTTAGGAGGCCTAAGGACCATAGTGTAGTAGGTACCAAGTGGACATTCAAGATACCGCCGGTAAGCGGTGTTTTTCCTGTAGTGAGAATAAGATGAATGATTATGGAAAATAATTACAAATAAGGCTAGGTTAGTGACTAATGGATACAATAAAATTGAAGGTATTGATTTGAGATACATTTTTCCTTTATAGCTAGATTAGAAGCTATTAGAGTAATATTAGCTTTTGCATGCTTTAGATGCTTTAAGTTGTATCAGATGGATATTCAAAGTCCCTTTATAAATGGGATTATTAAGAAAAATGTATATGTAGAGCAACCCTTATAAACTAAAAAAGGCTTTATATGGGTTAAAGCAAGTGTCTGGGGTATGGTATAAAAGGCTTAGTACATTTCTCCTAGACAAATCATTTGTTAAAGATAATGTAGATAACATCCTATTTTTAAAGAAAGTATGAGATGATTTACTCTTTATTCATATATATATATATATATATATATATATATATATATATATATATATATATATATATATATATAATATTATTTGGATTAATAAATAAAAACATTTACAATGATTTTTTTTTTGAAACTATGAGTAGAGAGTTTAAAATGAGTATGATGGAATAGTTAATATTTTTTCTTGGATTTAGTGTGAAAAAACTTTTAACGGGCACAATGGAGAAAAAGGATTCATGTAGTCGACCCCACGTAATGGGACAAAGGCTTGATGTTGTTGTTGTTGTTGTTATTGTTGTTGATGTTGTTGTAGTGTGAAACAAAGGGAAGATTGTACCATTCTTAGTTAGAGTAATTGTGTTAAGGAAATTCTAAAGAAATATGATATGGAATGTGCTAAAGCAATAAATACCCAATGAGATCTACCATTCAATTAGACAATGATGTGGATGAAAAATCAGTAGATCGGGAAAAGTATAGGTAATCATAAGAATGTTATAACCAATAAGGATAATAAACAAGGAAATGACATAGATTGTGGGGCTTGGATTCATGTCAATTTTTCTAAAAATAGAAGAAGATCACATAGGAACACATTAGTTAGTGACGTGTTGAATGATAAATTCAAAGTGAAGTCAAATGTTGCTGAAGTTAACAATAAGGTTGTTTAAAAAAATATTGGTGATGAGGAAAGCATAAAAAGTATTGCTAATTTTGTTCAGAATGGAATCTCCAATCTTATTGATGGAAAAATTATGGATGGAAACTACTGAAGATGATAGAAAGATCAAGTTTGCCAAAATTCAAAAAATCTGCTAGTGACATATGTGAATGAAAATGTTAAATCTTTGGAGCTGAATTCCAAAGATGGTTCACCAATATCTATATTACATTCTAATAAATTTGATTCTTTATTATAATTCAATGAGGATGCTTATGCGAAGATAGGTGAAGAACCAATATTTGACAACAATAACGTATAAGTGGAGGAGCATATTGATGTTGTTGTTTGTATTAATAAACCATTAGCTGATAACAATTTTGGAAGGAATGATTTTGTTAATGAGGATAATTCTTTTAACATAAAGGAAGAAAATGTTAAGGATAGGTCTTTATTGATTAAACAAAAGCTTAGTAATAAACTCAAAGCTATGGGCTCTACTGAATATTTATCCAAGGAATATAAGAGGTTTCTTGTGGTTTCATATGGCATTAGAATTAGATTTTGAATGTGGAATCTCGTTGTTCGGAATGTTGACATTGATGATGAGATTTATAAGGTTTGGTTTAAAAATTGAATAGGTGGGTTTATGGATGCTTGGAATTGGTGTTATATGTAATACTTTTTATTTGCATTATGATTAATAGAATTTAAGATTCTTCATATTTTTTTCATTTTTTATCTAATTGGGAACTCTAGGATACTAACCAACCTATTTGGTTGTCCAATATTTGGTGTCATCATCATCCCATTTGGTTCAAAATAAGGAAAAGTGGATCTTATTTTTATTATGATATTTTAATATTGCATTTTTTTTCTTTTTCTTTGATTGCTTTTCAATAATGGTTAATTTCCCAATGTTAGGAAAGGAAACTTTTTTTAGTTTTATTTTTCCATTTATAGCTTGTAATAGTTTCTTTTTTATCTTAATGCAATTTACAATTTCTAAAACAAAAATTCATATTGTCCTTTCCTGGATAACTCATGCACTTCTAACCATCTGGGACACATAATAAACATTTAGAGATAAGCTCGAATCAATCTTAGCCCATGGATTTATCCCCAAGGTTTTAATTGGTCACTATGTCTTATTTCACTCATATCATCACATCTTCCTATCCAAAAATCTCTTTAAAGCCTCCATTGCTTCCATTTCATTCCTGGAGCATTCTCCCTTACTTCCTAACTTTTTCTAGCCATTAAAAGCTTATTGAAGAGAAAATCCAAAATCACCTAAAGGCTATTGTTCTTCAAGGCATCTCAACTTTCAATCCAAGTATCCTCTAGGTGTGGGTCCTTATTAGAAGTTGTTCTTCAATCTCCAAGGAAGAGAACATGATCAAGAATAGCCCATGAGATCCACTGGATAGATTTCTTTTTTTAAATCCTAACTCTAAACCTAGGGTTTCTAATAACTTTCAAAATAGGCCATATGAAGTCCCAGAGCTTCATCTAAACATAAATAAACCCTAAAAATTTTCATTAAGTTTAGTTCAGTAAATAACATATATCAAGAAAATGAAAATTTCTTCTAAAATTTGCACTAAAGGAAGAAGATGAAAATTGGATTGTCCAAATTGCGTGGATGGTCTAGATCCCATTGGCTGGATCGTTTGATTTGATTAGTTTCACCTGTGTGTGGCTCAAATTACTGACCTACTCAATATGAACCATTGATCTAAACCGTGTGGATCAGACGACTCATCATATCATTACTTACATGGTTAAGTAACCCCGTCGCACACCAACACATATTTGACCACCATTGCCATGCTAATGATTGCCAATCTTTGCACAGAATAACATGACCAATCCGCATGCACCACGTGTGGCCATTGCCATCATTTTTTAATTACAATTTATTTTAAATTTAAAAAAAGCTAGAACTTCAACAATTCATAAAAAATCATTTCTAAGCTAAATTTCATGATCTTGGACTCTATGGAACCAATGTGATGAGCTATACATTTTTTTTAATTGACAATATTTAGAGAGTAATTTATATTTCAACATCTACTAATTTTCTTTTATTACTCTCCAGCCATGTGTCATTTAGGACTCAAATTTGGATAAGGTAAACTAGGGGATGTTCCATATATCTCCTATCTTTCTTGGGCTTAATGTTGGTTTTGCAGATTTAACTAAAGAAACATTAAAGAGAATTAGTGGCACATTTATTTGTCCACAATAATCGACATTCATAAGTAAATTTTGGAATATCTCTCGTAATATAATTTTGTTTTATTTCTTAGATGAATCAAACACTTTATAAAGAGTCTCTTCAATGACTTATTAATTTTGTTTATTAATTGGGAGATACCCCATCTTGATTCTAGATATTTCCTAATTTTTAGGTACTCATTTTCACTTCAATCCAAAGTTTTTACTATGAGATTCTAAATCATTTACCCTCAACATTTGTGTCGTGTGTGTAGGGCATCACCACATAAATCCAAGTTTTCATCACTATGATCCAAATCATCTATATTAATTTTGCTATGATACTTTTATATCTTCCCCCCTTAATATTATATATAAGACTATGAATATTCTCAAAACACTCCCCTTGAAATTCAGACATAAAATAAATACATAATATCTTTATGGAGTATAATACCCATAGTAATAAACATACATTTAGTAAGAGGATGACACCATTTATATCCTTTCTAATGATTATCATGCAAAAAATGCTGACTTCATTGCTTAAGGCATTAACTTACTTATTGGTGTTAGGAGGATGAATATGAGGAACACATACAAATACATTAGGAGGTATGCTTGGGTCTGCAAGAGCAACATTAGCTTTTACAAGTGTTTGGAAGTGTGTTTTAAAAGTTTATAGAATGAGATGAACATAATTGATGAGATATGCGATGGAGAGAAGAGACATGAAGATGTTCATCACATTGGAGGTTAGAGCAAGAGGCAAGGTAACACTGGGTGATAACACCACTAAAAAAGTGGTAGGCATATGTATGATTGGAAATTCAAAAAGTTTTATTATTAAAAATATTCTTTTAGTACATGGATTGAAGCACAACTTTTTTAGTATTAGTCAACTTCGTGATAAGGGCTTTTATATTAATTTTTGGTCTACTAAATGCATGATTAGTTTAAATAGAAAATTAATTTTATAAGGAATAAGGATAAATAATGTTTATATTCTAAACCTATCTTATATTGATAATTCAAATACTCTTTGTTTTGAAATAGTTATTGATGAATCATGGCTATGACATAGGCGACTATGTCATTCAAGCATGAACACCCTTAAGAAGATCACTCAAAAGGACCTAGTCATATGCATACCTAAGTTAAACTTTTTCAACAACCATGTGTTCCTATCAATTATAAAAAAAAAAAAAAAAATCATTTTTTTATTATAT
Organism: Dendrobium huoshanense; assembly: GCA_016618105.1. Taxonomy (NCBI): domain Eukaryota; kingdom Viridiplantae; phylum Streptophyta; class Magnoliopsida; order Asparagales; family Orchidaceae; genus Dendrobium; species Dendrobium huoshanense. The sequence continues at coordinate 28,398,448 of CM028350.1, read as the reverse complement.
TAAGGACATCACCACCAGTAGACCACTAGAAATCTTGCATATGGATTTGTTTGATCCCGTTAGCACAACCAACACGTGGGAAGGCTTTTGGATATATGATTGTTGATGGTTATTCAAGATTCATATGGGTTAGATTCTTATCTCATAAAAGTGAGTAATTTAAAGAATTTAGAGTATTCTATACTTAGATATATATGAATCTAGGACTTATGTTTTTTACAATCTAAAGTGATTATGATACAAAAATTGAAAATAAAAAATTTGAATATTTGTATAAGGAGTTTGGAATATAATATAATTTCTCTGCCATTAGAACCCTTAGTAGAATGGAATAGCTGAAAGAAAAAATAGAATATTAATGGAAGCTATTAGGGCTATGTTAGTTGTATATTCTCTCCCTAGATATTTTTAGGAAGAAGCTCTAAATATTGCTAGTTATATTTTGAATAGGGTGAATATTAGATCAAAATTAACTAAAACATCTTATGAGTTGCTTAAGGGTAGGACACCCAATCTATCTCATTTTCATGTTTTTGGGTGTGAATTATTTGTCATTATCAATGAAAAATAACCTCTAGGAAAGTATAATCTTAAGTATAATGAATGAGTCTTCTTATCTTATTCCTTTGTAGGTAAAGCATATAGGATCTTTAATAAGAGGACCTTACTTATAGAGGAGTCAACCAATATAGTATTTGATGAATATGATAAATCTGGTGAGCCTATGTTAGAAGAAGATGGAGATATAGAGATTACCCAAGGAGTATAATATATTGACCTAGGAGATAGAGAAGAACCTCATGAGCCATTATCTAGAGAATGGGGATACTTATCTAGTCATCCTAAGGAACTCATCCTAAGAGATCCTTCTATAGGAGTGAGAACTAGGTATAGAATTAGGAAGGAGGTTAGTCATTCTACTTTTATCTCCATGGTAAAACCCACAAATATAAATCAGGCCTTATCTTATGAATTTTAGATTCTAGCTATACAAGAAGAGTTAAACTAATTTGTTAAGAATAATGTGTGGGAGTTGGTTAGGAGGCCTAAGGACCATAGTGTAGTAGGTACCAAGTGGACATTCAAGATACCGCCGGTAAGCGGTGTTTTTCCTGTAGTGAGAATAAGATGAATGATTATGGAAAATAATTACAAATAAGGCTAGGTTAGTGACTAATGGATACAATAAAATTGAAGGTATTGATTTGAGATACATTTTTCCTTTATAGCTAGATTAGAAGCTATTAGAGTAATATTAGCTTTTGCATGCTTTAGATGCTTTAAGTTGTATCAGATGGATATTCAAAGTCCCTTTATAAATGGGATTATTAAGAAAAATGTATATGTAGAGCAACCCTTATAAACTAAAAAAGGCTTTATATGGGTTAAAGCAAGTGTCTGGGGTATGGTATAAAAGGCTTAGTACATTTCTCCTAGACAAATCATTTGTTAAAGATAATGTAGATAACATCCTATTTTTAAAGAAAGTATGAGATGATTTACTCTTTATTCATATATATATATATATATATATATATATATATATATATATATATATATATATATATATATATAATATTATTTGGATTAATAAATAAAAACATTTACAATGATTTTTTTTTTGAAACTATGAGTAGAGAGTTTAAAATGAGTATGATGGAATAGTTAATATTTTTTCTTGGATTTAGTGTGAAAAAACTTTTAACGGGCACAATGGAGAAAAAGGATTCATGTAGTCGACCCCACGTAATGGGACAAAGGCTTGATGTTGTTGTTGTTGTTGTTATTGTTGTTGATGTTGTTGTAGTGTGAAACAAAGGGAAGATTGTACCATTCTTAGTTAGAGTAATTGTGTTAAGGAAATTCTAAAGAAATATGATATGGAATGTGCTAAAGCAATAAATACCCAATGAGATCTACCATTCAATTAGACAATGATGTGGATGAAAAATCAGTAGATCGGGAAAAGTATAGGTAATCATAAGAATGTTATAACCAATAAGGATAATAAACAAGGAAATGACATAGATTGTGGGGCTTGGATTCATGTCAATTTTTCTAAAAATAGAAGAAGATCACATAGGAACACATTAGTTAGTGACGTGTTGAATGATAAATTCAAAGTGAAGTCAAATGTTGCTGAAGTTAACAATAAGGTTGTTTAAAAAAATATTGGTGATGAGGAAAGCATAAAAAGTATTGCTAATTTTGTTCAGAATGGAATCTCCAATCTTATTGATGGAAAAATTATGGATGGAAACTACTGAAGATGATAGAAAGATCAAGTTTGCCAAAATTCAAAAAATCTGCTAGTGACATATGTGAATGAAAATGTTAAATCTTTGGAGCTGAATTCCAAAGATGGTTCACCAATATCTATATTACATTCTAATAAATTTGATTCTTTATTATAATTCAATGAGGATGCTTATGCGAAGATAGGTGAAGAACCAATATTTGACAACAATAACGTATAAGTGGAGGAGCATATTGATGTTGTTGTTTGTATTAATAAACCATTAGCTGATAACAATTTTGGAAGGAATGATTTTGTTAATGAGGATAATTCTTTTAACATAAAGGAAGAAAATGTTAAGGATAGGTCTTTATTGATTAAACAAAAGCTTAGTAATAAACTCAAAGCTATGGGCTCTACTGAATATTTATCCAAGGAATATAAGAGGTTTCTTGTGGTTTCATATGGCATTAGAATTAGATTTTGAATGTGGAATCTCGTTGTTCGGAATGTTGACATTGATGATGAGATTTATAAGGTTTGGTTTAAAAATTGAATAGGTGGGTTTATGGATGCTTGGAATTGGTGTTATATGTAATACTTTTTATTTGCATTATGATTAATAGAATTTAAGATTCTTCATATTTTTTTCATTTTTTATCTAATTGGGAACTCTAGGATACTAACCAACCTATTTGGTTGTCCAATATTTGGTGTCATCATCATCCCATTTGGTTCAAAATAAGGAAAAGTGGATCTTATTTTTATTATGATATTTTAATATTGCATTTTTTTTCTTTTTCTTTGATTGCTTTTCAATAATGGTTAATTTCCCAATGTTAGGAAAGGAAACTTTTTTTAGTTTTATTTTTCCATTTATAGCTTGTAATAGTTTCTTTTTTATCTTAATGCAATTTACAATTTCTAAAACAAAAATTCATATTGTCCTTTCCTGGATAACTCATGCACTTCTAACCATCTGGGACACATAATAAACATTTAGAGATAAGCTCGAATCAATCTTAGCCCATGGATTTATCCCCAAGGTTTTAATTGGTCACTATGTCTTATTTCACTCATATCATCACATCTTCCTATCCAAAAATCTCTTTAAAGCCTCCATTGCTTCCATTTCATTCCTGGAGCATTCTCCCTTACTTCCTAACTTTTTCTAGCCATTAAAAGCTTATTGAAGAGAAAATCCAAAATCACCTAAAGGCTATTGTTCTTCAAGGCATCTCAACTTTCAATCCAAGTATCCTCTAGGTGTGGGTCCTTATTAGAAGTTGTTCTTCAATCTCCAAGGAAGAGAACATGATCAAGAATAGCCCATGAGATCCACTGGATAGATTTCTTTTTTTAAATCCTAACTCTAAACCTAGGGTTTCTAATAACTTTCAAAATAGGCCATATGAAGTCCCAGAGCTTCATCTAAACATAAATAAACCCTAAAAATTTTCATTAAGTTTAGTTCAGTAAATAACATATATCAAGAAAATGAAAATTTCTTCTAAAATTTGCACTAAAGGAAGAAGATGAAAATTGGATTGTCCAAATTGCGTGGATGGTCTAGATCCCATTGGCTGGATCGTTTGATTTGATTAGTTTCACCTGTGTGTGGCTCAAATTACTGACCTACTCAATATGAACCATTGATCTAAACCGTGTGGATCAGACGACTCATCATATCATTACTTACATGGTTAAGTAACCCCGTCGCACACCAACACATATTTGACCACCATTGCCATGCTAATGATTGCCAATCTTTGCACAGAATAACATGACCAATCCGCATGCACCACGTGTGGCCATTGCCATCATTTTTTAATTACAATTTATTTTAAATTTAAAAAAAGCTAGAACTTCAACAATTCATAAAAAATCATTTCTAAGCTAAATTTCATGATCTTGGACTCTATGGAACCAATGTGATGAGCTATACATTTTTTTTAATTGACAATATTTAGAGAGTAATTTATATTTCAACATCTACTAATTTTCTTTTATTACTCTCCAGCCATGTGTCATTTAGGACTCAAATTTGGATAAGGTAAACTAGGGGATGTTCCATATATCTCCTATCTTTCTTGGGCTTAATGTTGGTTTTGCAGATTTAACTAAAGAAACATTAAAGAGAATTAGTGGCACATTTATTTGTCCACAATAATCGACATTCATAAGTAAATTTTGGAATATCTCTCGTAATATAATTTTGTTTTATTTCTTAGATGAATCAAACACTTTATAAAGAGTCTCTTCAATGACTTATTAATTTTGTTTATTAATTGGGAGATACCCCATCTTGATTCTAGATATTTCCTAATTTTTAGGTACTCATTTTCACTTCAATCCAAAGTTTTTACTATGAGATTCTAAATCATTTACCCTCAACATTTGTGTCGTGTGTGTAGGGCATCACCACATAAATCCAAGTTTTCATCACTATGATCCAAATCATCTATATTAATTTTGCTATGATACTTTTATATCTTCCCCCCTTAATATTATATATAAGACTATGAATATTCTCAAAACACTCCCCTTGAAATTCAGACATAAAATAAATACATAATATCTTTATGGAGTATAATACCCATAGTAATAAACATACATTTAGTAAGAGGATGACACCATTTATATCCTTTCTAATGATTATCATGCAAAAAATGCTGACTTCATTGCTTAAGGCATTAACTTACTTATTGGTGTTAGGAGGATGAATATGAGGAACACATACAAATACATTAGGAGGTATGCTTGGGTCTGCAAGAGCAACATTAGCTTTTACAAGTGTTTGGAAGTGTGTTTTAAAAGTTTATAGAATGAGATGAACATAATTGATGAGATATGCGATGGAGAGAAGAGATTTGCCGTAATGGTATAAGAGCATGTGAGCCTCGATGTTAGAAATGATAATAAGTTTCAATAATTATCTATTTTTAAATTTGGTCACAATATTCAATTAAGGTACATCCAGACAACTAGTATGTTGGATTAAAGCTACGAGAGTTAAAAAGTTAAAGAAGTTTGTAGCTATGGTATTCCTAGCTATTATCACTTTGTAATAGTTGTATTGTAGCATTATATTTTGTATAAATGGTGCTATAAAACTAATGAAATATCAAGTTAACTTTTGATTTGTGTCTCAACAAATAAGCCATATTATCCAAGTACAATCATAAACAAACGTAACAAATAAAATAAGACGTCCAACATGAAAATTTTACATGAACCTAAACATAAAAAGAATAGGACTTTTTTTTATAAACCAAAGGAAATGTGGCATGATGGCTTTTACAAGTTCACACACATCTTATTAAAAAAAAAAAAAGAAATATCCAAATTCATAAACTTATTGGTAAACAACATTTTTTAAATAACTAATTAAGGCATGTCCCAAAATTCAATGCTTGAGCTAGATCTCAACTATCTTCTTGGATAAACTAGTGCTCCCTATTGTCAAATGTTGTCATAATTTGCTAGATTTGAGTCCAACTAATATAGCTTTTCTCTCTTAACATAATAACCAATCATTTATTGAATTTGAATATATTAAACATTTAAAAATCAGGATAAAAAATAACAACACAATATACGATAGTTGTGATTTGAGAGACCAACAAAAACATTATAATCTAACAACAACAACTACTACAATATCAATCCTTTATCCCACTATGTGGGGTCGGCTACATGAATCCTTTTCTCCATTGTGTCATGTTAAGAGTCAAATTCTCATTTAAATCTAATAAAGTAATGTCATTTCTAATATTTTCTAACCCCACGTAGGGTATAAAAAAATTATAATCTAATGAGGGAATAAAAAACAAAGAATAAAGATGTAAAATGTTGGTAAGATATGATGGTCCACTCAAAAATACATGTATGGTATTTCCATTATCACAAAGATACAAGGAATTGAGAGTTGTCTAACATCAAATGCCATATGGTCAATCTCACTTGAATAAATTGTCCATGCACTATTTCAAATAATATAGTAAGTGGTGAAGACCTCAGCTCTAATATTTATAATAGTGACCAATGTTTTTTATTTTTTTTAGTGGTGACCAATGTTGATCATGTAGGAGAGGCATCATCTTTCTATGTTTGAGCAACTATAGTAGTAGAAGGTTGTTTACATTTTTAATGTTGTGTTTGATCCTATCAATTTAGATATCCAACAAGTTCAAAGTAACACTTTTTTTAATAAATTGTTTGATTGCAATTAGTGCATTTATATGTAGATTTGTATGAAATGTTAAAATTCATTGGATTTGATGTTTTGTCCTAGGGACAACTGAGCCCATCAATAGTAAGAAATCAAAGCTAAAGCTTCATATGTCATTGCAGGGGATTTGGGTTGGGTTAAGATTTGTTGCATGCTAAAGTTTAATCATAGTTTCTCAATTTTGGGAACTTTTGGAAATGAAAAATTTGGACTGGAAAAATTGGAATTGTGAAATTTGGAGAATTTATAGGAACATGAATTGGGGATCCAATACCAAATATATAACCGTATTGGGATTTGGGAATTTGGATTCAAGAAATTTGAAGATAATGAAAAGTATTGGAAACATGATTTGAGGATAACAAAGAGTAGTTTTAAATCCACTAAGTCTTATGTTATTTTGTAAATAACGATTTCAAAATATGAGAGGAGAGGGCGTACGTGTGGTAATATGTGGCGATTTCAGGAATTAAGATAAGGCGGTTTTGAGATTTAGGAGGACAAGAGTTGGAAATAAGGGTTCACAAAAGTTTCTTTGGCTATGATATCACGTTAAAACAAGGGAAAAATGATAAAATAAAAACATTGTATCTTATTTCTCATTGTAAACTATATAAGAGGTTTATAATTTATAGGTACTAAACAACCAATTATTAGTATTATAATTAAGAAATAAATTATCACATAATTAATGATAATTAGTAATAAGTATTGACATATTTTTGAGATGGACGATCACCTTGTTGTTTATATAGTTAAATCACGTGATTTGTTGAGTTGGGGAATCATCTTGCAGTTGATATAATCAAAGCACACATATTATCGAAGTGGACATTCTTCTTGCGAGAGATAATCTTAATTGAAAAGGGGATCGAACTAGAGGGAGCAAATTTATGATTTTTTTTTAAATTTGATACATCCTCAAAATTTGCTTTGATCAAGCACGAATCTCGAGGCATATTCGAGTTGGAAACTTTCAAAATTAAATTTGGGATCATCTGAATTCTAATTTCAGCAAACTTATAGTTAAATTGAGCATCTCAAAGAGGTGAACCAGACAACACCAAAATTGGTCCAACCCAAGCCCCAATGTGTCTGAATCGGGAGCCCGGACAATATTTGGAATGGTGAAAGCATTATTTGGATGATGAAATGATATCCAAATATGACATGCTTATAGTCAAATCGAGCGTCTCAGCGAGACGAATCCAACGAGCCTAAGATCTTTGAATTCCGACATCGTTAAGGCACATAAACAGTCAAAAAAATCTCTACAATTGGGGGAATCAATACGAGCCATCCGATGGAGCACTCCGAACCTGCCCCGGATCTTCTCTAGATTTACGGGGTGTGCCACTCATAAAAATCTATAAATAGACCCACACTCTCTACATGAAGGAGGGTTGGGGCTAGATATTATAGAGAACTTTGAAGCTTCAAGAGTTATAGCACCACCGCCCGGTCGTTGACCACCATTGGACCACCGGCCGTCCGCCGCCATCCGCCGTCGGACCTTCGCTCGGGGGAACGCCGTCAGCCGCCGGACCTTCGCCCGGCCGACGACCGTCGTCGAACTTTGGCCCGACCTTCGTCGGACAACTGCTCGACCGCCATCCGCCGCCGAACTTTGGGTCGACCACCATCGGACCACCACCCGGCCGCCGTCCTCCGCCGGACCTTCGCTCGGCCGCCTGACCCTCGCCGGAACTTTGCCCGACCACCGTCCGCCGTCGGACCTTTGCTCGGCCGCTGACCCCAGCCAGACCTTTGCCCGACCGCCGTCTGCTGTCAGACCTTCGCCCAGCCAATGACCGCCGCCGGATTTCAACCTTACCATAGTCGGACCACCGCTCGGCCGCCAACCGCCGCCGGACCTACGCCCGACTGCCGTACGCCGCCGGACCTTTTCCCGATCGACCATCGTCTACCGCCGAACTTCACCTTGGCCTTCATCGGACCATCGCTCGGCCGCCAGACCTTTGCCCGACCAACGTCCGCCGCCGAACTTCAGCCCGACCTTCGTCGGACCACTGCTAGGCCGCAGACCCCCGCCGGACCTTCGTCGGACCACTGCTAGGCCGCAGACCCCCGCCGGACCTTCGCCCTACCGCTGGACTTTATCCTGACCATTGTTAGACCACTGCCCGGCTGCCGACCGCTGCTGGACCTTCGCCCGGCCGACGACTGCCACCGGACTTCAGCCCGGCCATTGTCGCACCACGGCCCAGCCGACGACCGCAGCCGGACCACTGCCGGACCTCCGCGTGGCCGTCGACCACCTCCAGACTTCAGCCCAACCTTCGTCAAACCACCACCCGGTCGCCTTTAGCTGTTGTACCTCCGCATGGCTGTCGGACTTCAGTCCGACTTTTGTCGAACCACCGCCAGGCCGCCTTCCTCCACCGGACCTCTGCCCGGCCGACGACTGCCGCCGGACTTCAGTCCGACCTTCGTTGGACCACGGCCCGGTCGCCGACAATACGCCTGACCTTCGCCCGACCAACGACCGTAGCTGGGCTTCAACCTGACCTTCGTCGGACTACAGCCCGGCCGTTGTTCGGCGCCGAGCCTTCTTGAGGTCGTTCATTGTCAGCTGAACTTCTACACAAAAGCCGTCGAACTTTCGCGCCGACCGTCGTCAGACCTTTGATTAGCTCTCCAAATTAATGTAATCTAACCACCTCTAAATCGAGGGATGAGTCAACCCTTGTAATCACTCAAGTTTAGTGAAATCTTTTCACCTAGGCAAGGCCCCGTGGTTTTTCCCTCTTCGGGCTTTCCACGTAAAAAAGTTCGAGTGTTTTCCTTCTCTCTTTCTGCTTGCGTGTTGGATCTTCGTACAATGCTAAGACGCTAAACTTTATTTTCTCTACTGCCGCGAATATTCATGGACGCAACAAAATTAAAATGAGGGCCATGGAGAGATCATGCCATCAATCTCAATCTAATTTATAAATAATAAAATTTAGATGTTAAATATACAAATAAATAAATTATTTTCTTCAGAAACATAACAAACAATTCTGTAGTGCTAAGAAACATAACAAAGAGAAGAAAAGAAGTATCAATTAAAAATAATTATGCAAAAGTTGTGAATCAAATAGCATAGTTATTATGTAATAAAACCTGAAATATATTGCTTATTTTCACAAATGGAATTAATAAAGATCTTAAATGAGGATTTAACCATACCGTTCCAGCTAATATAGTCCGGACCATCAGTGCAAATAAAACAACTTCAAAAGCTTTATACGTAAGTCGTGAAGAATGCATCGGAAATACAATATTTTTTTCTTAATATATATTGTACTCGTCTGGCAGTGAGGCCAAGCATGTTCATCGTGACCAAAAGTCTTCCCTTGGACTGCAGGCTTCGCATCTCTCTGGCTTCACTCCGGCGGTAGAAGACAGTGGCGACGATGGATCAGTGGACGAAGAAGTTAAAGGACAGCGGCGTCACTTACGCCTATCTCATCCTCTACATTGCCATATCAAGTGGTCAAATCTTCTTCAATAAGGTCACTTTTTCTATCTCCTTCTGAACCCCTCGCAGGTTTGCAAATTGCTTTGGTTTGTATCTCTGATTGCCATTCTGCTGCTATTTATGCGAATCTGCTGAGTCCCTTGAAGCAAGGGTCGTAAGAGGATGTAGAAGAGCAGCTGCCTTGTCGAGTGCCCAGATGTGTTCGATTAATCAATATGAATTGGAGTTGCGTGGGCTATCGAATTTCAGTGTCAGTGCATGGCTAGGGCCTTATAGGAGTTATAATTTTCGTGTACTTCTATTAGTGGTTTAGTTAGGTAAAGTTGGTTGCTATCCATTCAGCGAAGCTTGAATTGGGGAATCCTAAAACGAAACTTCTTTAAATTGGTTTAGGGTTCTGATAACATTAGCCTAGATCGCCAAAACTGAACCCCTGAGATTTCCTTGTTTATTATAATATCTTTAAAATGTCGTTCTTGTTGTCATTAAAGCAAAGGACTCAATGGTGACTAAGAAAAAATAACTTAAGGGGCTATTTGGTTACAAGTATGATTTCAACTCAAATTTAGTAAATCCTATAGATCCAAATTTAATAAATCTTGATAGGACTAAAACCTAAAAATCTTTTGGCATGCCCACCATTAAATATTGCTACATCTTGCTATATTGTTTAACTATTTGCTTCAGAATTTGAGATTTTTAAGAGATAAAGTCTTTAAATCCATTCAATCATGTCAACGATTTAATAAATTTGATTTAACCATTGAATGTGATTTAAAAAAATGCTAGGATATTCTATTTGGCAAGATTTAAGCAAAATCTTGCTTAAATGATGCCTAAAATAGGATACCAAATAGCCCCATAAATTTTTTGTTTGATTAGATGTCATTTCCTATGAAGCATCATGTAAGAGATTTAGGTTGTCAAATTCAAATTCAACTTTCTTTAGTTTTTAAATTTATTTGCAATGCATAAGCCCCCATTTCTTGCAGGTTGCATAGGGGATTTATTTAGAGTGGAAACAACTAAATCTAGGATGTTTTCTCACAATAGTGCCTTGTCTTCATATTTAAAAAGAAAACTTGAAATTGTTTTAAGCTGACCTATAAACCTATTGCTGCAGTGGGTTTTGTCTTCGAAGGAAATCAACTTCCCTTATCCAGTGGCATTGACCTTGTTGCACATGATTTTTTCTTCTGTACTGTGCTTTATCCTAACTAAAGTTCTAAAGGTAATTTTTTTAGCAATCTTCTTGTGCATGTCTTTTTTCCTCTATTATTTGCTAGTGGTATAATTGGATGTGATTAATTTGATTATAAGTATTGTTTCGTAGCCTATTCCTCACTTGCACATGCTTTATACTGGTCTTCATTGTTTCTTTTTTTTTTTCCTTCAGATTATAAAGATTGAGGAAGGAGTGACACCAGAAATGTGAGTATGGAGCAATGTGATTGTGTCATTATTAAATCGCATATGCTATAGCTCATTTAATTTTGAATGTTTTTGTCAATGGAATAATTATTTGTTCTGACACAAGTTTTATTATTTAAAACCTCAATTAATCTACCATAGGGGGTATCATTTCTGTTGCCTTTTGTTTGAATTGAAGTTTGTAGTAAAAATATGGGTAATAATGACGCTCATAATATGGATTTAGAATGGAACACGCAAAAAGATATGCAAAGTTAATCTTCAAAATCTTTAGATTATAACGGTTTGCTTGTTTCAAAAGGTTTTTGTTCAAGAGGTTTTTATTTTCTTACTTTTTACAAGTTAGAAAGTAAACCCTTACTTGAAGAGGAGGGCTAGTCTTTAGAGTCTAGCTAAGAGCATTTAGCATTTCAAATTCTATTTGAGAACTAATGAAGGATTACAAAAATTATGCATGCAGCATGCCAGTATAAATTCCATTAACATTGAAGGTTCTCATTTTGAGAATTTTATTCATTTTTTTAAAGGAAAAAATGATTACGAAAAATGTAAAGGTGAATTCAAGGGAAAAATTGGCTACACATCATTATATAAAAGTTATGGATGTGCATTTTAGAAGTGTAAATAAAGCAATCAAAATAGTTACTTGTCCTTGGATAAGATGAAGGAATTTGAAAGATGGGCTGTTAATGTTCCAGGATAAGTTGGCAATGGAGTCTCATTAAACTTTAAAGTTGATTGTTATTTACAACAACAACATCAAACCTTTATCCCACTATATGGGGTTGGCTACATGAATACTTTTTCTCTATTGTGTCCTATTAAAAGTCAAATTCTCATTTAAATCCAAAAAATAAAAGTCATTTCTAATACTTTATGACCAAACCTTTTTAGGCCTACCTCTTTCTTTCTTAATATAGACTAGATCTAATACATCTACTCTTATAACCGGGTCATAAAAAATTCAACGCTTAATGTGATCAAATCATATAAGATGATTTTCTCTAATTTTATCTGCCACAGGAGCTACTCCAACCTTATCACTTATATACCCATTTTGTATTCTGTCTCTAGGTGTAAAGCCACTTATCTACCTAAGCATCCTCATATCTGCAACAATTAACTTAATTTTATGTTTCTCTTTTAAGGGCTAATATTTTGTGTCATAAAGTATTGCAAGTCTTACCGCCATCTTATAAAAAATTCCCTTAAGTTTGAGGGGTACCTTTCTATCACATAATAGGCCCGATGTATTCCTCCACTTCAACTATCCAACTTGAATTCTACTAATAATATCCCCATCTATTCCACCATCGTTTTGAATAATAGACCCGAGATATCTAAATGTGTACTCTTTTTAATGACTAGATCACCCAATGTCACAAACCCACCACTAGATCTATTAATACTAAAATTACACTCTATATATTCAGTTTTAGATCTACTCAAGAGAAAACCTTTATACTCTATGGTTAACCTCCATAGTTCAAGTTTTCCTTCAACTCACTCTCTAGTCTTATCAATAAGTAAAATATCATTAGCAAAGAGCATACACTAGGTATTGTCATAGACATTTTACAAGAGTCTAAAAATAGATTGTATATAAGAGATTTGGTTGTGAGGACTGTTATGAAAAATAAATGCACTTCTAAAGAGTGAAAAAAATTATGAAATTTATGATAGAAAAACAAAGATGCTGCATGAAACATAAGTAGTGGAGGAATGCTGGTCATAATGCTGACATCAAACTTGATATGATGATGTGGGAGATAGATGGTTAATTCATTATATTAAGCTTGGCATTGTGGTGAATATGAAGATTGTGTGGATACACCATCATATTTTAATAAGATCTAACATCAGCATTAAATCCGTAAAGATAGTTGTATGTTTCTTCATCCTCCTTATATAAAACTTGCAGACAATAATTTATCCAATCATCTTTAGGAAAGTTTAAATGACATCTCATAACAGAGATGTTTATGACCTTGATGAACTATATTAATAAAATAATGACAATGATTCCATAATGAATATGTTATGCCGGTCCAGCATGGACCGGCTCATCCTGGACCGGCCTAGCCGGTCCGGGCTTATGCCCGACGGAAGAAGGCGGAAGGGAGAGGGGGAACCGGGGTGGGGTCCAATTGATTTCAAATTGAAATTAAATGTTTTTGGAGGGAGAATGAAGGGTAGAGAAGTCCTTTTGCTTTTAATTTGAATTAGAGTGTATTAAATAGGGAGTTATGAGGAGAGGGGTTTTTATCTTGCATTTTGAAATTACTTTGGGTTCTAGGTTTTCTTGCTTGGGCTCTCGGCGTTGCCGGAGATTGTAGGAGAGTTGTTCTTCCTCTCAAATTGAAGAACATTGTATCGGGCTTTGGTTTTGATTGCTTACTAGTGGAATACAATCGTCGCTAGTGTTTTCCTACAAGTTCTTCCCTATTTCTGCTGTTTTTGCGCTATTTGTGTGCCGATTTGGGTTAGGTTTGCTTGCGAACTCAAGTATTACCTTAGGGTTACTTGCGAACTCAAGTATTTCCTATCAAATTGGTATCAGAGCAAGATCCGGGCGGTGGAGGGTGGTTTTTTCTCCATTATTCGCTGCAGATTTTGTTGATTTTTGGGAGGATCCGGAGGCATCTCGGCATTTCCCATGGCATCTAAGCGAGTAGAAGTCTTGGAGACCGAGATGGGGCAACTTAAAGCGGATCTGGATGAGAAGATGGCCACATTGAGCGAGAATGTGGAAGGGAAATTCGTGGCGTTGGAGGAAATGATGAAGAAGTTGTTGGAAGGGCAAGCAAGGGCTGTGCCGGGGGAGGAAAGAGGAGAAGGGAGTGGGAGCAGGGGGAAGGAGAAGGTAAATCCAGATGAGGAAGAGGAGGTGGAACTGTTTAACAGCAGTGGGAGGATGCCACCTCGGGAGTCCATCAGGCGAGAAGAGCATGAAAGAAGGAGAGACTTCAGGGAAGAAAGAGAGGATGATTGGCGTCGCCGGAGGCCCGATCCCGTGGACCGGCCATGGGGGATCCAGAATCACCATGGCGGAGCGCGAGGGGAAGATGGCTATCGGCGGCCGAGGAGGGATGATGAGCCCCGATATGGAGAGAGGGGAACTTGGGAAGACCCCATTGCATGGGACAGGGGAGGTCACGGGGGAAATAGGGCATACGGGGGGGACACGAGAGCCAGAAAGCTGAAAATGCCCGTGTTCGAAGAGGGAAATGTGGATGAATGGATCCACAAGGTGGAGAGGTATTTTGCAGTGAATGGCCTGATGGAGGAGGAGAGATTGATGGCGGCTAGCATGTGTTTGGAAGGGGCGGCTTTTGCATGGTTCAAATACATGGATAAATGGGATCCGGTGAGGACTTGGAGAGACTTCAAGGAGGCTATCAGGGAGAGATTCAGGGGAGGCAGCCCATGGGAGATATCAGAACAGTTCTATGCCCTCACTCAAGAGGGAACAGTGGAAGAGTACCGGAAGAAATTTGAGAGTCTGGTGGGTGACATGGAGGGATTATCGAACAGCACTCTGGGGGGAAACTTTATGAAGGGCCTTAAGCCAGAAATTAGAGATGCGGTGAAGGTAATGAGACCGAGGGACCTGAGGGAGGCCATGGAGTTGGCTCAACTGGTGGAGAACCAGAAGACCAACACCCGAAGTTGGCGGAACAACCACGCAGTGGGTCCTACCAGGACAACTACCACTTACTTGGCTCCAAAAGGGCCAACCCCTAGTGTCCTTAAAGAAAGTGGGAAGGAGAAGAGCGGGGTGACCAGATCAGCTGGGAGTTTCAAGAGATTGACCGAGGAGGAGATGCAGGAGAAGAGGGCCAAGGGCCTTTGTTTCAGATGTGAGGAGAAGTTTGTTCCAGGGCACCGGTGCAAGGATCGCGCTCTTCGGGCTCTCACCGTCTATATAGACGAGGCGCCTGAGGAGGGTGATGCTTCTGATGAGGAGCAGATTGATCCCCAGTTGGAGGTAGCCGAGGTATCCCTAAATTCTGTGATGGGATTCACTCCTAGCCATACGATGAAGGTGAAAGGGAAAATCCTTGGGAGGGAGGTAGTAGTGTTGATCGACAGTGGAGCCACCCACAATTTCATATCCGCTCAGGTAGCGGAGGAGCTGGGAATGGAGCCTACTGAGACAGACAGTTATGGAGTGATGATGGGGACAGGGAAGATTGAGTCCAGCACTGGGATCTGCAAGGGGGTGGAGATGAGACTACAGGAGATTAGGGTGGTGGAGGACTTCCTACCCCTGAGGTTGGGTAGCACAGACGTCATTCTGGGCATGAAGTGGCTACAGACCTTGGGTGAAACCAAGGTAAACTGGGGGACCATGGTGATGGAACTGATGATAGAGGGAAAGAGGGTGAAGCTGAAAGGGGAACCAGGATTATCCAGAGCTGGAGTGTCTCTCAGGTCGATGGTGAAGATGATCCATGAGGAAGGAGGAGGGTTCCTTGTGGAGTTGCAGAGCTTGGAAGATCGTCAGGAGGAGGAAGACAAACACATTCCTGTGTCAGTTCAGCCCTTCCTGAAGGAATTTGAGGATGTGTTCCAACCTCCGGTGGGACTACCACCTAACAGAGAACGGGAGCACCAGATTATCCTGAAAGAGGGGGTATCCCCTATCAGTGTGAGACCTTACAGATACCCTCAGATGCAGAAAGATGAGATTGAGAAGCTGGTGGGAGAAATGCTAGAATGAGGGATCATTCAGCCCAGTGTGAGTCCTTTCTCTAGCCCAGTTCTGCTGGTAAAAAAAAAAGGATGGGAGTTGGAGGTTCTGTGTGGATTACAGAGCCCTCAACAAGGAGACAGTGCCTGACAAATTTCCCATCCCTGTGATTGACGAGTTGATGGATGAGCTACATGGAGCCGTTTTATTCACCAAGATTGATCTAAAGTCAGGCTATCATCAGATCAGGATGAGGAAGGAAGATGTGTAGAAGACAGTCTTCAGGACTCATGAGGGCCACTACGAGTTCCTGGTGATGCCTTTTGGCCTCACCAACGCACCAGCCACATTCCAGGCATTGATGAACCGGATCTTCAAGCCACACCTTCGCAGGTTTGTGTTGGTGTTTTTCGATGACATTCTCATCTATAGCAGGACTGAGAAGTAACACCTAGAGCACCTGAGAGTGGTGTTGGGGGTGCTGAGGGAGCATCAGCTGAAGGCCAATTTCAAGAAGTGTGACTTCGCTCAGGCACAAGTGGAGTACCTGGGGCATGTGATATCTCAGGAGGGAGTGGCTGCGGATCAGTCCAAAATAGAGGCAATGTTAGCCTGGCCTCAACCCAAGACCTTGAAGGGGCTCAGAGGGTTTTTGGGACTGACTGGCTACTACAGGAGGTTCGTGAGAGGATACATCACTATAGCAGGACCGCTGACAGAGCTGCTGAAGAAGGATAATTTTTTATGGGGGAAAGCAGCTTCTGAGGCTTTTGAGAAGCTGAAGAAGGCCATGACGACGGTGCCCGTACTTGCTCTACCAGACTTCAATCAGGTGTTTGTGTTGGAGACAGATGCTTCAGGCTATGGATTGGGGGCAGTGTTGATGCAGAACCATAGAGCCATAGCTTACTTCAGTCAGATACTGTCGTCCCGGGCTAGGCTGAAGTCGGTCTATGAGAGAGAGCTGATGGCGATTGTGCTGGCCATCCAAAAGTGGAGACCTTATTTATTGGGCAGACACTTTATTGTCAGGACTGATCAAAGGAGCCTGAAATACTTGCTAGAGCAGAGGATGGTCACAGAAGAGCATCAGAGGTGGTTGTCCAAGCTGCTCGGATATGATTTTGAGATCCACTATCGGCCAGGATTAGAAAATAAGGCAGCGGATGCCTTATCACGCTGTATGGGGGAGCTCCAGGGAATTGCTGTATCAGTACCGGTTCTGATTGATTGGGGAGCCATCAAAGAGGAAAGCATCCAGAATGAGGAGCTAAGGAGAATCAAAGAAGAGGTGCTATCAGATGAAAACAGCCACCCAGGCTACTCAGTGGTGGGAGAAAGACTGTACTATCAGGGAAGGAGTGTGATCCCTAGGTCTTCCATTCATATTCCCCAACTGCTACAGGAATTTCATGGGAGTTCCATAGGAGGGCATTCAGGAGTGCAGAAAACCTATAGCCGGTTAGCTGCGGAATTGTACTGGAAGGGGATGAGGAAAGACATAGAAGAAATGGTGGCTAAGTGTGATACCTGCCAGAGGAACAAGTACATGACGATGGCACCAGGGGGATTACTACAGCCCCTGGCCTTACCAGAGAAGGTTTGGGAGGAGATCACTATGGATTTCATTGATGGGCTTCCAAAATCAGAGGGATATACTGTTATATTTGTAGTGGTCGACAGGCTGAGCAAATATGCTCATTTCATTACCTTAAGACACCCGTACACAGCGGTGTCTGTAGCAGCAGCATTTGTGAGGGAGATAGTCCGCCTGCATGGGGTACCAGAGTCTATTGTGTCGGATAGGGACAAGGTGTTCCTGAGCCATTTTTGGAGGGAGTTATTTAGGATGCAGGGCACAGTATTGAAGAGGAGCACAGCATATCACCCACAGACTGATGGGCAGACGGAGGTGGTGAATAGAAGCCTGGAGACATACTTGAGATGCTTTGTGTCTGAGACACCGAAGCAGTGGGCCAAATGGCTGGCCTGGGCAGAATATTGGTACAACACCTCCTCTCACTCGGGTACCAAGATGACACCTTTTAAGGTGTTATATGGAAGAGACCCCCCCACACCTGGTACATTATAGCCATAGGAGTACTCCAGTATCTGCTGTGGATCAGCATCTGAAGGAAAGAGATCAAGTGTTGGATGAGCTCAAGAGGCATCTTCTCAGAGCCCAACAGATTATGAAGAAACAGGCGGACAGTAAAATGAGGGATATACAATTTGGAGTGGGAGACAAGGTCTACTTGAAGATCCGACCATACAGGCAGAGGACTATATCCCAGAGGAGAAATGAGAAGCTGGCAGCAAGATATTTCGGCCCTTTCGAAGTGGAGGAGAAAATCGGGGAGGTAGCATACAGGTTGAGGCTTCCTTCAACAGCCAGAATACACCCCGTTTTTCATGTATCACAGTTGAGGAAAGTGGTGGGGGAACATGCAGTAAGCCCAGAGCTGCCCAGCACATTGAGGGAAGACATGGAAGTGACACTGGAGCCTCTAGAGGTAGAAGGAGTGCGCATCAATGAAAAGGGGGAAAAAGAAGTGAAGATCAGGTGGAACAACCTCCCAGATTATGAGGCCACATGGGAGCCATTGGAGAGGATTGCAATACAGTTCCCTGCCTTCCACCTTGAGGACAAGGTGGTACTTTGGGAGGGGGGTAATGTTATGCCGGTCCAGCATGGACCGGCTCATCCTGGACCGGCCCAGCCGGTGGGCCGGTCCAGGCTTATGCCCGACGGAAGAAGGCGGAAGGGAGAGGGGGAACCGGGGTGGGGTCCAATTGATTTCAAATTGAAATTAAATGTTTTTGGAGGGAGAATGAAGGGTAGAGAAGTCCTTTTGCTTTTAATTTGAATTAGAGTGTATTAAATAGGGAGTTATGAGGAGAGGGGTTTTTATCTTGCATTTTGAAATTACTTTGGGTTCTAGGTTTTCTTGCTTGGGCTCTCGGCGTTGCCGGAGATTGTAGGAGAGTTGTTCTTCCTCTCAAATTGAAGAACATTGTATCGGGCTTTGGTTTTGATTGCTTACTAGTGGAATACAATCGTCGCTAGTGTTTTCCTACAAGTTCTTCCCTATTTCCGCTGTTTTTGCGCTGTTTGTGTGCCGATTTGGGTTAGGTTTGCTTGCGAACTCAAGTATTACCTTAGGGTTACTTGCGAACTCAAGTATTTCCTATCAGAATATTGATAATTTTGCAACTCCATTAGTGATTTGGAGTGTTTATCATCTATGTCCATTGTAAAAGCTATACTAAGATGATGACTCACTTTTGACATGTTTATAAATCAAGATTGTTTGACTTGATTGTTCATTGTGGACCACAAGAGATAATAGCTGTTATATTATCCTCTGATGCTTGCTTATTTTCATTATGGTATGAGGTAATTATCTTACATCATGCAACTATCAAGAACTCATTAAAATTGCAAAGTCTTTTCTTGTCTTATTTAAAAATATTTTTGTTTGTTATCAATTATAAACTAATAGCGTCAACTAGTTTTCCAAAAATTGCTATTTACTTTGTAGAGGTTATGGGCAGTTTTAATTTGCTTATTAAACACCAGATATGCTACCTCCATTATTCCCATTGGTGCAATGTTTGCAATGACCCTCTGGTTGGGAAACAGTGCATACCTCTACATCTCTGTTGCATTTGCGCAGATGTTGAAAGCTGTAAGTAAGTAACGTCTCTTCACCATCTTTCTCTTTTTGAACAAATTGATAGTTTCTTCCCTCTCTTCGTCTCTTGATGTGGAAATGTGTCTATTTTTTGTGTTGCATTTGTAGTGCCTGTAGCTGTCTTCATTCTTGGAGCTGCAGCTGGCCTTGAAGTGCTGTCTTGCAGAATGTTCCTGATAATGTCCGTCATCAGTTTTGGGGTTATTGTTGCCTCCTATGGGGAAGTCACTGTTAGTTGGGTTGGAGTGGTATATCAGATGGGTGGGGTTGTAGGGGAAGCTCTTAGGCTTGTCCTCATGGAAATTTTTGTGAAAAAAAAAGGCATACGTCTGAACTCAATATCAGTGATGTACTATGTCAGTCCATGCAGGTATATTAATTCTCACACCTTTTTTAAGATGATAAATTAAAAAAGTATAATTTTGTCTTCGTTCGTTAAAAAAAATTTTATTCATTCTTTGCAGTGCATTCTGCCTCTTTATCCCATGGTTATTCCTAGACAAACCAAAAATGGATTCAGCTGGGCCTTGGAACTTTCCACCGCTTATATTGTTTCTTAATTGCATCTGCACCTTTGTGCTCAATCTCTCGGTTTTTCTTGTTATCTCAAGGACAAGTGCTCTGACTATTCGTGTTGCTGGGGTTGTTAGGGACTGGGTGGTAGTTTTATTATCTGCTGCCCTATTTTCTGATACGAAGTTAACATTTATTAACCTAGTTGGTTATGGAATAGGTATGGTACAGCCAAGTCTGACTAAGTTGTTATTTTATGATGAGACTGGCCAAATTCATGTATTTGCAAAAATTTATGGCATGCCTAACTTAACATGATTTTCGTTAATTACATATACTGCTCTACTTTCTTTTATTTTCTCTCATTAATTTGGATATTTGATGGAAATTCATTTTTCCTCAGAAACAATCTCTCTTTCAATGCACCATAAAGGTTACATATTTCAATTCCTCTTTAAATCCTGTATTAGAGCTCATTTGTTTCTTGAAGGTAGAAACCATATTTCGCAAAATAATTAATTTACTAGATTTTATCATTTGGTTAGATGAAGTTAGAGACAATGTTGTAAAACACATTAGGGACTTGTAAGGAGTCATGTTTGTCCAATGTTCGAAGCCCTAGGCACGACCTTAGATGCTTGTCCCAGCAAAATGAGATGCTAAAGAAGAAATAGTTATGTCACTTAATAAATAAATTTTAAATGTGATGATATTTTTTAAGTGTATGAAGTGATAGTCATTGCATTAAAGTAAGATTGGGAAATTATGAATTTTCAGGTTCCATTATATTCCAAATTCAAATTTCTTAGTAATATCTTATCTTAAACAAGTACAATAAATAAACTACTAAGGCTGTTAGCATGCATGGACTAGGGGTAATCAAATCTTCCCTGCTATGTACTTAATCTTCACTATCATTTATATATATATTTTCCATTAATGGAATTCTTGTCTCCCATCTTTTTCTTTTCTCATTACACGCATCTTCATCCTCAAGGTTTCCCAAAGCTTGTGTAACTTATTTCTAAGTGCATATTTATATTTCTTAAACTTGAAGCTGTTGCACCCACAATTTGTGATAATTGTTTCCAAGCGCATATTCATGTTTCCAATTTCCTTATGGCTCTTCACCTCATGTCAAATTATTATCATTGAAATCTAATATATAAGCACTTGCCAAACAGTTGGAGCCTAAAGGCCATTCACTCGCTTAGTCTGATCTTAGTGATAGAATACTCTTGAAAAGTATTGAGGCACTTTAGACTTGTCTTGCCTTGCTGCAGCACTTTGGCGAGTGATCGACACACCTTTAACATCACTGGTTAAAGATCATTATATTTTTTTAAACTCTACAAACCCCTTCAACATCACTTAAATATGAATATTTCATTTTTTACACATTAGTGCAAATGATATCAGCGCTTTGCAAATATTTTTTGTAAAGCACACATAGGTCTCAATTATATAAGAGTCATATTGGTCCACATTTAAAAAGCAAATCACCATAATTAGATCCCTAACATTGAATGATGAAAATTGAGAAGAAACTGCAAAGAATTGTATTAAGATCCTACCGTGGCAAGTTCATCATATTTTGATTTGATACTTAAAATACCTGCTGTAGAAGCTCATTTGGGGACCTTGAGGCCAAGCAAACAAAAGGAACAATTGAGTTCTTAAATTTCTATGACCTATTTTGACGATTACCTTTGATCTTAAAAGATGAAAATTGAGAAGATACTGCAAAGAATTGGGGCTCTATTAAGTGAACAATAACTCTCATCTTTACCATGCTGGATTTAGGGTTTTTGGGTCGCATTTTTCTAGGGTTTTGATCTTGCATTTTTCTTTTTTAAACTTTTTAATAGTTTTTATTTTTGCACCTTCAGTGTGCCATGTCATTTGAAAAACTGTTGTAAATATTTTTGGAGATACCTCGTATGAATTATAGCATTTTTTTAAAAAAATTGTAGAAGCTTTTTTGGACACTCTAGCATTTCAATTTTCAATGAGCATTTTCTGGGTCATATGTTTGTAGCATAGCATGCCGATCTTGATGCTACTTTGTGAATACATTTATTAAGGTTTTATCGTAAGTTAAGGATTCTACTATCTCTTTATAGGGTCTTAGCAACGAAGTATGAGTTTTTCCAATGTTTCATAAGTTATAAAAGGGTTGTGGAAGACAAAAAAAATATGAAAGTTGAAATACTTAATATTCAATTTTGAGGGTGATTTTTTTGTTTATTGTAAAGATATTTGATAGTGAAATTTCCTCAACTATTTGAGTTACTAAATTGATAAATGATATCAACATAATGTCATTTTTCAAATGGCTGATATGACATTGATATCTATGTTAAATGTGAAGTAGTAGTTGAGCATGGGATTGGTTAATGTGTTTAGAAGCATGCATACTATTTTGAAGGGATTGTCTTAGTAATTATTGATTGTGATCCCATAGCCATTCTAAGACCTAATGAAAGACAGAAAAGCAAAGGAATTAAATCATATATCAAGAACAAGGGTTATCGGGAATGTAAACATTTCTATCAAGAATGTGACAGGCTCTAAGGGGATGTACTAATAATGCAAATAATGCTATTGAGCAAGAGACAATAACCAGTGGGTCTAACTGTGCGGACTCATCCAAAAATGAAGGTGATGTACCCTAATAAATACTTGAATGAAGAAATTGGTAATCTTGGTGATGATTAGTTTATAGAAGAGAAAGTGTTTCAGAAATTGAAGAATCTTCAAGCAAAAGTAATCTCTCTGATAGCAAAAGAAAAAATGTTGGAAAATAGCCATGAAAGGAATCCCATTTGAGAATACTAATGATGGCCAAGTTGTTTAGAAGGTTGATAATTTATTTGAAGAAATATGATACGTAAGTGAGATCATCAAGAGAAACAGCTTGGAAGATGGAATTATGTTGAAGAAGAAAATGTTGGATGACTCAAAGAGGCATGATAAAAAATTTAATTATAGAGGTTGTCAATTGTGGATTCATGCATAAATCTTGCAAGGTAACCCATAGTTTAGGATAAAGAGCTTGGTTTATTCACAGTATTATAGGTGAGAGCAAAGAAATTTCAAAGAAAGAATTCACAAAATCTGAAAAGTGCAGTTGCGGACAGCCCTCGTGCCCCTATGTAAGGTCCAATTCCTTGTTGTTGCTTTTGCTGTTGCTGTTGCTGTTGCAGGGTGAGTAGAAGGAGAATGGTTGTTGATTTCAACAATTATTCCAAAGCTAATCCATCGAGTATGATGGAAGTGACAGATGACAAGTGCGACATCGTATGAAACCGCTATGGAATGCCTTGACCGAAATTGAAATCAACACTTGTTTCGCACAATAGACTACACCGACGTGTCTAGAGCTTAATAAATAGGCAAGATAGATATCAATATTGATCGGGTCACCATATGAGGGAAAGTTGAGAAATTCATCCCGCGTGAAATATTCGCACAAAAACCGACATGCACTCATGACGAGAATACGCGAGTCAGGACATTAATTTCATATTTTCAATTTTGTTTAAGAAAATTGAATTAATAATATATTTGCCTCTCGCACTTCTTCTTCTTCTTCTCTCTCTCTCCCCCTCTTCTCACCACTCCTCTTTCTCTTTCTCTTCTCCATCTCTCTCCTCTCCATTTCTTCACTTTCTCCCTCGAACTCTCTCCCTTACCGCTTTCTCTATCTCCCCTCTCTCTCTCTTTTCCCTACCCCCTTACTCTATCTCTCTCTTGTCCCTGCCCCCTTACTCTAACCTCTTGAGTTGCCTCTGCTCCTTGTGGTCCTTGATTTGTGTGTTGTCTAGGTGTTGATTGAAACCAATAGAGAAGTAAAAAAGTTTTATTTGCTATCTACAATAAATAAGAGGCATAAAAAAACAACCCATTTATGTTTAAATGAAAAATAATACCACAAAAAAGGATAATTTGCTTGACTAGGAAGGTAAGAGTCCAAAATAGAGAGGAAATTTGATCTATAATTAGAATATCACAGTCAAGTACATTTAATTTGTTTGATAGACATTAGAATTCCACCAAAAAAAAAAAAAAAAGAACCCCCTTTTTCTATCCGTTCTTGCCTCTTATTGTGCACTCATGTCATAACTTCAAGAGGTTATCATTGGATCAGTATAACATAAGTGGTATTCCATGCAAACGTGCCTTGGTTTGCCTAAGACATAAGAGGGATGAAGTGCGTATGAAAGAAGCTTGTGTGCTATATCTGGTGTTAAGAACATAAGCCATGAAGAGGGTTAGAAAATCAGATCACATTAAAGTAGAAGGAACAACAGTTGGAGAAGGTGTTGCTTGTCGTTAAAATACAATTTCATGCAATGCATATCGTCTCTTAGGACAAATCAAGAAGGCTTGTCAAAGTGTTCTAGTTGGTAACAAGAGAATAGGGTTAAGTTTTATTAACTTTTTTAGTGGTTAAATGCATGTTGGTTCATTGCTAATTTTTCTATATGTCTCTTTGTTTTTTCAAAGAGAAGAAGAGAATAAGAAATCTTCTAATGCTTTTTGTTCCTATATCGATCTCCAACTTACCCTGAGACATCGATGGCTTAGCTTGCTAAGAAATACCGGGACAAAAGCAAATAATGAGCCTGATGACAAAGCAATGAATGCATAAGGAATTGGGCAAGAAGAAAGAAAAATGAAAAAAAAGAAGATTTGGATTAAGAGTCTAACAAAAGATTAGTCAAATGTCTTGTGTTCACATTGATGTTTTGGGTTCATAGATTGGAGTTGGGCCTAACTAAAGAAAAGTTTGAAAGTTCGATAGGGATGTTAAGCCCTTATGAACTAGTCCCAAGGCTAACCAAGAGGGGTGGTGAATTGGATATTAAAACTTTTTTAACAAAAAAACACAATCACATCCAAAACCAAGATTCACCACAAAAATCAAAGTGTGGAAATAAATGCGGAAATAATAAAGGAAAGAATACACCAGATTTATAATGGTTACGTCAAATCTTGACCTATGTCCACTCCTCGGAGGCACCCTCCAAGTATTGCGCTAGACTCAATGTCTCTTCTTTAGCCCCCACAGCTAGGCGGAGAAGCCCTTACAAAATCACTTCAACCTTTCCCGGTGCGGCGGAGTAGCCGGGCCCTTTGACACCAAAGAGATCTTCTTCTTCCCAAAACTTCCCTCAAGAAGAGCCTTCGATCCGATGGTACTAAGGTGCAAGCTCGTCGGAGCAACCGTGTGGAACCCCCTCCACACTCCCTTGAAACCCTCTCCAAGGATCTTCTCCATCTCTCAAACTCCACCCTTTCCTCTCTCCCTTTAAAGCTCTCTCTTTAAGTTTCCTCCAGAAGAACGAAGCTTCAATGGCTGCCAAAGACACTCTTAATGAGAAAGCAAGCGGTCTTTAAATAGATTTGCAAAACCGACATTATCGTCCAGGACGATCGTCGGATTGTCCCGTACTATATGCATAAAAAAGAGGGCTTTCAAAAATCCTAAAAACTCAATTTTGACGTCAAACATCATCCAGGATGATCGCAGGATCGTCCTATACGATGCGCTTAAAAAGAGGGCTTCAAAAAATCCTAAAAACTCAATTTCGGCGCCCAGAATCATCCTGGACGATCGCAGGATCGTTCAGTACGATGTTTAGAATTTGACCTGATAGTCCTGGACAATATTTGGATAGTACAAGACGATTAATACAAAAATGTACAGATCGTCCAGGACGATATTGTGAATTGTCCAAGACGATTAGAAGAAAAATTATGGTATTTTGGCTTGGACGATTTAGGAAAATCAGTATATCGGTAAACATCTGTTGACCTGTGAGCTAGAACCAAGGGAAACAGACAAATCAAAAAAAAAAAAAAGCCTAAAATGATTACCTGTCATGCCACAACCGCTGAAATCACGCGCAAATCCTGTTCAAATCGGCGGCCCATACCCGATATCCTGCTCAAATCCCGCCCCATGCTCTGCGAACGGCGCCGAACTGTCGCTTCGTCACGACCTCTCGCCTCGATCGAACGACTATAGGCGTCGTTAAATAGAAGCCGAAGCCTTCTGTTCGGCTGCTCTTCCACACACACGAACTCCATCTCTCCAACACACGAGAATCCCTCTCCTCCGACTCTTCCTTCCGTCGCTGCTCATACGAAGCTTCGTCCAACCTCGTTCCTCCTCCGTCGTCCCTTCCCTGTCGGATCGGAGGCTCCGACCTTTCGATCGGAACCAGCGACGGGAGTCGCTCGCTGTGACGTTAACTTTCTCCCTTTCACGAGGCTTCTTCGGCTCCTTCACGGCAGTTCGACTTCGCTCCCGCCGACCTCCACCAAACCGAAATCTCCTTCCTCCGATCAAGACCAGGCCGGACCTCCCGTCCCTGCCCTGTTCGCAATCCATCGGCCGAGAGAGAGAGAGAGAGAGAGAGAGAGAGAGAGAGAGAGAGAGAGAGAGAGAGAGAGAGAGAGAGAGAGAGAGAGAGAGAGAGAGAGAGAGAGGGAGAGTACCGAGCTCCTCTTACCTGGCCGAACCCAAACCTTGCCCGATCCCAAGCAGCCGCCTCCTCCTTCTGCTCTTGCCCGATCTCCCTCTTAGCTGTAGGTTTATTTTTTATATATAATTATATTATTAGTAATATTATTATTATTAGGGTATTAATATTAACATTAATAAATTATTAGTATTAATATTATTGTTAACAATAATATTTATATTAATATTTCTATTAATGGTAATATTATTACAATTAATAATAATAACATTATAATTTATTTTTATTATTATTACTAATTAAAATTAATTTTGTGTTAATTATAGTTAATTAAATTTAAAAAAATGATTAATTATAATTAATTATAATTAAATATCTAATAATATTTAATTATTCTTAATGATAATCATTTAAAATTAATTAAATTGATTTTAATTAATTATTTTTAATTATAGTTAATTATTATGATTAATAATTAACTATAGTTAATTAAGATTAATTAAAATTTATTAATTTAATTTTAATTGATGGTTATTAATTAAAATTAAGTATAATTAGTTATTGTAATTATGATAATTATAATTAATTATTTTTAAAAAGGTGATTAGTTATAATTAATTAAAATTGATTTTTTTTTTATATAATAATAATAATAAATTAAATGATTCTTTTCTCGATGCTTGCAACGAACCGGTAAACCCCCGAGGCGCTCACGTAGCGTTTAGGGTGGGAAACCGGTGCGAGGCTCGCGATGATTTAAGAATCCCTCTTCAAAGCTTGCAACGAGCCGACAAACCCCCGAGGCGCTCAAGTAGCGTTTAGGGTGGGAAACCGGTGCGACGCTTGCGGCGAAGGGGATAAAAAAAAATGTCTTTATTTTATTTTTCTTTATTTTTATATAAGTACCTCCGAACGCCCACGTGGTGCAGAGGGGGGAAATCCTGCTTATTTCTAACCTGTTTTTTTCTTATAATCAACAAACTTAAAAAACCCTTAAATGCTCACGTAGCAGGAGGGGATAAAAAAAAATTTCATATGCGACCGCGGTGTCATTTTTGACACCTACCTGAAGCGCTCACGTAGCGTCGAGGGGAAGGTTGCCTCTTGGTTTTTCCCCTAAACGGGGGAGACGCCGGGAGGCTGCCGAAATTTGGATTGAAAATCCAAGGACTTTGAACAATGTTTGGACACTGAACTTGTACTCAAATGAACTCGCATTGTGGACCTAAGATGAAGCTTAAGTTTGGACCAAATCATATTGAATTTCACTTTAATCTAAACTACAATTTAAGTGAATCATGAAATGGCTTGCACTTCAAATGAATTTTGAACTGAACTCGAGCAAAATAAACTCAAACTCAAGCAATCAAAGACTTGAACAATTTGGATATGAAATTGCATTTGCAAGGACAACAAGGACCACACTCAAACTTGATTTGAGCTTTAATTGAGCTTGAACTCATACTTATGTGAGCAAAGACTTGAATCAACCTTGAACTATAAGGAACTCAAATCAAAACTAGAACTCGAAATGAACAAAGAAAAGAGGAACATGATCTTGGGCATTTGAACTCAAGCAAATACTTGTGTTGGACTAGAGGGGACATAGAACTTCAACTTGCCATTTGAACTTGGCAAGACTACGAGGACTTGAACAAAGACTTGGACAAGCGATGACAGACTTGTGTACTTGATTTAGACTAAATGACATTAACTTGAACTTAAACTAAATTGAAAATTCAAGCTAAGTCCAAACTAGTTGATCTCAAATGCAAAGAACTCATCTTGGACTTAAATGGACTCTAATCAAATGACATTAAGCATATGATGAATTTGAACATGAAATAGGTTCAAATGCAACAAGGGTTTGAACAAGAGAAAACCTATTTGAGCTTGAATGACTTGGACAATGAATTTGATTGAACATTTTTGACTCAAACTTGAACTTGTATCTTGAGTCTCATTTGATTAAAAATCAAGTAGAACTTGATTTGAATGATGACATCAAAGCTCCAAAGGAGTGATAAGGAGTTGTCACTTTAACTTAAGGGTAAAGTACTCATTCAAATGTCATACAAAAAAAGTGAAGATTCATGCACAAATTCATTTCAAACTTGATATGAAATTTTTATATGATGATATTTGATTTGCAACATCCATTTAGCCAACTTCAGCTAATTGGCAAATGAAAGACAGTCCCTTACAAGTGCTAAAGGACCAATATGCAATGATAGGTCAATGTATTCTCAAGTGCTATGTATCCTGTAAACATATATATGCAACATACATTGAATACTACAATACGCTTGTAATCAATGCAAGCAAAGAGGGCCATTCACTTGCAAGCAACATTGGTAGATATACAATAGATATGATTGGTCCTCTACAAACACAAGATTATATCCAACACGTCATCTATGGGAAAGTATAGAAAGACTATAGCAGATGTAAGTCCCTACGGGTCGATGTAGAGTACTTGTTACACAATCAACAAGCTATAATTTGAGGGCAAGCATAAAAGAGATTCACTAATGCGCAATGGCTCGCTCATAAGCAGCGACGAGTGGCTTGTAACGCAATACTACGATCAATTAACATTCAAATGGTTAACAAACACATTGATCTACATGTTAGCAAGGGTAAAGATCTGCAATACATACAAATCCTCTACGAATACAAATGTATGTACAACATCCATCAATGGGTAGATGCATAAAGACTACAGTAAATGCAGTATCCTGTAGTCAACTTCAGTCTAAGAATGAATATCTACCTCCAACAGTAATGATCATATTGTAAAGACCAAAATTACAGCATAATGCATAAATACTACAAGTTCCTACGAGCTTCTACAACCCAAGGCAGGAGATTAGTTAGTGCACTATGACCCGCCTACAAAAATCAACAAGTAGTGCACGACAGTCTACCTGTACGAAGCAGCGAACAACTCCATTTAGAAGCTGCTACGAAACGCCACCGGATCTGCAACACATATACAAGCAGACAGAAGGCGTCTATTCCAAGACAACCCCCGCACGTGCACTATAAATTGTATACACATAGGTACACTAAAGGGGAAAATACAATCTTAAACCCGCATGGGCCCTGGCGAGCGTGTTATTGGTACACACGTGATGTCTAGGGATGCTGCGCGGGTTATTAAATTTAAACCCGATCCTTCTAAGTAGATCAAAGGAGTCGACAGGGTTTAATTATAAAATGCCCTTAAACCCGCATGGGCCCCGACGAGCGTGTTATTGGTACACACGTGACGTCTAGGGATGCTGCGCGGGTTGACAAGTGAATTCAAGTTCGAAGCCGATCCTTCTATACGGGTCAATAGAAGTTGACAGGGCTCGAACCATTAAGCAAATATAAAGTTGTGGTGACCAGTATATTTGCTTTAAAACATTCATATTAGGCCTTCAAGGCTTACAATAATGTGAATTCACTAATAAAGGCACGAAGCCTACGAAACCCGATCCTTCTGTCGATAGCCCGACAGAGTTGACAAGGTTCAATCCATAGAAAGAAATGACCCCCAAACACCCCGATGATGGCCGTGTTGAATGCAGATCTCAACCGGAGGGGTTCACAAACATTTTCAAATATCTTCCAAATATCCAAATACCCATAAAAATCCAAAGCTCCACCCAAAATCCAGAAAATTCTCAAAAATCCCAAAAATATTTAAAATTGAAATTATCCATCCATACTTAAAGCAAAATTTCCTCCACCCTCCGCAACAGTTTGTCGAGGTGGAAAAATATGAAATATTACTTCAGCTCACAAAAGAGCTAAATGCCTAGTCGAAAATATCACTAGGATCCATTCTCAAACAATCTCTTGCCAGTAAGGACGTGGTACGTGTCCTCTAACCGGCAGTTTCGCCGCCAAATGGCACTGCAGGTAAACGGTTATGACCCGGGGCCCTCTGAACCGAGTGGTTTTGCCGCCAAATGGCACCACAGATAGCGGTTATGGCCAGAGCCAATACGCTCCTTAATGGCGTTAAACCCTTGAGATATGAATCAATAGGATATGATCGATAGGGCACAAAGCCCTCTGTCAGCTAAGGTGGATTTAAATTTGTCCCCTTAGACAAATACCCATCCCAGGTCTACAAGGTCCCCTTGGACGAAGCAACCCATGGCTGCCGACAAGGATCCTTCTGTCAGGTTGGGTCGACTACCTCCTCTGACTAAGTAGACCAGGGACCACGATGGCCCGGGACGACGGAACCATGGGATCTTGATCGGGTCCATCATCCATTCCCCCACCATCCGCTTTAAGTGCTAGATGGTGAAATTTCTATTTTTAAATATAAAATTTTCCCAAATATCCCAATCCAAATCTTCAAATCTTTCAAACCCAACTCTTCAATTTCCAACCATTTTCTAACATCCGAAACCTATGCTGCTACTATATGCCAGATACACGTATGTTCTACGTATCTGATTGACGACTAGCCTTAATCGAAAGTTCTCTCTCATGATTGAGAGGGGTAATTAACTATAGGGGCTTGCGCCTATAGGAAACCAGAACTCAGATCATAAAGTCCTCACAAAATGAGGGCGAAATCTCTGTGTAGTGTCTTATATACAAACCCATATGCCTTCCAAAATTTACCCCGGAACTTAGTTCGTTAAAACTCCCTCGACGAATAAGAAAAGCGAGCGGAGGCCGGGGCCGAATTTTCGGAGCCCACAACATCGTCATGTACGATATGCATATCATTTAGGACGATCCGATTGCAAAATTTAACCATAATTAATCCCCTAATCACATGATCAATTTAGGCATGATTTGTATTGATCGTCCTGGACGATCAAGATTGTCCGGGACGATTAGAACAAAAATAATAACTTAAAATCATGCCTAAATTTGCATTGACGGCTGTTTTCCAATATCATAAATGATCATCCTAGACGATCCAAAATCGTTCAGTACGATAAGTTCAAAACTTGATCTTCTGAATTTGACTAGATCTCACTCTCTTGAGTGTGTATGTGCATGATCACCAAGCAAGCATACTCCCTTACAGGACTTGACTTAAGAAATCAAAATTATATCAATGAATATACAGACCCTTTTACAACATAACATTATTCAATCCAATCTTGAGCTCTATTTCTTTGTTTGATGTTGCATGATATTCCTGAAATGTTAGTATACACACAAACAAACATATATTAGATAGTGAGCCATAATCTTTGTTATCATCAAAAATATAAACTCATAAGCTTGAGTTGCAACAATCTCCCCCCTTTTTGATGATGACAAATATTACTGGTTGAATTTGCAAAATTAAAAATATTTTTTCCTAATCCTCCCCCTCACTAGAATAAAAATTTAAAAATAGGGGAAGACAATTTTTTTGTTGTTTTTATTTTTTTAAAATAGAAAATGATGCAAGCACACAAGATAGAATAGCCAATCAAAAGAGAACGATGGGCAAAACTATAACCAAACTTGATTCAAATAGTAGCAATCATCTATTAGCACAAAAACCGACGGATAAAAACTATAAGAGAGGTCAAAAGAAATAAAAAAAGTCGCTATCCTCAGAGCAACCGACAGAACGGTTTCCTCACATGCATCGAAATGTAGGTTAAGTAAAATATGTGCTTATGGCTAGCAAACCGATGGTCCACCACAGCAAGATAGTCCAAACGTCCAAACCAAACTCCTCCAACAACTGCTCCCAAATCAGCCAACAAACATCACCTCAACTCAAGAAGGATACAAATGGAGTGGAACTTGCGTAGAGAAGAAAGAGGTAAGAAGCCCAGACAGAATAGAGGAGAAGAAGAAGTGGACAAAGCTCTCAAGCTTTTCCAAGAAGAAGAAAACTCTTAGGTTTTTAAAGAGACAATGCTCAATAATTTCCAACAACCTTTTCTCTCAAAATACATCTCTAATATATAGGCAAGAGAGGGGAACTCAATAGCCATAACACCACCAAATAGTCCAATAAGATATAGGGAAATGAAAGGCCAACAGGCAACAGCCACAATAACAGTTCCCAAACAGCACAGCAAAAAGAGAAGGAAACCCACGGGTTCCAAGCAGAAAATCGCAGAACCGAGCAGCCAAGCTTGGAACCGAGGAGCCAACCACAAAAACCAAAGGGGGCAAAGGGTCAGGAGAATAACCCAGCACTGGAAACCATAAGCCAGATACGGAATCCCAAGGGACAGAGCACGGGAATCACCCAACATAGAGAAATGAGAAGAAAAGGGGGAGGGGAAGAGACAAGTCCACTCCAAAATGAATTCAAGACTTATAAGCATACCTTTTTAGATTAATGAGCTAGGAAGTTCAATAAATTTCCCCCAACAAATGAACTAAACTTCAGCTCAACATTAATGAGCTAGCAACTTAGAGAGAAAAGCTCAACTCCAATAAACCACCACCTCCCAACATCATCATAAGCTCAAACCGAGAACCATAAGCCAACCCGAGAACCAGTAGCAGCCCAAGGACCCATCAAGCTAGCAAACCAAAGGTCTACTAAAGCCCAAGCACAACCTACCATGATCATTGGATGCTTTCCCATCATTGGATAACTAAAAAAATATAAAACCAAATTAAAAACTAATGTTCAATATTCGATAATAAAAATACAGAAACTATGATTGCATTAGAAAACATATACAAATACAACAGTACGTTCTCCCCCTTTGACATTATCAAAAAGAAAAGGAGCACAAACAACCAAATAAAAAACAAAGCGATTCCTGATCTAAGAAAAAAATCGAATATTCTTAAAATGAGAAAGTTACCTCTTGATTTTATTCAAAAATTTAGTAAAGAATGGATTGACAACGCATAATCTAAAAAATGTTAGAAATTCAGAAATCGTTAATCAAAGCTCAAGTTTTTTTAAAGGCTAAAAACTTTTTAATCCAATATCTAAATCAAGGAACAAATTAGAGAAAAAAACTATTTTTTTCAAAACTCCTTTTATAAAATATATCAAATAGAAGATTAGTGCAAAAATTGATGAATCAGGTATTATGATTTTCAAGCTCAAGTATCGAAAATATCAAAGGTTTTTTTAAGCTTTAAGAAGTACAAGAAAGGTAAGCATTATTTTTTGTGTTCTCATTTTATGCTTCTTATCAGTTTTTTTTGGCGCATTTTGTGCATCTTTTTTTTGATACACTTTATGTATCTTTTTCAATTTGGCTTCATTGCGTATCTTTTGATTTGACATCATTGACCACTTTTTTTAAATTAAATATGATACCTTTCTTAAATTTAAAAAATAAAAGTAAACCCATTCTATTGATAAAATGAACAACTTGATTAAGAAAATTATGAGGTATATTCAACAACTTGCAGAAGATCCCTTTGCGATAAACAAAATGTAGGGAGATGAAAAAGATCAGTTTCAAAATCCAATTTATAATATGATAAAGATTTTGAATCAAAAATAAAATAACATCTTTAAGAAAAGAGATAGAGATAAAATCATGAGTTTCTTTACTTTGACTGTTTTTAGAGAAGTGAACCATACTTTACATAAGAATTCAAGATAAAAATAGGAGGTAGGTTTTTCAATTTTAGAAAGGTAAAATGTGTGTGTTGATCAGAGAGAACTACACAAAAAAAGAGAAAAAAAAGACAAGTTTAAAACTAACGAAAAAGAAAAAGAACGAAAATAAATAAATAAATAACAAAGCCTAAAGAAATTACAGAAAACAAACGAAAAGCCACGAACAATAACAAAAAATAAATACACAAACAATGGTTAAAGCATAATCTTGCTCATGATCTGATGATTCAGAAGCTACGTCTGCCCAGGATTTTTTGTTTTTCGCTATTTGCCATTTTTACAATTTGCTTAACTTTACCCTTTTTTTTTAGTTTTGCCCTTTTCTTTTGTAGGAAGAGTTCTCAAATTAGGGCATTGATTTTTCATGTGTCCAGGCTTCCTACATCCAAAGCAAACAACGTCAGAAGTAATCTTAACATTTTTGCCATTTTTATCTTTGTTTCACTTTTGTTGATGCTTATTCTTTGGTGAGCGTTTTAATTTGCTTGATAAGTCATTACTTTCGTCATCAACTAAGCCTCTTTTCTTCAAGTCTTCAGCATTTAACACTATCATCTCACATGCATCTAAAAGTCTTTGACCTAAACTTTGCTCGTAGACAATGAGTGAGCCAATCAAATTATCAATAGAATATTCATTCAAATTTTTTGATTCACAAATAGCAACAACTTTGGCATCAAATTTGTCAAGTAAATGTAGAATTTTATTGACTTTTTCAAAATTTGAAAATTCTTTACCTAAAGCATGCAATGATGTCACAATTTGAATAAACCTAGTATACATGTCTAAGATCGACTCATAAGGTTTCATGCAAAATAATTCATAATCATGCATTAAAATATTTAATCTGGATTGCTTGATTTCACTTGTGCCTTCATATATAGTGTGTAATTTATTCCAAATTTCATTGCCAGTAGTGCACGTGGAAACAAATATAACATAATTTAAAGCACAGAAAAAATAGTTTACTGATTTAGCATTCAATTGAGCATTGATTTGCTATTCTATACTTCATTGATTAAAAGAAATATCAGTTTTAATTCCATCTATAATACATGATGATACAGAATAACCAGTTAAAATCATTTGCCACATTCAAAAATCAATTGATTGCAAGAAAGTAGACATACAAATTTTCCAAAAATTAAAAGTAATATTTTCAAACAAAGGTGGTCGGGTGATTGAATAACCTTCTGCAATATCACGATTATAAAAATTAGCTATGGATCGAAATTCAAAAGTTTTCAAAAACTCATTTTTATGAAACCCGCTCTGATACCAATTGAAAGTTCGTTAGGGATGTTAAGCCCTTGCGAACTAGTCCCAAGACTAACCAAGAGGAGGGGGGGGTGAATTGGATATTAAAATTTTTTTAACAAAAAAACACAATCACATCCAAAACTAAGATTCACCAAAAAATCAAAGTGCGGAAAATAAATGCAGAAATAATAAAGGAAAGAACACACCAGATTTATAGTGTTTCTGTCAAACCTTGACCTACGTCTACTCCTCGGAGGGACCCTCTTTTTATTGCGCTAGACTCAGTGTCTCTCCTTTAGCCTCCACAGCTAGCCGGAGAAGCCCTTACAAAATCACTTTCACCTTCCCCGGTGCGGCGGAGTAGCCGTGCCCTTTGACACCAAAGAGATCTTCTTCTTCTCAAAACTTCCCTCAAGAAGAGCCTTGAATCCGATGATACTAAGGTGCAAGCTCGTCGGAGCAACCGTGTGGATCCCCCTCCACACTTCTTTGAAACCCCCTCCAAGAATCTTCTCCCTCTCTCAAACTCCACCATTTCCTCTCTCCCTTTTAAGCTCTCTCTTCAAGTTTCCTCCAGAAGAACGAAGCTTCAATGGCCGCCAAATACACTCTTCATGAGAAAGCAAGAGGTCTTTAAATAGATTTGCAAAACCGACATTATTGTCC
Source organism: Dendrobium huoshanense (assembly GCA_016618105.1). Taxonomy (NCBI): domain Eukaryota; kingdom Viridiplantae; phylum Streptophyta; class Magnoliopsida; order Asparagales; family Orchidaceae; genus Dendrobium; species Dendrobium huoshanense. Next base: position 28,362,187 of record CM028350.1, on the reverse strand, counting down.
AGTACGATCGCCAGATCGTCCCGTACGATATACATAAAAAGAGGGCTTCCGAAAACCCTAAAAACTCAATTTCGGCGCCAAACATCATCCAGGACGATCACAGGATTGTCCTGTACGATGCGCTTAAAAAGAGGGCTTCAAAAAACCCTAAAAATTCAATTTCGGCGCCCAGAATCATCCTGGACGATCATAGGATCGTCCAGTACGATGCGCAGAATTTGACCTGATAGTCCTGGATGATATTTGGATAGTCCAGGACGATTAGTACAAAAATGTACAGATCGTCCAAGACCATTAGAAGAAAAAATTATGGTATTTCGGCTTGGACGATTTAGGAAAATCAAGTATGTCGGCAAACATCATCCTGTACGATATGCAGATCGTTCAGGACGATCCGATTACAAAATTTAACCATAATTAATCCCCTAATCACAGGATCAATTTAGGCATGATTTGTATTGATCGTCCTGGACGATTAGAACAAAAATTAAAACTTAAAATCATGCCTAAATTAACATTGGCGGCTCTTTTCCAATATCATAAAGGATTGTCCTAGACGATCCAAAATCGTCCAGTACGATAAGTTCAAAACTTTATCTTCTAGATTTGACTAGATCTCACTCCTTTGAGTGTGTGTGTGTGCATGATCACCAGGCAAGCATACTCCCTTACATGACTTGACTCAAGAAATCAAAATTACATCAATGAATATTACAGACCCTTTTACAACATAATATTATTCAACCCAATCTTGAGCTCTGTCTTTTTGTTTGTTGCATGGTATTCCTGAAATGTTAGTATACACACAAACAAACATATATTGCAAATACAACTAGACAATAGAAAGTGAGACATAATATTTGTTATCATCAAAAACATAAACTCATAAGCTCGAGTTGCAACAAAGTTATTAGTTATTTCATAATGAAAACTATCAATGTTAACTTAATCAGATGTCACGAAATCTCATGCAACTTATTTTGGGTCCCAACATACGTTGTAACAATCTGCTTGTTTTTTGTTTGATTCTTGGTTGGTGAATGTGATTAATATATAACGAACATGGATTGTTGATTCTGTTACTTGATTTTGAATCAACATGTGAAAACAATAGAATGTGTTGTAAATGAAAGATAATCAGTGTGCACAAGTAAATACTCAATGTACATTTCAATGTGCTATAAATTCATAAAAATCAATACAATATTTTGAGCTTTAATAAATGCTTGAATAAACTTAATAGAAACACAGCAACAAGTAGTATGATAACCACTAGCCAAATGAAAGCGGCTTTCTTCATTAACACATTCGTTTGCACTCCCCGTACCCAAGATCCTTCATTTTATTTTCCAGATCCACCTTTTATTGATCCATCCTCTTTTCAGATCTTCGAACACCTTCTCATGTTTCACACATTCTCATAGGTACCTTGTTTAATGTGTTTATTGATCAACTTCACTGATGCCGTACAGAGCACACCACTAGCTGAAGCATCAAAATTGCTGGCACGTGTAGAGTTTCTCCATGTTTACTAGAGATATAGAGATCTTCATCACTGCCCGTTCATGACATTTGCATTAGGTTGTTCTTGAAGCTTAATGTTGAAGGGGATTACTGATTTCCAACACAACTGTGATCATTGTTGTGAGATCCATTTGTGCCTGATTGTCTGACTCATCCATTCAACAATATAAGAAGATTAAACCTTACAATCAAGCAAGAACACTGTGGTAGATATTTTTGGATTGGAATTAAAGAGATACGTGGAGACTGAGTAGATAACTTTAGGTTTGGGAATGAAGGAGCATAGAGACGGTGAGCTTTCTTTTATATTTTTATGGGTGCCATTCTTTCCGCATTTGCTTGCAAAAAAAGATTAAAAAAAACATGCCTGCAAGAAGCTACAAAGGAAATTTCTGTCACTGAAGAAAGGCAACGTTTACTTACATGCCACATGCTTGATTACATGATGGAAATAAGCGCGATTGATTGACAATGTATGCCACAAGTGTAAAGTTGAAGATAAGAAACTAATCAAAAGGACTTCAAATGAAAGCTCAGAAATCTCTAGGGCTCCAATTGTAGTGTTTTATTCAATGTGGACAACATGAAGAACCTCTTATTATATTTCAGTGACCTGCATGTAAATTTCTTAGTTTTTTTTAATATCTTTAACCAACCTAATGAGCTTGTAGTAGGGCTTCATGCACTGGATTACACCGTTTTATGGAAATTCATTCTACAGCTTATTTTTTTGATACTTAGGAATCATTTGATTGCTTGAAGCTAGAAAACACTTTTTTGAAAAAATAATAGAATTATGTTGTTCTATCATTTAATGGCTTGTAACAAGAAATCAAATTCGATTATGAACTTAACAAATCCCTTCAAAAATTCCCTCAAATATAATGATTTTATTTTCACACATCAATTTTTTTGAATATGTTTTGTATCTACAAGCAAGCAAGCAAATGTTCCCTATATTAAACTTTGAGAACTATTTTTATTAGTTTATCATGTTTTAAACATAGAACTCTCAATAGACACTAAACCATACAAATATGGACCATCCAAATATTCACAGACCTTACCGAAACTGGACTATTTAGCATCACCCATCTTTCAAATACTGTAGTGTTAAACTATCCAACCTTGATCTAATACTTCGCTGCCATTGCTGATATGATCATAATACCTTTCTCATCACAAACTACTTCTATTTGCAGCCATTGCTGGTGTTGTAGCATATAACAATCACAAGCTCAAGAAGGAAGCATCTGGGATTAACACAGCTGGAAACACCAATTCTAGAATTGAAGTGACATCCAATGATACTCATGTACAGTTGGTTCCTCCAAATGAAGCAAGATAGAGTTCATTTATCTGATTTCTGTATGTATTTCCATTTTCCACACCCTTCAATCAACTTCTTCACTTGTTCAAGTTATATTATTACCCACCGCGGCTTAGCTCAGGTGGGGGGAGCTCGGCTGAGCAAAGCCCTGGTCCTGGGCTCGAATCCCTTGAGCGGCCGTGACAGCCTTTAAGTGTTGGCCCGGGTAAATGGTGTGGGTTGCCTGCTAGGTCGACTTGGGTTTACTCGCCGCGAAGCGGAGGGGTTCCTCGTCACAAAAAAAAAAAAAAAAGAGGTTATATTATTATTGTTGTTTCTAATGTTTGCTTCTTTACTGTAAAACTCCAGATTACTGATTTGGAGCAGCCAGCTGCTCAAGCCAAAGGAAAGCTGAACAACTTATAGCTGCTTAAAGTGGCCTTACAGATGCCTACTTATCATTTTACTTGTTAATGTAGATAATTGTGCATCGAACAGTTATTTTATTTTGGTGTAACCTGCTTTGTTTAAGTAGCTCTTCTCAGCCTATTTTGATTTAAGAGCTGTGGAGGAATAGCAGCCCAGAAGCCGAGAGAGCAAGGGGAAAATAAGTCGTTATTGCCTTTTTTTTAGCGAAATATTGATTCATTCTGTGGCATCTTATTATTCATAATTTATTTGTAGTGCTGTTCTGATGAATGGGTGGGTGGCTTCTGTTGCTATTGCTGTTAATGATCTCTTTTTTTTTTTTTTTTTGAAGAATGCTAAAAATGCATATAAAGAGAAAACAAAGTCTAATTACAAACTACTAAGAGTGAAGAACTCTTACACAATCTTCCTTCACCATATTACAAAAGGAAGACGGTAATTCATTCTCACAAAATAAGTCCCAAAGAAAATCAGAATAAAAAGCATGATTAGCACAAATCCGCTAATCTATTACAACTGCGATTAACCCAATGAAAAATCACCTTATTAACCTCATTAGGAAAAGAAGAATCTTCAATAATCAATCTTCTATCCATATTCTTCGATATATTGTGCACGTTATGAAGAATATCAATAAAGCTAAATTAGCACAAAAATCCGCTAATGATCTCAGACGGAGGAAATGATTCTATAGAATTATAGTCAAAATCCACCTTTTTTTATCATTATTTTTCACTATTTATTTATAATTTATTGAAAGCATTATGTGAATAATAATTTATCAAAAGCATTAAGATATTTATTTATTCAAAATTTAATTGCAAACCTTTGTTTTCATATTTGATAAATTTAGATGGAAAATTTGACTTTATATCATCTAATTAGAATTGGAGAAGTATTCTTATTTGTTTTATTAAAAAAGTCTAAAAGTTCATTCAAAATAAAATTATCCCCAATAAACCTTAATATTTTGCCTTATTTGTGTCGATTTTTACTATTATTTTTTTTACCATTTTTATACTAGAAAATTACTATATTAATTATTTATTCATCTTACAAATTTTACAAAATTAATTCAAAATAACCCTACAAAATTTTTATTAATTGTTTATTTGTTGCCCACTGAATTATATATATATATCTTAAAAAAGAACTTTCCTTAATTTTACAAAACAACCCTACAAAATTTGCAATTCCTACCTACAGATGTTATATGTTGAAATAGTAAATTAAATCAATATAATATTATGACACTAAGGTTTCATATTGAGCAATTTTTTCACTGCTTCATAAAACAGCTTTTTAACATAAAAAATTTAATATTTATACAAAAAAACTGCTTTAAAAACAGAACGAAGCCGAAATTAATCATTTAGGAATGATCAAAAGACTATTTTGAAATTATCATAAAATGAGCACAGAGATTGGAACAAAAGAATTAGAATAATAAATGATGATTGAAATTACTCATACTTTCTTTAATCAACCCAAATCTATCAAGATGCAAATATTTGAAGGCCATTGGTTTGGCAAAGCATGGCATGTTTTAACTTCCAGAAACATTACAGCCATGTCCACCACATAGCTTATAGCAGTTAATCGAAAAACATCTATTAATGCCAAAGATCATAGATGTGATAGTTTTGAGAAAAAGATAACTAAAATTCAAAAAGATTACATCATTTCACACAGCAAGCAATGCCAAGAATAAGAGACATTTGGCTAAAATAGTCAATAAAAGTTCGTTAAAAGAGTCAAGAAGTTGATGGCATTAAAGGTCTAATCAGAAAGATGATTGCCCCAATTCCACCTGATTTTGTCTTCGGCTCCTGTATTGGGCAATTTCACAAAGTGTCAGTGCTGAAACTAACAGACTGTAAGCAACTGATGCTCATAAAAATAGTTACATACAAAAGTGACCGTTTCGTTTGGAACAACTTTCTTATTATTTTTTAAAATAGTTTTTTAGTACAAAATTTATAGTTCAAAATTTTTCTATACTAAAAAACTGCTTCAGAAAGCAATTAGAAAACCGTCCCAAACAAAACCTTAGACAAACTTCCACTTGAAGAATTCATTTTATGCTAAAATATCTCATGTAGATGTTCTCACTAATGGCAATAGGTCATCAATTGGATTAGCCTATATATAAAATCCTTACATGTTTTGATGTATTCATCATTTCTTCTCTTTCTTTTTATTTTATTTTATTTATTTTTGGATACTTGGCCACACACAGAAACTATTCCCCCAAGTTAAGAAGCTACTTGCTAGCATTCATTCAGACAAGTCAACAACTTCAATCAATTAAGTCATCAACTTCACAAGTGACTTGGAAACTTAGGCTTTGTTTGGGACGGTTCTTTTACTGTTTCTTGAAGCAGCTTTTTGGTATAAAAATTAAAATTTTTGTATTAGAAATCAACTTAAAAAAACAGTAAAAAAGCTGTCTCATACAAAACACTAATCGACTTCACCCAATAAGTTGGTGAAACTTTAACTAATGATAGCCCCAATCAATCATCCACGTGCACTCTTATGTATTTTGGTTTCATATTTCATGTACTTGTATGGCAAAACTTTTCATGTATTTTCTAATGATCGTATAGCTTAAGCGTAACTTCTCCTTTAGTGACAAGCCCTGTTCTGAACCTATAAATAAGGGGTAAAGTCTATACTTACAGCAATCTAGTGAAATCCTAGATCTTCTCACTCTTGCTTCTCTTTTTTTCTCTTCCTCTCTCTATTTTTTCTTCAGTATGCCTAGTGAGTTTTGTACATAAGATTTTTGTGTTGCTTACAAACAAATTTGAATTCAACACCAACTATTTTGAGGAATCATAGCCTTACATGACTTGCCTAGTTAATGACCTATATTCTGCAAGTAATATTACACGTAGCACGTCACTTTTATTTCAATATTTAAGAGGAAACAGACAGAAGAAAAGCAGGCAAAAAGCCTGACTCCAGCTAACCCATAGACCTGGTAAATGACCAGTGAAAATGCATAACTAGTTGAGAACTAAGGCTTCGTTCGGAACGGCTTTCTTACTGCTTCTTAAAGTAACTTTTTAGTAAAAAAAATAATTTTTTTAACTACAAAGCTGCTTTAAGAAATAGTAAAAAAGCCGTCCCAAACGAAGTCTAAGACTCAGCGTGTCTTCAATTGCCATGAGAATGGATGTGTTACAGTATGAGATCATACTGAAAAGTGATTTCAAACAATTAAAATAGTGAAAGGAATCCAAGTGATGTCATTGTCATATCATAATTATTAATCTCGTTCGATCTCGGTGACAGACAAATTCCATTTTGAAATGATAATTTTCTATACACCGTACAAGATTCCCTATTAAACACATTAACGTTATGAAAATAACTCCATTTTGAGTATTTGGTATACTTTATTCCTATAGGCTGAAGCTTTAATAAGCTTCCATACAATCATAAACGAATTCCATTTGTTCATGAACCTTAGTGCTAGCATGTTAAAGTCCAAGCAGTACATGTTACAATGCATTACCTCAGTCCTCAATTCAAATGGTTAAAAGGCCAGTAGTTTACATGGATCCAATGTTTGGCAACTAAGAGTATAGTACCAGGTTGAGTACAGATTCTATAGAAGAAAGTAGAGTGGTAAAAACTGTGGGCTTAGAAGAAATCTTAGGCTTCGTTTGTTTCGTTTGGGACAGCTTTTTCGCTGCTTCTTAAATCTGCTTTCTAGTATAAAAAAAAATTGTACTAAAAAATTGCTTTGAGAAGTAATAAGAAAGCCATCCCAAACAAAGCCTTAAGCACAATATTAGCTTTGACCTCTGTAAGTGGTATTGCCTTTGCCCATAGACAGTAATCTATCACTGAAAGAATAATACTACTTTGTTATCTTTTAAAACTATTCTAGGCTCCTAATATCATATTAAAATTGCTATTTCAAACACATGCATCACCAAAATGCTTGGCAAAGCTTTCTCTTGACATCTATTTCAATTCCATCATGTCACATTAAAGTAAGCTTAGGTTCGAGATGATATATGAAGCATGAATATCAGTATCAAGACATGGAGAAGACAAGACACCAACATATTATGGATAAAATATTATCTTTTATAAATTATCATTATAAAATATATAAATAAAACACATGAGAAAATATTATTCTACTAACAAACATCAAGTATAGCATCATACATTATACATACAAAGATTAGAAAGCAAATAAAAAGAAGTCATTCTCCTAATATAGACCGTAAAAAGAAACGAAAATTACTAGATTGGAAATGGAAAAACTCTAAACCTTTATTATTAAAAAATGAATCAAATTAGTTCTTTGAGAAAACCTAAACTATAAAGTTTCATGCAAAGTAAAATTTTAAAGATAAAGAAAATAACCAAAAAAAATGAGTACCATTTATACCAATTTAGGATTAGAGCCAGCAAAAAGAAGAGAAAGGGCAAGCCAATGAGTTCAAAATGTCCTAAGGCATCACAAGGAATATGGAGAGTGTCATTGGAATGAGAACTAGTGAAGTAGAACATTATGGCGTAGCAGCAAGCTTGGTGGAGAAGCTAAATTCTGAAGGCTCAATAAAGAAGGAGAAGTCTCGACACTCAACATAGGAGCAAAACTTAAGGGTTTGATAGAAGATCACGAGAGAATTAGAGATTGTGAAAAGGAAAGAGCAACAAGAAGAACCTGAACCCAGAGGAAATTGGTGGGTCATGGGAGTTGAAATGGGGGGGTTTAATAACATTGAATTGAACCAACATAATTCTTAACTGAACTAGAAGACATTGAATTGAAAAATGCTTAAAATATATTTTATATCTTGTGCATGCTGCTTTCATGTTGTGCTATCTGGCACATACTTGACTCTAATTTTGGAAAGTACTCAAACATGATTTTAGGCATCTACTTGTGTTTGATCTTCATTAAGAATGATCGACCCAATATGTAGATCCAAAAGCGAGTTCATGCCATCGAACCCATGGGTGATTGTGTGGTGAAAAATTTCTAAAAATGTTAAAAAGCTCCTAAAAAACATTCCCTAAGCCTATGGTGCTACAGACATCAGGTCGCATAAAATGCCATCTATCTCACTAGAAGGGCAAGAAATGACCTTAAAAGCAGTCCCCAAGCTTATAGATCCATAGATTTGTGTAAGGATGCATGCGAACCTACATCTTAACATAGTTTGATGCGAAAAAAGAGACGCGCACCAACATCAAGATGCGCCTCTTGTCCGAAAAAAACGTACAAGTGGTTACATTGTATAGTTCTATTGTGTAACAAATTAACATCTTATTCAGAAAACATTGAAATCACTAATACACCTGATACATGTTGTTCTTAGTACAATGGAGAGGGCCCCAATTTATCTATATTGTTACTTTTTTGCAAATATTATCTTTAAAACTCATACATGCTTTACGGTGGGGAAGTTCTGCCTTCACTTAGGTGCTTTGGATATCACCCATATATGCCATTCTTAGTGTGATGGGAGGCTCATTTTGTGTATGTCACATCACCCACAACCCTAATTCAAGCCTAACAACATAGGTTAGAGCGTTGCCAAATTTCTTTTCTAAGAAAATCTAAATATCCCCACACTATATATGCATTGAAGAACATTAGTCAAAATGGAAATGAAGAAAATTAACAAATATTATTAATAGAACAAGTAGGAAACATTAGTACGCATTAAAAAGGCAATATAAACAATATAAATCAAGAAACATAACTTAATCTATAGGGTAATGTCATAAGTCCTATTTTTCTAAGTTTAATCATCCACAACACAAGAATTGGAGTTGACAAGACTTTATTGTTGACAAATATTTGAGCAATAAATTCAATTGCCATCAAAAGAATGACTAATAATTTTTGCTTTCAATCTTAAAAAAAAAAATAAAAAACTAGTATTATTGTAAATTAGGAATCAAATATTCAACCATGAAATTTGTTAAATTATGTTGTCTTTCATTTGTATATGATATTCAAAATCTCTTGTAAAGAAAGTTTGTTTAAAAAATGCGAAAAGTATAGGGCCACCTTGCCTATATGGCAGTCTATAAATTCAATGTTCAAACACAATTCTTTGCAAACAAGCCGAGTATGGTTGATAAGGTTTAAAGCAGCAAAATTCAATCAACAACCCTTATGATTTGCATGCTTATTGCACATAACAATTTGAGGAGTCTATTCTCACAATCATATCCCCAACCATAACAACATTATTCAAACGTCATACACTGATAATGGCTATGTTGACAATAAATCTCAACCAGTGGAACTTCTATTATCAAAATATTTGTAAAATTCAAAGCAAACTACTTCGGGCTCAAGCTCTTATAATAAAAAAATAAAAAATGCTAAAAATACTTTATAAAACCCAAAATGTACACAAAATATTTTGCTTCAAATTTAAAGCAAATATATTTACATCCTCCACATCAGATAGTTGAAGATAAAAAATTTACGTATGAACAAACTCATGAAGAGCAAATGCCATAATAAATGTATAAAGGGTATATTGATGCAAACTTTGCATGATCACTAATGAATAAGAAATCTACAATTAGATAATCTATATGTTTTAGAAGAAATCTCATAACATTGAATAGCAATAAATGACCCTTTATTTTAAGATCTAGCACTTAGTCTAAATTTAGAAACATTGTAAAAGGAATCTGTGAGCTTCTACGATCAAAATTATTTTGTAAGAATTAAAAATCACATGAGAAGGAATAATAAAAATATACTGTGACAATAAATTTGTCATGAACATTGCAAATAATCTAATCCAACATGATTGCACTAAGCATATGAAGGTGGATAAACATTTCCTAAAGGAAAAAAAAAAACTAAAAAATGGGTTGATCTGCACTTCATATGTGCCAACAGGAGACATTTTCACCATAGGACTTTACAATCCCGCATTCAAAAATATTGCAAGAAAATTTGGAATAATAGATTTATACCATTCAATTTATTTGAGGGGGACTGTTGAAACATCAAGAGTCTCATAAGTTAACCAATCTTTGTATAAATCCTTGAGCACATGAATTAAGGATTTTAACCATCAAACCAATGATCTTATGGCCCTTAAATTGCAATTCAAAAATATTGTAATCAAACTTGGAATAATAAATTTATACCATTCAATTTGAGGGGTGATGTTGAAGACTCAAGAGATTCATAAGTTAACCAATCTTTGTATAAATCCTTGAGCATATGAATTAAGGGTTCTAACCATTAAACCGATTATCTTATGGCCCTTAAATTGCAATTCATATGCCTACTCTTTCTAATCTAGCCATTGGCCCCTTTTGAAGACTTTTTTTTTTCTTTTTATACAATCAGCTTTGATTTATTTGAATTGTAAGTTTTTTAGAAGTCCATAAATACTTCCACATTTTATACATAATTCAACAATACATAATTCAACAATAAAATTCAAAATAATTTTTTAAACCTTTCTACATAGTAATAAAATCTAAAGTAGTTTTTTTCCACTTTTCTACAGTAGTCTCCTTAGAAAATAACTCCAACAAAATACTTCCAAATGAACCAAAATGATATACTCAGGAGAAAGAAAAAGAGTTCAACATTAAACCAAAATATGCTCAACCATCCTAATCCGTGCAAGATCATGATGTCTACCCTTGAAATTCAAACCCATCATGGTATTACACTTCCTATTGTATTAGGAAAAAAAACCTAAACATGCACTCAACATCTAATTAAATGCTTCATTTAATATTTCTAATTGAGATGAACAATATTAAGATGCCAAAAACTATCTAAGAAGCACCTAAAAATAAATAAAAAAAATCATGCTTAGAGAAATGAGAGCCCTAAAGCATAATCATATATAAGAGAAAGTGGAGTTTCCAAATGGAAAAATAAATGTAAGTGGGTATATATTGTTAAATATGATGTAAATGGGACACTTGAAAGATATAAAGCTAAACTCATGGCAAAGACTAAACTTGGACCTATGAAGTGGATCATGGAGAAATATTTGCACCAATCACAAAGCTAAATACTATTCAAATACTTCTATCCTTGGCCGTCAACCTCAACTAGTCGTTACAAACTAGAAGAAGAAGAAGCCTTTATGGAGCCTACACTAAAATTTAATGCTAATCATGCATGCGGGATGAAGAAAACACTATACAGGCTAAACAATCCTTAAGGTATGATTTGGGAGATTTACTAAAAGCCATGGAAAGGATGAAATTCAAATAAAGCTTTGGAGATCACATTCTATTCATAAAGAAAGCAAATCAAGGCAAAATTATGATTCTCATAAAGTATGTGGTAGACATGATCTTAATAAGAGACGATTTTAAAGAAATAAGAAGTTAAAGATCAATTAGCCAGAAAAATTGAAGTAAAAGATTAAATATTTACTTGGAATTGAATGGCCCACTCAAAGCCTGGGATAGTCATCTCTCAACAAAAATATATCCTCGATTAGAAGATAGGTATAATGAGATGCATGAATGGTCTAGCATGTCCAAGAGGGTGAATTTTTGTGAAAATAAAAAAAGTGTTGAAAAATTAATAATTTTTCTCGTTTAAAATAATAAAATCTGAAATTAATTATCTTTCATAGAAAAAGATGAACATAAGGTTTTTGTATTAAAGAAATGTTTTTTAAATGACAAATATCACAACACAAGATTTCTGTTTTTAAAAAAATAATTTTCAGATCATTCAAAACTTTTGTCAAATCTCAAAACAAAAGCAAACAATTCACCATATTTCCAGATATTATCACAGAACATTGCAGGAAGTAAAAGTACTAAAAAGGAAAAGTGCAAAAAATAAAAAATAAGAAAGTGATGTACAGTGGTTTAGCCACCAACAGCCTACATTCACTTCCCGAGTCCTCTCAGGATTTTTTACTACTCTCTCCTTCTAGTACCACAAGGTGGAGAAGCTCTCTCTTTTGTAAATAATGCAGAAACTTTACAACCACTTCTACTCTAAGCAAGAAGGCATCTATTCATAGCCTCATGACTAGGTAAACATAATCTTTATAATTTTTTTTGAGATCTCAGACCTCCCACAATTAATAAACAAAGGCTCTCAATCAATTGTATTTACAAACACGAGGATTAGGAGTTCAAAAGAAGAAACTGACCATGATATATTTTTGTTAGACCGGTCCACTGGACCGGTCCAGCCGGTCCAGGCGGGACCGGTTCACGGGCGAATATCGCGAAACAGGCGATTTGTTCGCCTGGGCGGAGGCCGCGCGCACCGCGTGCCTTGCGGGAGCCGAATAGGAAGCTTTTTTGGGGAAATTAAGAGGGGAATTTGAATGTAGGGACTGTTTAGGGAATTCCTTTTGATTTGTATGCATTAAATAGTAGATTTTCCTAGGGTTTGATCATCTTGAATTTGGCTGAAATTTGAGATCTCTTAAATTTAGGTTTCTTTGGGCTCTTGGCGTTGCCAGAGATTTGGGAGAGAACGATCCTCCTCTCGAATTGAGGATCAATTGTATCTTGCTATTTTATGCATCGACTAGTGGAATACAAGCTTTTCTTTGAGTTTTCTCTCAGATTTCCTTGTCGTTTTGCTATTTTTCTACTGTAAACAGCAGAAATCTGCTGTTTTCCTGCTGTGGACAGCCATTTGGCTGTTGTTGGTCGCCGATTTTGGATAGGTTGCTTGTGAATACTAGCACTTCCTATCAAATTGGTATCAGAGCGTCGATTTGGGACCACAGGCGGCTGAAATTCTGAAATTTCAGCAAATTTCTTTTCCGGAAGAAGAATTTTTTTGGGATCCGTTAGAAGAAAAATGACCGGAAAGAAGGTGGAAGCATTAGAAGGCGAGTTCGGACAACTGAAGACAGATCTGGAGGGAAAGTTCATGGAAATCTCCGCCAACAATGACAGGTTGGAAGGGAGGTTTGCGGCTATGGAAGAAATGATGAAGAAACTATTGGAGATGAAGACCAATCCGGAGACATCGGAGGTGAGAGAGACTACTGAAGGCCATGGCGTAGGAGGAAATCCAAAACCAATCCGGGGGAGGAGGAATCCGGAGGTGGAGATTCTTGAAAGGGACGACGACATGCCACCTCTAGAGCCAATCTCTAGAGAGGAGATGAGCATGGGAAATGACCGTCGAGGTGCTGATTTTCAGCGTCGAGGTGCTGATTTTCAGCGTCGAGGTGTTGATTTCGGAGGCAGACGAGGGGAATATGAAGGTAGTGCAGATTTTGGAGAAAGGAGAGAGGAATATCAGCGTCGAGGTGCTGAATTTCAGCGTCGAGGTGCTGATTTTGAAAGAGGAAGGGGGGATTATGACGACGAAATCGGATACCATCGTTGGAGGGAGGACCGGGACACTTGGGGAGCGCCTCATCTTCGAGGAATGGGAGGTTATGGAGAGTTCCGGGGTAACAGAAGGGATCCGAAGGTGAGGAAGTTGAAGATGCCCATCTTTGAGGGTGAAGATGGCCATGGCTGGATCTACAAGGTGGAGCGTTACTTTGCTGTCAACGGGCTGACAGACGATGAGAAGTTGACGGCGGCAGGATTGTGTCTGGAAGGGAAGGCGTTGGCCTGGTATCAGTGGCGAGACAGGAGAGAGCCTATCAGGAGCTGGAGAGAGTTCAAGGATTGTTTATTAGAACGTTTCCGAGCCGATGGGGGAGGAGACTTCTATGAACAGTTCTTTGCTCTGACTCAGGAGGGGACCGTGGCCGATTATCGGGATAGATTTGAGTATCTGGCTAGCCGATTGGATCACATCTCAGAATCAGCCCTAGAGGGAAATTTCATGAAGGGGCTCAAACCTGAGATCCGAACAGCAGTCAGGGTACTGGAGCCGAGGAACCTGGGAAAGGCTATGGAGCTGGCGCAGTTGGTAGAAGATCAAAAGAAAACAGAAAAAGGGGCTCGAGGAAACTGCTCGGGAGGCTCTTACAGGACGACGACCACTCTTCTAGCACCTAAGGGGTCTGCATCAGGCAACAGTAATGAGACCAACCGGGCGAAGCCAGTAGGAGGGAGTGGGGAAAATTTCAAAAGGCTGACCGAAAAAGAAATGCAGGACAAGAGAGCAAAGGGGTTGTGCTTCAGATGCGATGAGAAGTACATGCCGGGGCACAGGTGCAAGGACCGAACTCTTCAGGTTCTTCTTGTGTGTGAAGATGAGGAAGACGAGGAGGGAGGAGGCAGCAAATCTGATGAGGAGGAGAAGCTGCACCTGGATGTGGCAGAAGTCTCCCTCAACTCTGTAGTGGGATTCACCCCGAGTCACACTATGGAAGTGAGAGGAGAGATAGCTGACCGCGAGGTGGTTGTGTTGATTGACAGTGGGGCAACCCATAATTTTATTTTCAACCAGATAGTGGAGTCATTGGGGATGGAGTTAGTGGATATCGGAGGCTATGGAGTGATGATGGGCACGGGGAAGGTGGAGATGGGTAGAGGAGTCTGTCGAGGAGTAGTACTGAAGATTCAAGGAATCCATGTAAAGGAAGACTTCCTTCCCTTGGAATTGGGGAGTACGGATGTCATCCTGGGGATGAAATGGTTGCAGACCTTGGGGGAAACCAAGGACAATTGGGGAGCACTCACAATGGAATTAATGGTGGATGGGAGAAAGATGGTTATAAGGGGAGATGCAGGGCTATCCAAAGCCACGAAATCACTTAAGACCATGATTAGGGATATACAAGAGGTGGGAGAAGATTATTTGGTGGGACTACACAAGCTGGATGTGATCAGGATGGAGGAGGAAGGAGATGTTTCTCTTTCCATGCAGCCCTTGGTTCAGCAATACATAGAGGATTTTCAGTCACCTCAAGGATGGCCACCTCCGCGGGAACACGAGCATATTTCCACCTTGAGGACAAGGTAGATTTTCGGGAGGGGAGTATTGTTAGACCGGTCCACTGGACCGGTCCAGCCGGTCCAGGCGGGACCGGTTCACGGGCGAATATCGCGAAACAGGCGATTTGTTCGCCTGGGCGGAGGCCGCGCGCACCGCGTGCCTTGCGGGAGCCGAATAGGAAGCTTTTTTGGGGAAATTAAGAGGGGAATTTGAATGTAGGGACTGTTTAGGGAATTCCTTTTGATTTGTATGCATTAAATAGTAGATTTTCCTAGGGTTTGATCATCTTGAATTTGGCTGAAATTTGAGATCTCTTAGATTTAGGTTTCTTTGGGCTCTTGGCGTTGCCAGAGATTTGGGAGAGAACGATCCTCCTCTCGAATTGAGGATCAATTGTATCTTGCTATTTTATGCATCGACTAGTGGAATACAAGCTTTTCTTTGAGTTTTCTCTCAGATTTCCTTGTCGTTTTGCTATTTTTCTATTGTAAACAGCAGAAATCTGCTGTTTTCCTGCTGTGGACAGCCATTTGGCTGTTGTTGGTCGCCGATTTTGGATAGGTTGCTTGTGAATACTAGCACTTCCTATCAATTTTCACAATTTCTAATACTAGAAACTCTCTCAATTATTACAAAAGGTGGCTAATAAGTTTCATGTAGTTCTATCTCTTTTCCGTCTAGGATTTAGTATAAATATTTATATTAAGTGCATCAATTATTAATTCAAACCCGAAGGATGCTTAAACAGAATAGAAGTTATTTACTGGTTGATCATACAGTGCTATCAATTAAATTTAAAACATACTTAGCCATTTGAATTAGCACGTGATCAAATACTTAAAGAAGCATATCATCAAGTATGATATATATTGTATAATTGTTCGAAAACTAAAATACGCAATTAATGCTTAATTGATTATGTGGATTTGATAAAGACAAATATGTTGATTGTACAATATGATGCTAATTGTATAGTTCGGTTAGTTTAAAATTTTGAATTAGATTACTTGATATGAACAAATCTTATCAATATTTTTTTCAAAATAATATAGATGGTAAAATACAATTCATATTGCAGACACAAGATAAAGTTGCATTTATTAACATATCTTCTAGTCTTAAAAAATGACCTATCTATAGTTTTGAAAACGAACCTGATTGCACAGTATGATTTATAATTGCATAGTCTAATCAGATTTAGATCATTCTTAAGTTCTAATTGATGGTATAATATGCTATACTATCC
This sequence comes from Dendrobium huoshanense, assembly GCA_016618105.1. Taxonomy (NCBI): domain Eukaryota; kingdom Viridiplantae; phylum Streptophyta; class Magnoliopsida; order Asparagales; family Orchidaceae; genus Dendrobium; species Dendrobium huoshanense. The sequence continues at coordinate 28,345,819 of CM028350.1, read as the reverse complement.
TACATTACCATAAATTAAGATTAATTTCACAATATTTTTGGTGAGATTTTATTTGTAATTTTGTACTCAATTCCCTTGCGCGTGTACTGGTCAACTAAGCAACCTCAACACCTAAAAATATAATACTACAAAGACTAAAAAAAATTTTGCACCCGGAAGCACATCTTGAAATTAATCGAGCTAGCTTGAGTTGCTCATACCAGATTGAGTCAATTGGACAACATGCTTCCTTTGAGTCATGTATGTGCTTATGTGTATACTTTTTTCATGAATTTTCTCCTCTAACTTTCACTTGAAATGTTAACACTTATACCAGCACAAACATTTTTAAACAATGTTGGCTCAAATTAGATTTTTCTTGTAAACACCAAAATATTTAATACAATTCTTAAGTTCATGGAATTAACTATGTACGCCCTCAGAAGTTCCAATTGACTACTTTCACAAACGTAGAGAGGCAAACAATAGCCTAGAAGTTGTTGGAAGGAGGCATCAGCGATGTAAATAGTATCATAGTGAAATCAAAATGAAGATACAAATATAATTGGAATAAGCTATAATTGATTCTATAGTGACATGTTACCTTATGATTATAATAATAAACACATTTTAAGAAATAAGTAGAAGAACTATAGCAAATACATATAAAAAAAAGAATAACATTAAAGGAGCGCCAAAAAGAAAATACTACTAAGATTTATAACAATCATAAGAAAGTTAGAAGTTTTGCGAAGAACATGATGCGGTCAAAAAAATATAGGGGACCCTATACTTCTCGATCACAAAAGACACAACGGACTTCTACGGACGAAAACGACTAAAGACGAGGAAAGAGACGAACAAACTCTTATTAAACTAAACAAAAGAAAACTTACAACAGTACAAACGACTCTTGCAAACAAAATGACGACACCCTAAAGTTGCTTCACTTAGAGAAGAAGGATACAGGTGGAGTGGCACTTGCGGAGAGATGAAAGAGATAAGAAGCCCGAGAAGAAAGGTTGGAAAGAGCCCGCAGGATTTCCAAGCAACCCGCAGGTTAACAGATTTTTTTCCAAAAATCAAATATCATTCAACTTCAACTATTTCAAACAATACATAACCCCTCATATTTATAGGTATGAAAGGGGAATACAAAAAGACACAAACATAAATTATAACACATAAAACTAAGCATTAAAAAGCATAGGAATCTACCCCCCCCCCCCCCCCCCATGCTCACGGTTTAACACCGAAACCAGGAACCAAGGAGACAGCCACGGGAGACGAAGGAACCGCACGGACCAAAGAGCCACGGCCACGGGAAACGAAAGAACCACACGGACCAAAGAGCCACGACCACAGAAGAAGGAGTCCAGCCCTGAGATCCCAAGAGGCAAACATAAAAAAACTTAAAACCTTGGTGGAAACCAAGGGGTCATACCTAAGAATACTAAACACCACACTTGGGATTCCAAAAGTCCCATTGGAAACCCAAAAGACTATAACATAAAAAGCCTAAAAACATTTAATTAAAAGATAATAAATGAACTAAAATGTTAGCTCATAATGAGCTAACACTTAGTTCAATAAATGAACTAAAGTCCAGTTCATAAATGAACTAAAAATTCAGCTCAAATATGATAAATTACTAGACTCAAGGGAAGCCAAAATATGATTTATTTTGGACAAGTGTTGACCCCCCCTTTGTCTACATCAGATATAACAAGCAAATGGTACTTACAAATTAGCTAAGAAAGAGATGCAAGAACTGGAGACTATAATAAAACAAGACCAGTTAAAAATCAAGACATTATAAAGCTAGGTAAGTTATTTTGAGAAATTAATAAATACAAAATTTTGGAGAATAATTATTTCATGGAAAAGACAAAATAATGGATTATATTATAAATTGTTTAAAAAATTACATTAGCTTACAAGAAGATGCATAGAGATTTTTTTTTCTTATCTTTTGTCCTAAAATGATAGTTATTAAAATATGGAGTCATAGGTAATATTAGAGAATTTTGGATCCAAAATCTTGCCAATTAAATTTTTTGAAGACTAATAAGAAGCTTATTGATTATAGAAGTACCTTGGTGCTAATAGACAAGACAATAGATGTGTCGAGGATTACCTTAATTATAGTTAAAATAAATTTATGAGTAATGTAATAAAATTATGAGTATAAAATGAAACATAAACATAGAAAAATAACATCAATATTAGAAAATCAACTTGATTTTACACTATAAATATCAACACAATGGGCGTGACTTATTAGCAAAGAAAATCAATGGAAAATTTGAGAGAAAATAAATAATATTAAGAAAAAAATTTATACAACAAGCCATTATCCCACAATGTGGGGTCGATTATATGAATCATTTTTCCCCATTGTGTCCTGTTAAGAGTCAAATTCTCATTTAAATCTAATAAAGAAATGTCATTTCTAATATTTTCTAATCAAATATTTTTAGTTCTACCTCTACCTTTCGAAACATAAGTCAAATCTAATACATCTACTTTCCTAATCGGGTCATCGAAAGGGAAAATTATTAGGTCCGGTCACCGAGCGTAGAGATAGATCCGGACACCAATAAAATATTGACATGTGGAATGTACACGTGTCCGCAGATTTAAGTCAAGTGTGTCAAAAGCGCAGGTAAAGTGTAGTCAAAGCGCAGTAAAAAAAGAGAAGTCAAAGCGCACTTAAAGCGCAGTCCATGAGCCAAGTTTTAATTGGATATTTGGACCAATTTTTAGGTCCGGTGACCGAACCTAATCATTTCCCCATCAAAAGGCCGCCATTTTATGTGACCAAACCATCTAAGGTGATTCTCTCTAATCTTATCTTCCACTGGAGCTACTCCAACCTTTTCAAGTATATGCTCATTTCATATCATGTCTCTAAGAGTAAAGCCACTCATTCACCTGGGCATCCTCATCTCTGCAACACTTAACTTAATATTATGCTTCTCTTTTAATGGCCAATATTCTGCACCATAAAGCATTGCACGTCTCACTACCATCTTATAGAATATTCCCTTAAGTTCGAGAGGGACTTTTCTATCACATAACAAGCCCGATGCATTCCTCCACTTCAACCATCCAACTTAAATTTTACTAATAATATCCCCATCTATTTCACCATCACTCTAAACAATAGACCCAAGAAATCTAAAACGTGTACTCTTATTAATGACTTGATCACCCAAAGTCATAATCCTCCCACTAGATCTATTATTACTAAATTACTCTATATATTAAATTTTAGATCTACTCAAACGAAAATCTTTAAACTCTAAGGTTGACCTCCATAATTCAAGTTTACCTTCAACTCCCTCTCTAGTCTTATCAACAAAAAGAATATCATCAGAAAAAAGCATACACCAGGGTACAACCACTTGCAAATGTCTAGTGAGACCATCCATGACTAAAGCAAAACAATAGGGGCTTAAGGCTGATCCTTGATGTAATCCATCCAACTAAAATAGGAAAATACTTGGTCAAACAACCTTGTGTTTGAACACAAGTAATAGCCTCTTGCATACATATTCTTAATGACTTGAATATAAGTATTATTAACCCCTTTCTTATGTAGAATTCTCCATAGCACTTCTCTTGGAACTTTATCATATGCTTTCTCATAATCAATAAAAATCATACGTAAATCCTCTTTATTCTCTCTATACTTCTCCATCAAACCTCTCAATAAATGAATAGCTTCCATAGTAGACCTACCTGGCATGAATCCAAATTGATTTTGAGAAACATTAGTGACACGCCACAACCTATGCTCCATAACTCTCTCCCATAGTTTAAGGTATGACACATTAACTTAAATCCTCTATAATTCGCACACTCTTATGCATCACCTTTATTCTTAAAAATAAGAATTAACACACTCATTCTCCACTCATCTGGTATCTTTTTAGTCTTCAAAATAATATTAAAAAGTTTAACAGGCCAAGAAATTATTTCATCTCCAAAGCATTTACACACCTCTATTGGAATATCATCTACTCCAACAGCTTTTCTACACTTAATTTTCTTTAAAGCCTCTTTAACTTCAATTTTACTAATACGCCGATAAAAACAAAAATCTTTATTTTCATTTAAGATGTTATGGTCACTAAAGCCAATCACATTCTCATAATTTTCACTAAAAAGTTTAGCAAAATATCTTATCCACTTTTGTTGAATATCCCTTTCTAATAAAACACTTTTTGATCTTTATCCTTAATACACTTCATTTGAACTAAATCTTTACTACTCATATCTCTTTGTTTGGCTAACTTATACATATATCTTTCACCCTCCTTAATATCTAATATTTTATATAAATCATTAAAAACTAAAATTTTTGCATGGCAAATTACTTTCTTAGACACCTTACGAGCCTCTTTATATATTTCTCAATTATCAAAATTTTTACAGCTAAACCAATTTTTATAATAAATCTTCTTATTTTTTTAATCTTTTTTTGTATATTTTGATTACACCACTAACTATTTTTACTATTAGTAGTTTTTCCCTTCGATATTTCAAGCACATCTTTTATAACATTCTTAATATCACTAGCTACTTTTTCCCACATAATATTAGCTTCCCACACACAGATTTAAAAAAAAAATGATTCAAGTTAAATATATATATCTTCAAAAAATATTGTCAAAGAACATCAAAATTAATATGATGTGCATTAAGAGAAAAATATGTTCAAAGGTATGTTCAAGTTATTAAAGATATGCATAATGAAAACTAATAAGTAATAAGTATTACTAAATTTAGAGTGAAAGAATTCCCAATCACGATAGGTTTACCAAGGATCAACTTTGAATCCATAATTTGTATTTTGATTATAAAGGTATTTATAAAATTAGTCAAAGTGAGGTAACATAGGTTTTTGTAGATATAATCCATTAATGAGACCTATGTTGACATAAGTAGAATGATGGAAAAATATTTAAAAGATAAAAGACTACCTTAGTATTAAAAAAATAGAAAGATTATATAAAATGCAATTTAATGAATATAATAGTATTAATTATCAATCAACATTACTAGAAAATAAAATTATTCTAAAAAGTAATAAGATTAAGTGTACTACCAACTAATATTACTAGAAGATCAAGCCATAATAAGATGTCATAAGCCATCAAGTTCGTTGAACAACTCTATGGGTTATTGGAAGATATATTTTTCTAAATTTTATTATTGAAGAACATGTGTTCGTTAAACAGCCCCCTTAATTTAGGGAAATTATTATGTGCGGAGTCTGGACATTGTTCTATGTCTGGAGTGTGAGTGTCCACTGTATACATTTGTACACATTTTATACATAATATGTACACTCACAGTTCAGACGTAACTCTACATCCGGATTCTGCACAAAATAATTTCTACTTGATTTGAGAATGTAAATCATTCATATTATGCCCTTAACAAGAAAACACTTCATAAACTTAGACAAGAACCACAAGCATCATATGATAGACCAAGTACTTTTTTATTAGAAATGGATTTTAGAAGGTTACCGTTAGTACAACCCTATTTCTTAAGGAACTAATTTTGATTTATATTCAAATTTATGAAGATGATGCTTTATTTGGCACTCCTAGCGAGTTATTGTGTTGTGAGTTTTCTTAAAGTATGAGCAAATAATTTGAAATAAGCATGAAGGGAGAGCTGCATTATTTCTTAGGCTTTCAAGTAAAATAGGAAAAGTATGGCACATTTCTATGTTAAATAAAATACACTCGTGATCTTATAAACAAAATTTTCATGAAATTATATGAAAGAATAAAAACCCCATGCGTTAAACTACTTAGCTTGACAAAGATCCACATGATAAGTCTATAGATGTTAAATTATATAGGAGCTTGATATCAGGTTTAGTGTCTATTTACGTGCTTGTTTTTAATTTAATTCTGAGTCATATTTGATTGCAGTTAATAAATATTTATAAATCTTATAGGCACACACCCTTAGGTATCTTCTTTTGACCTTGTTGGCTTTTTGGGTTTTGCTTTTGTTCGCTGCAAAAACAAGTTTGTTATTGAATATTCACTTGTATCCGTGTCTAGTAGGACACACAATTTGACATATCCTTTGTAAATGATAAAATATTGTAGTTGCGAGTTGTATTACTCAAATATTATGACTTAAGCAATAACTATTAAAATTTGGAATATAGTACATCCATTATATGTGACATTACTAGTGCAATATGTTTAACTGAAAATCTAAATTTAGCAGTCTCGCACAAAGCATATTAATATTCATCATCAAGGTATGAAAGATCATGCTTTGAAAGGTGATATTATATTTATCAAGTTCATAAACATGAAAACTCAACTTGTGGATATACTCAGTAAGCTGCTTGGTTATGATAGATTTTGTTTATTGCAAATTCAATTATGAGTATAACTGGTCTGAATGCTTAATTTAAATATAATTAAATCATTTTACTATTAAGTAATTAAATTATTTAATTTTGTGAGAAAACTAATTCTATGATATTAGTATATTGAGATTATGAAATTTAGAAAAGAATTAAAAAAATTTTGCATATGCTATTATTTAAAAATTTGATGCTAGATAATCTCATATAGTAAAAATTCATGATAGAACAGTACGATACGCTCTTCATTTCCAATAATGGTTATATAACTGTTTGAAACATAATAATCGCATATCAAGATATATTTTTGGAATTTATTCACCTATTATTTATTATAAAAAAAACCCCTTTCCTCATATCTCTCACACTCAATTCTTAATTCTCAAAACCTCCTAGAGCATTTTTTGTGAGTACTAGAAATGTCAAGCAAAAGATCACGAGGTGAAGGATCGTCTACCCAAAGGTGGGACATTTATTTTAAGAATGTTGAAGACAAGGATGTTTATTATTGCTACCAGAAATCATCAATTATGAACTTCAAGCTAATGCTTCAAGAGATGCTTTTGTATGGTATCTATAATCATTTTTTTGACACGACTATTCCATTAATCATCTCACTCACAACCAAATCACTGGGGTTTCTTTTCATCTTTCTCCCAAATCTTTATGTTAATTCACAACACGCCACTCTCTTCTCATATGTGTGCAACCACCAAATTGAGATTACTAACAATGATTTCCTCTCCTATTTACATATTTCAAATACTGATCTTTGTCCACAAGTTATTTTAGTTGACCATGCACATGATTGGACAAAAGCCAACACTATCTTACACAACTCACCTCTTCCCCATCAACTATCTCAAGTCAGAAAACTTACAATGCTCGTGCATATGTGCTTCATTAGAATCTCATTCATAAAGCCGGAGACACAATAAACATTATACCACTTATCTCTTAGCACATATTTTTGCATCAGTTGATAAGACTTCAGTGTTATGGACAATCTCATTCACTACAACAACAACAATAAAATCAAGCCTTTACCCCACTATGTGGGGTCGGCTACAGGAATTCTTTTTCTCCATTGCGTCCTGTTAAGAGTCAAATTTTCATTTAAATATGATAAAGAAAGTTCATTTCTAATATTTTTTAACCAAGTCTTTTTAGATATATCTCTACCTTTCTTAACATAAGCCAAATCTCGTACATCTACTCTTCTAACTGGGTCATCAGATGGCCGTTGTTTTATGTGACAAAGCCATCTAAGACAACTCTCTCTAATCTTATCTTCTGTTGGAGTATATGCTCGTTTCATATCCTATCTCTAAGAGTAAAGTCATTCATCTACCTGAGCATCCTCATCTCTACAACACTTAACTTAATATTATGCTTCTCTTTTAATAGCCAACATTTAGCACCATAAATCATTGCAAGTCTAAGCACCATCTTATAGAATTTTCCCTTAATTTTGAGGACTTTTCTATCACACATCAAGCTCGATTCATTCCTCCACTTCAACCATCCAACTTGAATTCTACTAATAATTTTCTCATCTATTTCATCATCATTCTGAACAATAGATCTAAGATATCTAAACTGTGTACTCTTATTAATGACTTGATCGCCCAAAGTCACAACCCCCACTAGACCTATTACTACTAAAATTACACTACATATATTCAGTTTTAGATCTACTCAAACGAAAACCTTTAGACTCTAAAGTTGACCTCCATGATTCAAGTTTACCTTCAACTCCCTATCTAATCTTATCAACAAGAAGAATATCATCAACAAAAATCATACATCAGGATAGGGTGTCAATTATTAACCCGGCCTGATAACTTGAATAAAAAAATCCGGGTTTGGGTCAACGCGTTTAACAAACGAGTCAGGTTTAGGTTCCAATTTATGACCCGTTTGAAAAATTGGGTTGAGTCCAAGTCAACTAATTAACTCGAATTTGACCAGAGTTCTGGCTGCCCACCTGTAATCCTGCACCCGCACAAGCTTCGATGCTCCGCTGCGTTGCCTGCGCATCTGCACCACACCAGCACAGGAAGCCGCACTCGCATCCTGAGTACCTGCACATGCGCTCGAATTTGATACTCGCGCTCATGCCTTGCCCTTGCCCGCTCACATTGCGCACCTCGCATCCGCACTCACCCGATGGCCCGCACCCTCGCTTACCTACTACCCTGCTCGCAACCCAGGTTAATGAGTCAAGTCGAGTCAACCCATAACTCGACAGGTTTGGTTTGGGTCTAAATTCCTGACCTAATTGTCTAATCGGGTTGAGCTCGGGTTGGATTAGTTGAAGGTTGGTCAATTTCGGGTTGAACCTGAATCCAACTCGAAAATCCATTTTGACACCCCTATACTAGGGTACCAACCTCTTGTAAATGTCTAGTGTATAGGGTATTAATACTTGGCCCGACCCAAAACTTGACTCGAAAAATTCCAGATTTGGATCAACCTGTTTGCTAGATGGGACAAATTCGAGTTCAAGATTCTGACCTTTTTTTAAAAATCATATAACTTTTTATATTTTTATAGAGATTGAGATTATGAACGTTTTGAGTATTTATTTTTAAATTTTCTTCGACTAAATGTGAAAATAATAGCGATTTTTGTCAATTCAAAAATTTATTTTGACATACTTAAACTTCAAAAATGTTACTACATATAATATTTGGTAATTTTGTTAATTTCTAAAAATACGAATTTTTTTAGTATAATTTTTTATTGCTTACTATTAAGATATTTTGACACTTTATGAATTAATCCCAATTATATTTTATTTACTACAATGCATTGAAAATGAACGAATGTGGTTGAATAATAGCTGGTCGCTATTACTATTATAGTATTGTGAATTAACTTTTTATACTTTATAGAGATTGAGATTATGAATGTTTTAAGTATTTATTTTTAAATTTTCTTTGACTGAATGTGAAGATAATAGCGATTTTTTTCAATTCAAAAATTTATTTTGACTTTACTTAAAACTTCAAAAATATTACTATATATAATATTGGGTAATTTTGTTAATTTCTAAAAATACGATTTTTTTTTCAGTAGAATTTTTTATTGCCTACTATTAAGATATTTTGACACTATGAATTAAGCCTAATTATACTTTATTTATTGCAATGCATTGAAAATGAATGTATGTGATTGAATAATAACTTGTCGTTATTACTATTATAGTATTGTGATAATAATGTGTGTGGAAAAAATAAATAAAGACTAGTTATTCAATGACGTTGACGTTGAAGACTAATTAACCTGTACAGGATAGTAGGCTGAAGAGCTTTTTTTAAATATTGTGGTTGGTGTTATCCTCTACTGATTCATGTGATACTAATTGAGAATTATACGGAGATGATTATTGTGTCAATGGACAAAGAGTGACGACTCTATTTACTGAGCCAACGATTTATTGATGCTGATAAGATATTAAAAAAAAAATCGATTAAACTAGGACTTCTTATTTATTTTGTATGATTACTGAAATGTATGTTATTGATTCATTTTTCGTATACGACTTTCCTGTTACAGATGTACTGTCACTGATTTAACGGATATTAATACAGACACCACTACTATTACTGATACCATTACTGACTGACCCTATTACTGATATGGTTACTGATGTTACTACTGATATATTATTATTGCATCACCACAGTTATTAATTCATTGGATTGTTTACTAATTAACTCATACTAAACATGTGATTATGATATTACATAATACTGATATAGAATGGTTGAATAGAATATGTCAACTCTTATATGATTATAATTATGACAGTTTTATATATGCTTTGGTTTTACTGCTTCATACAATTATTTTACTGATTGATAGTATAGATACAATGATTGCATTATTAATTCAACATTCGTACTGGTTTATTGGATTCCTTACTATACTATTTTACTGACTTTTGTATTGTATTGTTTTACTGCTTTATAGCTATTGCATGTGAGTTTCTCTGTTTCTGCATTGATTCAATGATCATATGAATGCCACTACTACGATTTAATCGCTGACATGCATATTGCTCATTTACCGTGCTTTGAGTTCAATTGTACGTTTTGATGATCTGTTGGGCTTTTAGCTTATTAATATAAATTAAATATTTTCAGGTTATGTAGAGGATCAGAAGTATGAGGCTAGTCAGAATTCTTAAAGTTTATTATTGGCTTGTTTCTTTCTGTCAGTAGCTATTCTTTTGTACTAAGGGCATAATAAATATGTTATGATTGCATAAATCCTGAGTAGTGTACATAATTTTTAAGAAAGGAAATAAATATATATATTGATATTTTAATCGATAATTTTATTTCCATTGATATCTATATTGATAAAAAAAATTAGATAATTCTGGTTGCGTAAATTAAAAGATAAAAGAATAATTTTTTTAAATTAAATTATAGGAGGTGAAGCTTTAGTGCCCATTTGATTATGTGAGAGAGACTTTTGGAATTTCCCATTAGGCCCATTAGATTAAGGACTTTTTTTTTTTTTGAGGAAAGCAATTCAATTGCATTAACAAATAAGAAACCTATTACAAACTAGTACCCATAAACCGATTCCTCCTTTAACAATTGATTAAAAGGAGGAATCTTATTCGTAGCTAAGTCATCCCAATAAAAATTGCTAAAAAGAGTATAGTTAGCACACGAATTTGCTAACTTATTACATCCTCTATTTACCCAATTGAAAACAACAAAATTAAATTTCTTTAAGAAATCAAGATCTTCCTTCCAATTACCACTCAACTCTTGTAAAAATTTGATTATGTTGTGGTTGTCTCCTTTAATAATTATCCTTTTGTAACCTTCCATTCAATCTTTTTTTATATCTTTTAGAAGATGAACTGCCAAAAGCTCTAGATATGAAATATCCCAATGAATACAAGTATGCCCATAAGCTAGAAGGAATCTTCCTCGGCAGTCTCGGATTACACCTACTCCTGCTTTATATGATTTTAACAAGAATGCATCCACATTAATTTTGATCCACTCGGGAGGAGGGGGTACTAACGATTCAACAGTTTATTTGACTGATTAGTACCCCAGTGACCCGATTTGATGCTATCGCCCATAAAAGATATAGAAGCATAGCTTACTGAATTTAATGCAATCACCATAGCACTATCATCTTTCCCTCTAAGAAGTAACTTGTTCCTGGCACGCCAAGTGAGGTAGACTGAATTACAATACGTATTAATAATGAATCCTTGATTATCAGCACATTTTCCCATCCAATTCCAGCACTCAGGAAATGAATCAAAAATAGGAAATCCAAATCCCCAATTGTTGAGATAATTCAAGACCTCTACTAGCTTTACACATTTGACCGTGACATGATCTGTCTTCTCTAACATTGCAGCCTCTTGGACATCCAAACTCCTCTTGGATTCTTCTTTAATAAAGGAAATTGAATGTAGGAATAGCATTATTAAAAATGCGCCATCAGAAAACGTCCACCCGAGGCCTCAACTTAACTTTTTTAAAACATTCCCATTATAAGCATGAAGCCTCTTCCTTAACCGTAGCCTTGTAAGCAATAGTAGAAATAGAATGTCCAGATTTAAATTGAATGAGTTCCAAATCATCTTCTACATGTATCGGAAGTTTACATATTAAACATACTAGCTCATCTCCAAAGAAAACTTTTGACTCCTCTACATTCCATCTTCCATCAATAATTAGTTTATCCACCGTCATATCAACTTGTTTAGGATTAGCCATAAACGTTGGCCATTTGTTTAGACTTTGGTCTAAAATCCATATATCATTGTAAACCTAAATATTGCAATCAGTTCCAACCTTCCACCTAACCACTTGTTTTAGGGAATCCATACCATTAGCAATAATTTTGTAAGAGGAACTCCCTTTCCTTCCACCGACCTCTCCACAATGAACACCATATTTAACCCCTAGCATTTTGAGCAGCACTGATGCTTGAAAGTTGAGTTTTCCATCCTTCTTGTTTCAAATGAAATTTCTACAAATCTTATCCAATTCCTTTAACACACTTTTTGGAACAAGAGCAACTGTGCAATAGAAAATCGGAATAGATAAGAATATAGATTTGATTAGAGTGAATTTTCCTGCCATAGACAAGAATTTGGATCCCCAAATATGATCTAACCTCAAAGCCTTTTCAATAATGAAATGAAAGTCTTCCGCCACTAATCTCCTCAACGCCACCTTTATCCCAAGATATTTGAACTCCTTAACCACCTTGAAGCCCAAAATTCTTTCAATAGATCTTCTCTTCTTCTTCTTCACTTGTTTCCCAAAAAGAATAACATATTTCCCCGCATTAATCTTTATAGACCAGTCCAACCACACAAAAATCAGATAAAATATTTTTAATTTCCTTCACTTCTTTAATCTTAGCTTCAGAGAAGATTAGAATATCATTTGCATATATAAGATGAGAAATTATGGGTCCATTTGACATAATCTAAATCCCCATAGAACTTTCCTTTTGTTTGAGCACATTAGATAGAAGTTGAGAGCAAAGAATGAATAGATACGGAGATAATGGACAACCTTGTCCGAATCCATTCCTTGCATTAATCCATCTTGAAAGTCTTCCATTAATCATTAATGAAAATTTTGGATCATTAAGACACTCCATAATCCAACCAGAAAATATCTGAGGAAATCCATGAAGCTCCAAAACTTGCCTTAAGGTCTTCCAGCACATGCTATCATAATGCTTGTTCCATGTCGATTTTAAAAGATACCAGTCCTTTTGATGCTTTTGAAAACCTGAATTTATGAAACAACTCTTGAGCAACAAGAATGTGATCTTCTAGAGATCTGCCGTTAAGGAAGTAGCTTGCTCTATTGAAATTACTTTATGAATAGCTGGTTTCATCCTGTTTAACAGTATCTTCGCTACCACCTTATAGATAGTCCTAAAAAGACTAATTGGTCTGAAGTGACTTGGAGTGCATGGATTTTCAACTTTAGGAATTAGCATTATTAAAGTTTCTTTCCATCCATCATTCATCAATCCCGAATTGAAAAATAGATTGATTGCATTCCATAAATCATCTTTAATAATGCACCAATAAGTTTTCAAAAATGAATAAGATATACCATCATTTCCTGATGAGCTATTTCCGCCGGCTTGATGAACCACTGCTTCCACTTCCTCCATTGCCAGCTCCTTGTTTAAACACCATTTATCATTGTCATCAAGAGAACAAATAGGATACAACCATCCATCAAAATTATAGGTTCTATCCTTCCATTTCTCCCTAAATGAATGCAAACAAATCTCAGCAATTTAATCTTGATCTTCCACCTCTGTCCCATTGCCATCCTTGATTTTATAAATCCAATTTGAATTCCTTCTAACTGTTGCAAATTAGTGGAAAAATTTCGAATTAGTGTCAACATCAGACAACCATTTTACCTTGGCTCTTTGCTTCCACTAGGTGTTCAGCCGTGCCAAGACTGAATTCAATTCGTTCACTTGAGCTTTAAGACTCCAACTATCCTCCTACGAGAGCCAACCAACCTCTTGCTTCCTTTAATTGTAACTCCAAGATACTTTTCTTCAGATGTTCCTTCTGAACCACATAGTTCCTATGCTTTGCTTTACTCCAATAAAATAAAGTTTTTAAGGTTCTCTTAAATTTTTATTCAGCAATTCAACACAATCACACCCTGTTTTTATACTCCAAGACAACTTCACAATAGCTTCAGACACTGGATAAGATACCCAAACCTCTTCGACCCTGAAGATCCTCTCCGATTTGAATCTATGTGAAATTTAATAAAATAGGACAATGGTCCGATGTCACTCTAGCAAAATGCCTCACAACCATCTGATTAGAAGAATTCAAGGCATCAATATTTAAAAAGCATCTATCTAATCTTTACAGGATCTGAGCTCCTCCAACCTTATTGTTGCACCATGTAAATTTAGGTCCAATAAAACTAATCTCATGAAAATCATTATTCACTAAGAAGGATTTCATTTCTTTAGAAGCTTGAGAGAATCGAAATCTCTTCCCATCCCTTTTATCCTCCTTAGACAACAAACAATTGAAATCCCCTCCTACTACCATAGGGATATTGTTTGTATAGAACTCTTCCAATTTCTCCCAAAGGATTCTCCTATGAACAACCTCCTTGCTACCATAAATCGTAGCAATCCTCCATACCCCTTTATTAACAACCATTAGATTCCCTATCACCACCTGTTGTGAAGATTCCACCATAGAAAAGGATGCAAACTTACCTTTCCAAAGAATAAGAATTCCTCCAGACATACCCTCTGAAGGTACCTGAAAAAAATCCCAACTCTCTCCAATTAGATTATTAACATCCACCCTACTAATTGTGGAATTTTTTGTCTCAAGTAATCCCACAAAAAACACTTCATTATCTTTTACTACTTCTTTGAGATATAGAGAAGCTTGCTTCTTTCTAGCTCATCTACAATTCTAAAACATAATTGAAGTCATTGAAGAATCAGAGGGGAATGGTTCCCCACCCTTTCATTATCATCTCCATCTTTCTTTCTGCTTCTTGACAACAGCTTGATTGGACCAAGACTTTTCAGCTCTTTAGCTAATTTGACGTTAACATTGGCTGAACTTTCTTCCAAATTTCCTTCTACATTTTTAACTTCAAGATCCCGATCTATTGGATAGCTAACTCCTTCAGCTTTTTTAGTCTTGCCAATAATAACTTCTTTTACCTCCCCCGATGCCACGGCTTCTTCACTTCCATCTTCATTAGCTGGGATTAACTCTCCTTCCTCCAACAATTTAGATAGCACTGCAAATTTATTCACCCCTTTTTGGGAAGACGTTGTATCCACAGCACCAACGATATCCTTATCTAAGATATTATCAATTTGATTAGAACCTGCAGAATTATCCTCCTTGGATGTAATTCCAACTCGGATAGGTTCAATATTAACACTTTGAATAGTTCCCTTATTCTTATCATCAACATGCTTGGCCGCATATTCCTTAAAACTAGATTTCCTTCTTTGAATGCCGAAATTTCTTTGGTTGAAAAACTTCTTCCTCCCATAATTAACATGTTTTCAAGGCCCATAAGTAGAATCAATCTCCTTAGAAGTTTCTCCCACCTTCTCCTTGGAGATTGTATAAGAGATATTACCATCATGGAATGTCGTCTTCTCGCCATTTTCAGTAGTTTTGGATCCACCATGACTTACTCCTAGATCCACCTCTAAACATTTGCTTTTGGAATGGCCAATCCTACCACATTTAAAACAAAGATTAGGAATTCTCTCATACTCAATTCTCTAGTAGAATCTGTTCGAACTCCCTTCCACCTAGATACCCATAGGCAATTTGTTTCCAAGTTGAATATGGACACAAATCCTTGCAAACTCTCTCTTCCCCCATTGGAACATATTGTCATCTATTAAATAAGACTTGCCAACTTTAGATGCAATCCTACAAACATTAATATCATCCCAGCATTGCAACGACAAACTAAGCATTCTAATCCATATTGGTGCAGTTAAACCCTTTGGTGAATCCTTAGAAAACAAAGGAGACCACTTCTCCACTCCAATTATCTGTCCCTTAACATACCATGGTCCATTTGATAGAACCAAATCCACCGATTCCTCATCGTCAAAAGCACAAAGCATCCATCCTATACCGCGCTAAGTAAGGTTAAATTTACCCAGTTGCAACCATTGCCTCTTAATTTCTGAATTAATAACATAAGGAGGAATGTTATCTTCAAAAACTTTGACAACCAAAGCATTTTGAAGCTTTTTTGTGTTCTCCAATTCATTCTTCTCATAAGCTTAATAACTTCGCCATCTTTCGTCAGGTAGCTTCCAAATTCCAGATCAACAACTCTTCTATTAGATTTCTTGTTCCAAACATTAGCCAGGCCATTACCTTCAGTTCCTTTATCCTTGGAACCCTCAGCTTTATCTTCCAGTTGTTTGCATGAATCACAATCACCAAATACGCATTGTCGAACCACCTCCAGATCTTCAATTAAGTTATTTTTACTACCTCTGTAATATACAATTGGAGCAATAACTTCCAAATCTTCAGCAATAACATCTTCTTTATTTGATACTTCCACTGACTTATGATCTTGGAAGGCTTTATCAGTAATCATTCGAGTCCCCGTAACTGCTTCTTTCTGTATAGACAACGAAGCAGATCGTCGAGACCTCCTTATTTGGTTGAATTCATCTCCAAACATGACGTTCTTGCTTTTCCCAATATCTTGAATAACCTTCTTTGTTTTTAACAATCCTCCTCCTTTGATAGTTAAAGGTTTACCTTTGTTAGCTTTCAAGCGAACACCATTTGTTACAGAATCTCCACCCAAGGACGAAATTCAAGTAAATGCTGGAGGAGAAGATTTGAAAAATCCTTGTGGATGAATTACAGAGCCTCCAGATGTTAGTGTACGATCAATCCTTGAAGCTAACTCAGGCGATGACTGGCGATCAATCGCCATAATCGAAAAATCCCGCCGTCGCGCAATTTGAAATTTGAAAAAAAATTGTTTCTCTAGAAAATCCGCCCTAAGCATAGCTCATGCTACTAGTTGCCCATCGAGTTTTTGGCACCATTTCACAGATTAAGGACAATCTAGAGCCTAGTTTTATTATCTTCCCATTTAAATGTGTATTTGGATCTTTTTTTATGCCAAAAAGGGGAGTTTCTATAGTTGTTTATAGCATGTTTTTAGTCTCACACTCTCACTTATCTTAAGATAATGATAGGACATATTTGTGCGCTTATTAGTATGCTTGTGAGAGCTTAGTATGGTACCTCATTAGGGGTGTAAGTGAGCCGAGCCGGCTCGAACTCGACTTGATAACGAGCTCGCGAGCCGAACTTATCGAGCCGCGAGCTCAAGCTCGAGCTTAAACTCGAGCTCGGTGACAGCTCGGCTCGCGAGCCGAGCTCGATTGATTATTTAAATATATATATATGACCGAAGGCAACAATTCCAAATGATGAAGTGGGGGCATCATGCGGGAATTCCAAAAAATGGAAGTAGCAATTCAGTATTTCCTACCATAAAATAATATATAATGTTAATTTTATTTAATCTAACCAATGAAAACTGCTGATAGCTGCTATTATTTTTTTGGGAAAGGTGAAAAGTTGCAGCTTGCTTTTACTTTTTTTTAAATCTCATTAATTATCTAAGCTCTTCTTTTCTCCCCATATGAAAAAAAAAATATATTTTTTATTTTCAACGTCTTCTCCGATGGCAAGCTCGACACGGATGACGCGGACGAGGATGACTCGCTTGAAGGCTGCCCGGACCGCCGAGGCTCGCGAGCCGGCTCGAACTCGTTAACAGTGGGTCGAGCTCGAGTTCGAGCTCACTTTCCGGCTAACGAGCTGAGCTCGATAGTGTCAAAACTCAACACGACTCGACTCGTTTACACCCCTATACCCCATTGCTTATAATTTATTAATGCTTTAATTATTTATTGTATAATTCATCTGCCTACTTGTGAATACATGTTATTAAATAGCAATTTTAACTTGATTATGTTGACTACATGTACTTACCTTAAATTGCTCTTAAATGTTAACATATATATATAAATCAAGGGAGTATAACTTTGCCATGAAATTATTGTAAGAACTGAAATATCTTAAACATACAAAAAAGCGAGATTGTTAAACCCATGAGCTTTAAGTTTCAATCATTATCTTAATGATCACAAATATAATTTAGTTAAGTGCTAAAAATTCTATTTAAGATTAGTGTAGGTGGAAGTTAAGTCTATTCAACAAAAGCTTCATTAAAATATAAATCAAGAATGCTGAAAATTGTTTCTCATTGAAATTGAAACTCAGGGACAAATCAACTTGAGTGCATCAAAATTCAAAATTCCAAAACCCATACTTAAGCAATTTTTTTTTAACTTTTTATTTCTTATTTATTAATTCATGAATTATTATATTAAAAAGTCTTGATGAAGTTTAGAATGATTTGCAAACACAAATTTTTAGCAAGAACTTCATGAAAATATATAACAAGCACAATAAAAATTGCGCAATAGAAGTTAAGTCTTATAACAAACATAATTCAAATTTAGCAGGATCTAAGAGCTTCATGAAAAAATATATATAAAGCATGCTAAAATTGCATATGATTCAAATAGAAACTAATGACATAATAAGCTTGAGAGCATTAAATTTGTCATTCATAAAAACAAGCCTCTATAACAATAATTTATTTTAAACTTTATTTTTTGAGTTATGAATTATTGCACTAAAAATGGTTGAAGTTTGGAATGACTTGGAAATAAAAATAAAAATTAATTTAAAGATTAATCCATATGCAAGTCAATAATTCAAAATTATAACCAATCATATAATCCGATATAGTATAGTATGATATGTATTAAATTCAAATCAAGCTAGTTGAATCAATCAAAGATTTATTTTAATTAGATTCATCTCTGGATTGTACCATATGATAGCAATCGTGCTATATGATTTCAATTAGTGTTATGAATCAAATTGAATGAACTATAGAATCCATGGTAGAATAGTACAATATTGCAATAATTTGAATTTTTAGTTAATATCTTTTTTAATTATTGATTGATTTTTTTTATGGTTGATTAATGTTATGAGCTGTTAATGAACATAAAAACATAGAATAAAAAATAATATAATATTAGAAACCCCTTTGAGGAGATATAGAGGAAAAAAAAAGAAAAGATTAAGGTTCTCCTTTCTATGCACACCAAGTCACTCTTTTTCTTCTAACTTCTGTACTTGAAAAGTCAATTTTGTGAGCTTTGTTTATTGCTTTTGATAAAGAGATACTTGATTTTAACATGTTCATCTCTGCTAAGAGGAAATTGCCAAGCCAATTGTGTTAGGAATGATCGATTCCACAACTTGAAGTTAGAATATTGGGACCTACTAGATTATGCTAGGAGTAGCATGCTCCTTGCTTTGAGTAGAAGCATTGGGTGATTCATCATCCGTTAAATAGATATTGTTTATGAGGCTTATCCACCTACGGTTACAAAGAGGAGTTAGTGATAAATATCAAAAGGACTTTGGGAGTTGAAGTAACCTTGAGATGGCCGAACCACTTTAGATCAATTTGAATTATAGGTTTTACCTTTCCGCATTTCATTTATACATAATTGTAATTATTATCATCTTATTTTGAAAAAAAAAAAAGAGTAAGATCTATATTATAAAACATAATTACTATCTTCATAAGAAAGAAAGAAAGAAAATAGATCTATATCATTACTAATCATCTTTATCTTGTGAAAAGAAAAGAATTTTATCATAAAATGATTTTTTAAAATGATCCCATTCATCCCCCTTGAGGTTTGCACCATCACCTTCACTTAATGTTGATCATACAAACCTGACATACTTAGGAGCTCCTTGGTCACTCCAGAACTATAGCTAATAGTCCATGTTATCATACAAATCTTTAATTACTATAACAAATCTTTGACATGCATCTTTTTTTAATGTATGCCAAATCAATTCTAATGATACTTAGTCATGCTCTTTCTTAAGATGAAAAAAAATCTTAAATCACATGAAGAACTTTTTTTTTTGGTTCTCTAAGAAGTTATTTATTTGTAAGCATTTAGAATCATAGGTATTTTAAATATATTGTAAAGTAAATTCAGTGTATTTAAGATACTCAGAGCTATTTGATTGGTGATAAAATGAATTAAGAGATCATTTTCTTGTGCTTAGTAGAAAATAAAATGAATAAAAAAAAGAACCTAGGGCATGATAGTGGTGCAGTGCCAATGATATCTAAGGTGTTGAGAAGTTGGCTGGGATGGCTTTGCAGGTTAAGCAATGCTAGAGGTTGCACAATGTCGTGAAGAGAGAGAGAGGTCGAGCATTAATGATGATGAGGAAGATAGATGTCACAGGGATGAATGATGTTGTGTTTGAATTGTAGGGGTAAAGGTTGAAGGGACAAAGGCCTCTTGAGGTTAGCATGATCACAGAGATGGCTGGCGTCTCATGCGGGCCTTGAGTGATCAACGAGTGATAAGTGGTTGGTTATCAAGTGAGTGATTAAGAGATAACGTGTGATGGCCTTGCAATACAATAAATTTTGAATTCACCTATTTGGAAAAATTAAAAAAAATAGGAGATACCAAATCCATCAACAATTTACTTTGTATTTATTTTTCTTCTAACCAACACCTGAAATTTTAAAACCAATGCATTTGATTTACTCTACAGTTCTAACACATCCAAATATATAGCCTCTAAAATATTTCAAAAATTACCTTAGCACAAAAATTACATCCGTATTAGATCTTCATGGTACGTAATCAAATAAATTATCTAACAACAATGCAACTTTCCTGATCTTATGTTTTGTTACCCTCTCTAATGCTAATTCATTGGGCAACTCGGATAGCTTGATTCCTCCATAACTATTACAATCTTAAATACCCCCATTTTTCTTGAATAATATAAAGTAAAAAAATATTTCTATGATCATTCAACATCAACTAACTCAAAATTTAATTAAAAATATATGCTGAACGAACTACTTCAATATCTCGCCCCATAATTCTCCAAATTTCAAGTCATCTCATATGGATCCATAGTTTTACATGTATGCATCTTCTTTATACCAAAATACTTTTCCAATCATTTTCAAACTATTGCATCCAGCAAGTAACAAAAATCTACTCAAGCCTGCAACATACATAGTGTTATAACCTAAGGCATCTTTACATGTAAATAGTGAATTATCAAGTAAAATGGAGATAAAAGCAAGGAAAGGAGATGACTTGAAGAAAGCTTACAGCAAACAGAACATTATTGGATAATTGCAAACTTCAACCCTTCCTCTCACCCTTCAGTTCCGGGTGCCTGTGTGCCTCGTTACAGCTAAGTTGCAGACGACCATTAAAACTACCAGGAAATTGGTTCTCCAAGGAACCACCCGCTGATGCTGAAATTGGAAGAGTAGCACTAAGAAAAAAGGGCAAGTTTGCACCGTGGACAAGTTGGTGGTGATGCGGTGAATTGGACTGAAGGGTCCCCCTACTAAATCCAGCAACGCCAGAAGAAATGGAGACATTGAGGTTATAATCTCCCCCAGGCGCCAACGCTGCCACAGGAATTGCATGATCCTGCATGAGAGAAAACTGCTGCATGTCCTGATGCTCTCCTGTATTGTATGCCATCATCCCAATTCCCATATGAGGGTTGTTTCCAAAATGCAGAAGTGAAGAGTAACCGGATTCAAATTGCGGAATTTTGGGTGTCTGCCCAAAGATACCAGCTTGCTTGAAATAGTCGGCTGTGGAATTGGTCAGTGGCGGCCTCATCTGCTTCTGGCTTAAACCGCTACTGAAATCCACTACTTCTGCAGCGATCCCGGTGCTGCTCCCACCGACCGTGAGAAGCTCAGTGAAGGAGCTCTGTTTGTTCAGGTTTTGATGCTGATATGCCACTTCCTGGTCCTTCTCCTTTCCAAATCCTTCGCACCTAGAGAAAGACAGTACCGAGCCCTTGCTCGTCTCCGATGCGCTGCTGCACGTGGACTTGGACTGCGAGAGGTGCTTCTCGCCGGCTGTGCCTCTCTGCATGGAACGAGCAGGAAGCTCCATGGACGGCGGCACGGGAAATGGGCCCACGAGTTCGGGGAGGTCGACGATAGCGTCGGCGGCGGCCTTGATGAGCCAGTCAACAGCCTTGCTGGGCTGGTCATAGCCAAGACGGTCTTGGAGGTCGTAGAACTGGATGGCGGTGGAGACCGAGAGCCGCACGCGGCGATCTCGAAGCCCCTTCACAGTCCAAACTTTGCTGTGACGGTCCTTACCTCCGGAGACGCGTGAAACCCTAATAATTCTCGAAGAGGCGTTTTGCCATGGGCGGAGGTCACCAACACCCTCGTCGTTCTTGTCCCTCCCGAGCCGCTTGCTCGAGTGGATCCCCTCCGCTTTCATCTTGCTGTCATGCCCTCTAAGCAGACCAGATAATTTTTACTTGGTTCCCTCTGCCCTTGCCCTTATCCTCCTCTCCTCTTCTTCTCAACAGACAAATTTCCTTTGGCTTTTCACTTTTCCTGCTGCTTTGTCTGGAAAAGAAGTGGGGTTAGGGTTTTACCGTGGCCTTTTCCATCTATCTGTAGCCCGCAGAGAGGGTAAGAAAAAGAAGGGCTTGTTTTATGCTCGATAAAGAGGTGTCAGCTAGCAGTTCTTGCTTTTGACAGCGGCATCATTATCAGCCTAACTGCTCAGCTTGTGCGCAGCGACGCAGCAGCAACTCTTATCTCCACAGCGAACAGCTGCTCTATATACTGCGCAACAAATAAAGCTTTTTTTATATATATACTTTTGAGCAAGTTAATCTATAATACACAGCTGACATGACAAAAAAAATATTTTTAACATTACGGCTTTCCGTTCATCGCCGTTCCGTTGCCTAAAAGTTCAGACTAGCGGACAGAAATTCGAAATAAAAAGAGGCATAAATTTTTCGATTTTCGATCAGAAGAAGGACAAAGGACATCTCGACTTCGCCGCTTAACGAAGATACTGCTTTATAGAATAGACCTACTTTCTTCAAAATGCCGACCATGTGGGTTGCACCGCGCGAGATCGAACTGAGATAAATCTGCCATTAACGGAGCTCGACTACTCCAGTGAGATCGGTGCTGCAGCTGCCTTGTCTTTAACATCGCGAAAATGTTTTTGTGATAAAACTATAATAAGAAGGCAAAAAGCGATAGATACCAGGATTCCTTCTGCCGATAACAACAAGATATCGCTTTATATCAGTTTGATCCATGCTTTGCGGTTTCAGAGCTCGATCGGCATCACTCCAGCGAGATAGGTGCTGTAGATAGCTTCCTCTTCGACATCGCGATTTCGGCGGGAAATCCAAACGCGAAGGAATTTCTTTATTTATTATTGTTTGAATTAAACTAACAGGAGGGTCGGGATTCGAGCATCAAAGCCCATGTTTCCGGCGAAGCGACCGCCGGGAATATCTTGGAAACGGAGAGGAGAGCGCCGTCCACCACCGTGAGTACGGTGCCGAGAAGTGTAATGGAACGTGGATGAATAACCCCCGAGTTCGTACAAATATCGGAGCTGCCACTCGTCACGTGGCACGACAAAGCAATGAATGGCGTCAGGGCCGGTGCCAGCCGGTTGGACCCCACCGACGTTAAAACCTTGATCGGTTGTCAGCCGGAGAACAATTTGAGGAGCATAGTAGATAGATAAAGCCACACTGAGTTTCTATGTCCCATGATATTGGAGATTGGAAAATAAATTCATTATTTTATTTAAAAAATATAAATATTTTTTAACTTTAATTTCATTTTTTTAAAAATATGTTAATATTTTGATCTTATTATTTATGTTTAATTATACACTGATTCTTACTAAGTTCTAATACAACTATTTTTATCTCTATACCCAACTAGTCAATGATTGTCATTGAATATTAATGAGTAAAATTATATGTTTACGTCATAGGCTTTAAACCTAGAAAGATATTATTTTGAAATTACAATATTTCTCAAAATTTATCTTGATCGTGATTGATACATATTCAACACGTGATTGAACATGTTTCGAAGGCTTATTCAAAGCATGTTTATATTTCAGGCTTATTCAAAGCATGTTTATATTTCAGGTCTAGGATCACCAAGCTATTCAAATTTGTTCATTCATAAAAAAAAAAATAGTATATATATATCTGTGTGTGTTAATTTTGATATTATTATTAGAATCCAAAATGTTAGAATCGTCATTTTTCCTTTTATTATTTTTGAGAAATTTGAACCAATAAAGTACTTACTAGTTACTAATGCATCTAAATCATGCTTATGATCGTTAACACTTTTTAAATAATAAAAGTTGTTACATGTCTGGTAGCTCTAGGATGCATAATATCTTTCTGGGGGGGGGAAGAAGAAAAGGAAGGGACGAATTTGGGAGCTCTCTTGCCACCAATCATCGCCGGAGTCCTTCCTGACCACTATCGGAGTTCTTGTCAACCACCGCCGGAGTTCTTGCCGACCATCGCTGGAGTTCTTACCGAAGTTCTTCCTAACCATCGCCAAAATTCTTCCCGATCACCGCCGGAGTTCTTCCTGATCACCACCAGAGTTCCTCCTGATCTTCGCCGAAGTTCTTGCTAACCATTGCTAGAGTTTTCTTCTAGATCGTCGCTAAAGCTCTTCTCAACCACTGCCTTATTTCAACCGGCTCATCAATCATCACCAAATCTCTGTCTGATTATTAACTTGTTGTAATTCTAGTAGTTTCAAGTAAAGGAGCGAATCGAACTTTGTAACCAACCCATACATAGTGGAAATTTCTCATCTGGGGCAAGCCCCGTGGTTTTTCCCTTTTCAAGTTTTCATGTAAAAAAGTTTCCGGTGTTTCTATCCCTTAATTATCTGTTGGTGTGTTGGATATACGTATATTGCTTAGACGTTATATTTTTCACTCTACCGCCATGTATATTCTAGTCTGCAATAATTTGGCACCGTCTGTGGGAAAGTATTCTCATTATTTCTTTAATGGCTGATCAAAGTAATACCAGTAATATATTCTCTCACTCTAACACATATCGAATTAGATTCCAATCTAACAATCATAGATATCGTAATTATCCAAGAGAAGGGCCTTATTCCTTGGAAAATTGAATTCGTATGATGGAGGAGCAACATGCAAGATCCTAGAAATATTGATGGAGGAGGCGGGCCAGCAAACGATGCTGTCTCAAAATGATAAAGCTTCTCTCCCTCATCCCCAACAACATAATATGGGTGAACAATTTGAAAATGTTCATCATCAAGCTAATGCTCCTCCTCCATAATATAATCCAGAAATAAATGATGTTGCTTGTTCAACACATCCTTTACCTAGAGCCCATCAAATGGAAAATTTTCAACCCGCTCTAGATACTCCTCGTGTTGTCATATGAGATGAATTATGATGTCTCGTCTAAGAAGAATTCCCAATAAGGGATAGAAATCATTTTAATATCTAACAAAGTTTTCAAGAGTCTTCTCCACTAACATACAAAATTCTCCTACACTCTATTCTAACAGGGTTCAAGCTACCAAACATTGATCCATACGATGGGTCATCTGATCCCTATGAACATGTTGATCATTATCGAACGATTATGCATATACAATGAGCTTTTGATACGCTTATTTGTCAAGTTTTCCCTGCCACCCTAAAGGATCAAGCTAGCACTTGGTTCTATGCTCTCCCTAGAAATGCAATCCACAGTTTTGCTCATCTTGCAAGACTCTTTGTCGAACAGTTTGTTGCTAACGAAGAATTATTAAAGATTCATCGCATCTCTCTGGAATCCTTCAGAATGAACGAGAATCTTTGAAAGATTATTTTCAAATATTTTCTTTTGAAGCTCGATAAATCCCGGGAGTGGATCCTGAATTAATACGAGATATTTTTCTTGGAGGATTGCGCCTCAGACCATTTTACTCTTCATTAATGCATGAGATAGTTCATTCTTATGCTGACTTAATTCTTATAGTAGAAGCTCAAATTACCTACCGATGAGGCTATCAATGCTCATCGAAAATAATTTGAATAGCCTTCTAATAAGAGAAAGAATGGCTACAAAGCTAGAGCTGGAGCCCAAAATTCTCAGAAGAGAAATCAAGATTTTCCACCACAGCCTCCTTAACAAAATCAGGATTACATGCCAAAGAAGGAATACTCTCAGTTGAATATAACTTGTGTTGATATTCTTATGGATATACAACATGAGACAAATATTAAATGGCCCCATCCACCAAAGCCAAATTCTATAAATCAAGATTATTATTGTCACTTTCGTCAAAGTCGTAGACATACAACTGAAGCTTGTAGACAATTGAATAAAGAAATTGAAAGGCAAAGCTTGTAGACACTTTCTGTGACGTCCCAGAAATCTATAGTGAAAGGATTCGTCTGACATTCTTTTTCTTCTTCTCTCCTTTTTTTTTTTCTCAGATCAATACAGACATCCAGTAATTATAATTGCATTACAGAAAATAAATACATCAAAATACTATAATTCACATTTCGACATTTCATATATACAGTCCAAAAGAACATTTACATCCAAAAGAACATGTACAATAGCCACTCGGGCTACAAAACAATGCGAGAACCAAAAACTACGAAAAGACTGTACTAGCATATGAAAGAAGCTTCATGCAGGAGGCTCTACACCTGAAATCATTAACCACATATAATGAGCTTAAATAGCCCAGCAGGTCACCAAAGCCTACAACTGAAATCAAAGCACAATATGAAAGCATTATGCATATCAATCGGTCAAATCAATATCAGCCACTTGCACATGATCATTAAATCGATGCAGATACATAAATCAGTACAGAAACAGAAATCAATGCAGTAACGAAAATCAATATAGAAATGATCAAATCCTCAATTGACATTTAAAGAATCAATAAGCACTATAAAAGTCCGTAAAGCTCAATGAATCAGTACGTGCATCAAATCCCTACAGAAGTTGTCTTATCTATCCCATAAGTCTATAACATCAGTCGAGTCAATGAAGTAGAATCGTATCACAGCATACCAACATACACTTGCAAACTCCATTTATTTATCACTTGCTCAATTAATCATATGCAACCCAGAAATCAATATCCTGTGCTAAGTGAATCACATGTCACTTGCTCAGTATATCACGTGCATAAAGTTAGTATAGTGAATCTATAGCAACATCGTATGTATGCATATCAATAACAATCCAATGACGACATAAACTATTATGCTATAACGATGAAATCGCATAGTAACAGTAAATCCATACAATAACAATAAATCCTCAGTAAATGAGTTAGTACTAGTAAATCCGTCAAATCAAATACGATTAACATCACTCAATCATATCAATAGAATCAATCAGATCAATAAAGAAATCACTTCCGATCAATAATGTCAAACGGTATGAAATCACATAAAACAATCAATTCAATACATCGTAAGAACAGTTGAATCAAATCAATAATAACAATTAAAATCAATCAATACAGTAAAATCATATTCTAGATCACATGCTCAGTAAATCACATGAAACACATAAATCACATGTATCAGGGTATCACGTGTATCGGTCAGTATTCGGTGTATCACGTGCCATGAGATCAATGAAATGAATCAGTAGTATTAGTGAATCAGTAATATCGATGTCGGTATCGGTATCAGTATATGTAGTATCAATGAATCACACTACGGGAAAACACGCGATTACCGGCGGAAATAAATTCGTAGCAAATTCCGGCAGATTTTTTTCAACGAATTTTCGACATAATTTTTGACTGATTTTCCGACGAATTTTTTCTAAAGGCATTTCCGGCGGATTTTCGACGGAAAAAAAAATTAATTTTTTTTTATTTTAAAATATAACAGTAATTATTGAATTTAATAACTTGAATTATAATAAAATAAATTATAATTTAATTATTTAATAATAAAAAATAAAATGATTTAAATTTAAACTTAAATTGTAATAAAAATTTATAATTATTTATTTTGGTAAATTAAGTTAATTAATTTTAAATTTTGTTGTTAAATTAAATTAATTGATTTAAGAATTATTAGGCAATAGGTTAAATAATAAAAATGTAACTAAATTAATAGTTTTTGGTTTCAGGAGTAGTTGGCAGAAGCTGAAGGCGGGGGAGAGTTGGGCGGGGTTTGAATCCCGCTGAAGGCGGGCGTGCTGCGCTGCTCCACGCGGGCAGGCTGGTTTGGGCGAGTCGGGCTCGCTGCGCTGGTCCACGCTTTCAGTCGGTCGGGCGCGGTCGTGACTTATGGGCTGTGTCCACGGGATCATGCTGTGGCGGGCTGGCTCCTGTGGTTGGAGCGCTGATGGGTGAGCAGCGGTAGCAGCTGGGTGATTTGTTCTGTAATCTTTTTTTTTTTTTTGCATTCCGGCGCATAAAAATTTTGACGGAAATTTTTACCAGCGGAAATTCCGTCTAAAAAGCGATGGAAAAGTTTCCGGCGAATTATTTTGCGCCGGAAGTCCTTTTACGACGCGCGTGGAACCGGCGAAAATATTTCCGCAGGAAATCCGTCGGAAATGCATTTTTCTGACGGATTTTGGCCATTTTCCGACGAATATTGCCGCCGGAAAATGACGTTTTTCCTGTAGTGTCAATGGTATCAATAAGTCTATAGTATCGATGAATCAATAATATCGGTATCCATAAGATCAATGAATCGATGCAATATCAATATCCATATCGGTATCTGTATTCAGTGACATGTACATTATGAAATGAAACATCAATGAAATCGTGCAATGACAAGAAACTCATAAATCCGCATAATTTAGATAATCACAAAAATCGTATATAATCAAATAAAATACGATATTCATATACTTGATTAGAATCAAACAGCTGATACAGAAGAAACTGAATTTATTTCGAACAATAGAATATTCAAGTCAGATTTCGCAGAACCAACGAAATCGTACAAAACAAACAGAATCATAAAGAATAAACAGAATCGTGCAGAACAAACAGAATCATATAGAATAAACGGAATCGTACAGAACAAACGGAATCATACAGAATAAATGAAATAGTACAGAATTATACAGAATAAACAGAATCGTACAGAACAAACGGAATCATACAAAATAAATGAAATCGTACAGAACAAACAGAATCATACAAAATAAATGGAATCATACAGAACAAACGGAATCATACAGAATAAATAAAATCGTACAGAACAAATAAAATCATACATAATAAACGAAATTGTACATAACAAACAGAATCATACAGAATAAACGGAATCGTACATAATAGAATTCAAATCATAAAAGCACATTTCACATAACAGATATCAGATTCCCGGACCCTGACAGAATCTCAACAGATTCTGGCCCCTTATGCCTTCCTTCCCTGACACTAACAAAATCTTAACGGATTCTGGCCCCTTATGTCTCCCTTCCCTGACACTAACAGAATCTCAATGAATTCTGGCCCCTTATGTCTCCCTTTGTGCTTAAAGCATCAGAACAGAACATATATACATAAATTTTAGAACAGAACTTGCTTTCATATAATTTTTAGAATAGAACTTGCTTTCAGATTTCCTAGACCCAGACAACGGAATCACAAAGGATTCCAACCCCTTATAACTCCCTTTATTCCCGGACCCAAACAACGAAATCACAAAGGATTCCGGCCCCTTAGAACTCCTTTCTGATATCACAGCACATCAAAACATTCAAATCAGAAAATCAAATACTTTAGAAAATTTGTCAGCGGCATAACGACATTATACGGAATTTCCACAAAATTCACAAATTCAGAAAATCATCAAATTATCAGAAATCGTGTAAAACAACATTACAAAGCTTTACTTGTACTGAAGCAATATTTTTCAACAACCAGATAATTTTCTATTCGATAAAAAGCGCACAGAATTCAAAATATCCTGTACAAACTTTCCAAAAAATACTCAAAACGTGAAAAAATATCAGTTCAATAACATACCAAAAGTTATGCTGTAAAAATTTCGTCAATACAAAGATATACACATTTTTCGGTAACGGAAACACAAAACTGAGCTGAAAAATACAAAAACTCAAGATCTTTGAAATCAGAAATAGGATTCGGATTCCTTACTACGAGACAAAAAATTCTTTCAACAGCGGTGTCGGACGAAAAGCGCGCCGCGAGCTCCAAAACCCAGCTTCTTTTTTCTCTTTCCTTCTCTTTCTCTCTCCTGCCTTTTTCTCTCTCTTCAAAAAAATATCTCAAATCCTAAATTTATTAAGCAGGATTGTCCCGGACTATTCCCATTCGTCCCAGGATGACCTCCTCTGGACTCAAAACGTCCAGACGAAATAAATTCCAATTTTCTTCGTCCCTGGACGAAACTCTCTGTTCGGTTCATCCCGACCCTTATAGGTTCATCCAGACGAACCATACATATTTCTTCACAATTTTCTTCAGTTCGTTCCGTACTAAGGCCAGTTCATCCGAACTAACAGCACTTAAAAAAATCAGCTTCGGAGGAGTTTTACACTTTCATCTTCATCAATTCACTCAAAACCCACATGTGCAAAATGAGACTAATCCTATTGGGGGGCAGAGTCAACAGCGATAGAATCAACAACAATAACATCAACAAAGGCCACAACATGGAAATCGCCAGATAGTTGGAGAAATTGAAACTATTGTAGGAGAACCCTTAATATTCTCTCAAGTCTTACTTACCAACCTAGAGGAATCGACTCTAAAGAGGGTACGATCTGATCATTCCATCATATTTGGGGATTCTGACTTAGAAGGGATTCATACTCCATACCAAGACCCACTTGTCATTAATACTAGTATTGGAGATCCATGTTACAACATTAAAAGAATCTTAATCGACAATGACAGTTCTATTGATGTCCTATTTTACTCAACTTTTCTTAGTATGGGGTTAGCTAGAGAGAAGCTTCAACCTGCCACTGGATCATTGTATGAATTTGACAATCGTCCAGTAAGAGTGGAAGGAACAATTATGCTCCCTGCCACACTTAGGGAATTTCCTCGACGAGTTACCCATTCAATTTAATTTGTTGTGGTTAAGTCATAATCAACATATAGTGTTATCTTTGAGCGACCTTTGCAATCAATTTTTAGAGTTATCACCTCAATGGCTCATTTGAAAAATAAATTCCTAATTCCAGCAAGGATTGGATAAGTGCTAGAAAATTAATAGGAGGCATAATCTTGATATCTTAGACAAGCTCAACCTTGCATGTCTATTACTTTAAGCATTGAAAATTCTAATTTACAAAATGAAGATGTCCTTTATAGAGCTTCCCCGATGAAGAATTTAATTTGTATCTCCACATCAGAAGAAGATCAACTCAAAATGGTGTAGTTTACTTTTTGATGAAGAAAAGATACAATATACAGATTTTTCGCAAACAAATCAAGATATTTTTGCATGGAGTTTGACAGATATGCATGGAATTGACCCTCAGACTATTATGCATTATCTTAAGATAAATCATACATATAAACCAATCATCCAGAAGAAAAGAAATTTTGCACTAGATTGCCAGCAAGCTATAGATAAAAAACTAGATAAACTTTTTGAAAACTGAATTCTTAAGAGAAGTATATTATCCAACTTGGCTTACAAATGTCGTGATGATTAAAACACTAGTGGGGCATAGAGGATGTGCGTGGATTAAACATATCTCAATAAGGCTTGCCCAAATGATAGTGTCCCATTTTCTCGTATTGATCAATTAGTTGATGCAATGTTTGAACATAAAATGTTAAGTTTCATGGATGCATACTCTGGATATAATCAAATAAGAATGGTTCATGTATATGAGAAAGTAACTATTTTTTAAACTGATAAGGGGCTATATTGATATAAGGTCATGCCTTTTGGAGTCAAGAATGCTGGTGCAACTTATCAACACCTCATGAATAAGGTTTTTAAGGACCTCATAAGCTATTCAATGGAGGTATATATTGATGATATGTTGGTTAAAACTCTTGAAAGGATAACATATTTTTGATATCGAGCAATACTTTATCCTCCTTCATCATTATAACATATGACTCAACCCTGCAATATGCGCATTTGAAGTCACATCGGGAAAATTATTGGGATTCATGGTTACTCATAGAGGCATAGAAACTAACCCTGAAAAAATTAAAGCTTTGAGAAATATGGTGCCCCCAAGGAATATAAAAGAAGTTCAACGTCTGAATGGAAGAATAACTATCTTATCTCATTTTCTAGCCCGTTCAGGAGATAAATATTTACCTTTCTTCAAAATAATAAGAAATGCCTAAAATAAGGGATTTCAATAGATAGCTGAATGTCAAGCACCTTTCGAACAGATTCAAATTTATTTAGCTTCGCCCCCTCTTCTATCAAAACCAATCCAAGGAGAAGAGTTATATTTATATATTATTGTCCCTTCATATGCCATAAGCTCAGTGCTAGTCCGAGAAGAAAATGCTATTCAACGACCAATATACTATGTAAGTAAAATCCTTTCTAAGACTGAGGGACGCTACCCATTGGCCGACAAGATAGCTTTAGCATTAATATTTTCTACTAAAAAATTAAGGTCATATTTTTAAGCTCATATAATTAGAGTTTACACAAATCTTTCATTGCGAAGCATCCTTTAAAAACCTAATGCTTCAGGAAGGTTAATCAAATGGTCAATAGAAC
This sequence comes from Dendrobium huoshanense, assembly GCA_016618105.1. NCBI lineage: Eukaryota > Viridiplantae > Streptophyta > Magnoliopsida > Asparagales > Orchidaceae > Dendrobium > Dendrobium huoshanense. The sequence continues at coordinate 28,313,163 of CM028350.1, read as the reverse complement.
TAGGAGAATTTGACATCCACTTCTTACCCAGACCATATATCAAATCACAAGTCTTGGAAGATTTTTTGGTCGAGTGCACTGTTACTATTTTTGATGAACCACCAATTCGTCCTTCATCTTCTCCTTGTTGGATGTTATATACTGATGGAGCTTCTAGGAGTTCTGATGCTGGTGTTGGAGTTTTATTAATCCTTCCTAATCATGGTACTATTGAATATGGACTACAGCTAAAATTTCATGCAACTAATAATGTCGTTAAGTATGAAGCTCTTATTACTAGGTTGAGGCTAGTTATAGAATGTGAAGTGCAAAATTTAATAGTCCATATTGACTCGTAGCTCGTAGTCTCTCAAGTAGAAGGAGAATTTGAGGCTCAAAATCCATAATTAGCAAAATATTATGATATGGTGAAGTCACTTCTCACCCGTATAAAGAAATTTGAAATTATTCATATACATCGGGAACAAAATACTCATGCAGATACTCTTTCAAAACTTGCTACACCGCTAACCGGTGACCTTTTTAAGAGAAAATATTTCGAAGAAGTACACTTTCCTAGCATCGAAGGATCATGGGTTATATAATCAATCGATGAGCCAAAATAGCTTTCTTGGATTGATCATATATTACCTTTCTTATAAGGAGTGATACCTGAAGATCCAAAAACTGTAATACGACTCCAAAGGCAAGCAACTAACTTTACTGTCATTGGTGGAGAATTATGTAAAGGAGCTTTCAGTGGGCCATACCTTAAGTGTCTTCCACATTCAGAGGCTAATTATGCATTGTGAGAAGTTTATTCAGGTATATACGGGGAACATCTTGGAGAAAAAGTGTTAGCCAACAAAATCTTGAGACAATGATTCTATTGGCCGACAATAAAGATGGATGCACTAGAGTTCACTCAGAAGTGAAATAATTGTCAATTGCACTCTAATCTCACTCATTTACTAGCCACTGAACTTTCATCATTTCAAAGCCCACGACCTTTCGCTAAATGGAGGATTGATATAATGGGACATTTTCCAATGACTACCAGATAACGAAAATTTATCATATTGGCAGTGAACTACTTCACCAAGTGGGTGGAGGCCGAAGCACTAGCAAAAATTACCAAAACAAATGCAAAACAATTTGTATGGAAAAATATTATTTGTCGTTTTGACATTCCTACAAAAATCATCACTGACAATGGAACCCAATTCACTGGAAAAATATTCACAGCATTGTGCAAAGACCTCCATATACAACTGATGCATACAGCTATGACTCATACTCAAGCAAATGGACAGACGAAGGTTATAAACTTGACTATACTTAACGGACTAAAAACACGTCTTGGAAAAGATGGGGGCAGTGGGCTTATAAGCTCCCACATGTTCTTTGTGCTTACCACACTACTACTAGAACTCCAACATGAGAAACTCCATAAAACCTCTACTTTGGCACATAAGCAATCATCCAGGTCGATATCAGAGTCCCAAGCCTCAGAGTTCAGACTTTTGACATCAACAATAACGAGGAAAAACTTTGAAACTCTTTAGATCTTTTTCCCGAAACAAGAGACATGGCGTCACTTAAACTTGCTGCTTACCATCAAAGAATTGCTCGCCACTACAATTGAAAGGTGAAGCCCTGATGTATATCAGTTGGAGATTTAGTTTTGCATAGTCTTGAAGCAGCTGGAAAAGGCCCTCAATGTAATAAACTTTCACCCTTGTGGGAAGGCTCTTAAATGGTAGCGGTCATGGTCAAACAAGGAACATTCAAGCTAAAAGATGTTGATGGAAAAATGCTGACACCGACTTGAAATATTGGGAATCTTTGCAAATATAACTTGTCATTAAAACTATTTTCTAATTTACTATTATATAGCCCTCTTATTTAACATCATAAAATTATTGTACTACTTTCCAAAATAGTAAAATTTGAATTGATCATTATCATCATTTTTTTCTTTTCTAAACATGATCATAACAGTGATCCTAAATAAAATACAAAACATAACGTTGATTTAAGAAATACACAATATTCATTATATCTCAATCAACATATGATCAATTCCAGGGGAATTCGATCCAACCTCATATATGTATATTAATGTCATCTAGCAATGCTTTGACAACACAACTTTGGATGTGTTTAATATCCTAAAAGGATATCTATCATTTCTTTGATCAATCCTATAGGAATATGATCCAACCTCTTTTACACAGGTTAATATCCTTAAATAGTGCTTTGCCAACACAACTTTGGATAGGTTAAACATCCTAAAAGGATGTCTCTCAATTCTTTCAAATTAATAAATAAAAATTTTTCACCATTAAACTAAATAAATCATAAATTCTTTAAAAAAATTTCTTTTGCAAAGTTATAAAAAACTTTAATATTTCTTAAAATTAAGGAGATACATTTCTAGAAATAAAATGGATAAACAAAATCTCTAAAAAAATATAGATGAAATGCAAACAATAATAAACATCTTATGTTATATCAACATCATCATCATCGTTAAAAAGAACCTTTTTTAGTTCACTTTCAATATCTTCATCGCTCGAATCTAGAGAAGAATCCTCTTATGCTTGACTGGGAGTAAGCCCTTTAATGTCAATCCTAGTCTTACGGTGAACCAACCAAACACCTTTCAAGAAACCACGAGTAAAGCCTTCTTCAAGACTTTGACGCTCCAGATCCATCATTTCAATATCAAATAATTTTTCATAAGCCTCTTGAACGCGACTTTGAATCTCTTGGTGATAAGTTATAGACTTCTTGAATACTTCAATGGACTTCAATGATATGGCTTCAATATCTAAAGTGATTATTTCTCTTTTCTGAAGATGATCTAGTAACTTCTTGTTCTCTTTCTCAAGAGTTTTCTTCTCTAGTGCAAGCATTTTCAAAGCATCCTTTTGTTGGTTAATCTCTGCATGAGCCTCAATCAACTCATGGAGGGAAATGTCAGCTTCTCGATTTTGGAAAGAGAGAGAGAGAGAGAGGTGTATATTATTGCTAATTCAGTTCTACATTCCGTTAATTGGTTCTTCAATGATGATATTTCTTTAGTCTTTGCATCCAATCTTTATTTATATTCTCTTTGTAAATATTTAACTTTTACAAATTTATCAATCTAATTATCCAAAATTGATTTAAATCATGATTCCATATCCATCTTTTGAATCATCTGCAACAAGAAATTTAATTATGCCAAAAAAAAGAGAGGGAGGGGGCGAGGACAAGAAGAAAAAGATTGAAATAATTCACAACTTCATTAGCATGACGATGCCCGATACAAATATACTTCAATACATCTTCTGGAATATATATTCTTAAAGATCAAGCCTCAATATTTGAATCAGGAGAAACTGTATCAATATTTAGGAGACGTGCAACTTACTTGCTTCCTCCATCATCTCTTAGTAGGATCTCTTTATTATTTGTTTTCCTCTTCTTTGAGGAGGCATCAGTTACTCTTTGACCTTCTGAAGGATTGCTTGTTGAATGCTTAAGAGTAGTAAAAATTGTTTCACGAACCTTCTCAGATTTTTTCAACTGAGTTGCATGGGATCTTCCTGCCTGAATAGAAATACCAACTTTAAAAAGACTTTCCTCTATCACACATCGACTAACATAGCACAGTTCCTGTTGAAGACTTTCTGTATCGGAAAAATTTAAAATTCTCAAAACATCTTCCTCTCCTACATGTAAATAACTTAGCAACTCTTTCAATTTATCCCATTTTTTGGAAGGCCCCGCTCATTCTACACAAAAAAGAATGAGTTACATAAATTCTTCGAGGGCCCCTCATTACAAAATCCAACTATTTTTTATTAGCTCTACATGAAATCCACCCATAAGAATCACTTGTAAATTTATACATTTTTTACAAATATTCTACGGTTAGTATTGATCCACATTCCCTACAGAATACTACCAAGTCCACTATAATTGTTATCGCTCTATATAAAAATTGGGGTAAGACAACGCCGCATGCTTTAAAAATTTCGGGTAACTCGGGTGCTGGAGGAAACCTCAAACCAATACGCAACGTCTTCTCATATACTGTTACAAATCCTTGTGGAGGAGCATACGCTCTATCAGTCCTCTTTAGAGCAATAATCAGTACATCATTATTTTGATTGAAAAATATAAGTTTTGAAAAAGAATTAATTTTCTTTGGGAAAGTCAAATTTTAGAATTTTAGTATTAAAATCAAACACGCAATTATGAATAGCATATCTCCTCGAGAGGCGAATATATAATTCCCTAATGGGTTCAGATTTTAGAACTTTGAATTTTATCTAGATTATCATAGGCAAACTTAGGAGAAACAACATATGATCTCGAAAGATCAAAATGATGTTTAATCAAATGTTTGACTATAATAATATTTATAAGAAATCATTAGTTTCATAATCAAAATCACGATAGTAATTGATATATCAATCCGAGGAGAGAAATTATCAATCACTATTGATGATTTGAAAATGATGAAAATGATAGTTGAATTTTAAATTTTCCAAAAAGAATTAATTAAAGGTTTTGAAAACTTGATTTTAAAAATTAGATCTGGGTTTCTAAATCTCCTACAAGCGCATGCCCTCGTAGTTAATTACATCGTAGGAAATTGAAATTTCCTACGAAAACTCTCGATTAAAATAACGGTAGAAATTTCATTTTTAGATTTTCAAAGATTGATATCAAATGATAGAAATTGTAGGAATTTTCAAATGGGATTGGTTCAATGTTGAGCACTTATTTCTAGAGTCAAAGGAAGAAGGGTATGAGGTGTTTTGAGATTCTGAATTACTTCAGAAACACCCTAGTCTATCCTAAGTGTTGGGCTTGAATTTGATTGAAAGATATTTTTAATTTGAGTGATCAATTTTATTGGAAAGTGGGATTCAATTCCCAGAGGTTGAGGTCTTATAGCCCGAGCTCGCCTCAGAACCTAACTCTAACTTGGGTACTGAAAAGTGACCCGAACCTAGCTAATGCAGTGCAAATCTGGACTTACCCCGGCCTGAATTGGGGAGCCAGCTAAACCACCTAGGCGCTTTAAAATTATGTATCAAGTCATTTAATGTTAGAATGGGTAGGGACGTTGTTTAAGATATGTTTTTGAGAATGGGGGCCGACATCTAGAGCAGATCCTAATTGACCCTTTGACTTATGTTGGGTGTTTGATGCTTAAACTAGAAATGAAATTTAAAGTTTTAGAAATTTAATTGGTTATTAATCTAATGCATGTTGATCGACTATATTAAATGATTTAAATTTGAAATAAAGAATTTATGAAATGAGAACTCCCGGCGGTCCCGGGCTTACTTCTTAAATATGTTAGAGTTTCTATGTGGGCTTAAATGTTTTAATTTGATTTAAGTAGAAAAAGTTTTATTAAGTTCTTAAGAGCCTACAATCGGATTCCAGGCTAAATCAAAATACGACATGCAATATCGCCAAAAAACTAGAAAAAGCAGGCAGATTCTAATCGTAATCAACACATCAATCAATAAATAAATCAATTAAATTAAATTATCAAATTTAAAGTCCATATGGCAAGTGCCACTTATTATTACATCACAGAATTGTAGAAAAGGAAAGTGGTCGGGCGCCACTGACAACAACCCGGATTATACTCCTAAGACTTAAGTGATTTTGAGAATGGGTCTTCTCGTTGTCCACTTCTTCGTCCTTCTGCTTCTTCTTGGATCGTCGGGTCCGGATATCCAAAAGAAAAGAAACTCCCCCTTGAACGGGGTGTTATCTTTCCTCTTTGAATATTTAAAGAGTATCCTAACTTGATCTTCCAAATGGAAGAAGACTCTCCCCTTTAGGGATGTCTTCTCCTCTTTGAAATTCAAGTTGGATATTAATATCTTAAACTCAAATCACTTTGAATAAATACAACCTTATTCAATCAAATTTACATTAATCTTAAATAGAAAAATTTAGACTCGATCCTGCAAGATTATCCTAATAATCAACAATTATATTTATCTCAAGCAGTTATAATTGATCCCAAACAGTTGATATATTTGAAATTTAAAGTGCTCAACAGATTGTAGTAAATAAATAAACAATCAATCAATTTTAAGCTAACAACCAGCATGTAGTGAAAGCTTGAAAACCCGGCACACAGCAAAAAAGTAAACACCAGCCTAGCCTAAAACTAGAGTTGGTTGTCCTAACAAACCATCTACAGTGTGTGAGGTAGGTCGTGTGGTTTTGATATGTCCTAAGTAGGATCATTTGTATTAAAGTTACTTAAGGTTCAATTGGTTGATAGGCTTAAGGGAATTTAGTTAGAATTTAAATTTTAATGCTTTGAATGACTTTTAAAATTAGTTATTAATTATTTGTTGGAAACCATGTTTGTTTCACACCGAGGCCGTGAAGTTTATTTCACCTTGCTTGGGGCTAAGCTAATAGCCTTGTAGGCCTGGGTTACCTAGTGGTACCCGGTATAATTAAGTGTTTTGATTTAATTAAAGTTTAAAAGTTAATGGATTTTATTCGAAAATGTTTAATTGCTGGTTTTAAGAGTTGGTTAAATATTTCTGGAGTTTTAAAACAATTTTGAATTTTTTAGAATTTTTGGAGTATTTTAATCATTTAATTAAGAGGTTAAAAGTTGACTTTTTAATTAAAAGTGTTTTCTGGAAAATTAACATTTTATTAAAATACTATAACTTACTATGATCTGTTAGACAATAAGTACGCTGAAATCGAATTTTTCTGCATTTTATTATGAAGGTTTGAAGTTTTGAACCAATTTTAACTTAGAGTTGACCGGTTTGTTAACTTTTTGAATTTGATGTTTTTCTGGAACTTTAATATTTTTAATAAATATTAGACATTTTTATGAGTTGAACGCAAGTGAGTTTTACTGATTTGGATTTTTCTTGAATTAGTTATGAAGGTTTGAAATTTCAAGTATTTATTGAATTATTGAAAATGCTTAATTAAAGGGCCTTTTTGCAATTTTGATCCAAATGAGGTCCCAACTCTTTGAAATCAGCTCCAAATGTCAGGAATGACCTAAGAAGAGATTCCCAAGTGTTTGGGAAATTTTTTGGAATTTTAAATTATTATTAATTAAATATTAAATTTCAATTAAAATGGAATTAAGGTTTAATTTGATGTCAAATCAAGGGGGTTTTAATTTTAATTGATTAAGGTTTGAATTCTGGTTAATGTGAAGTATTATTCATATTTTTTGGGTTCAAATTTGATTTATTACATTTTTCAGAAGTTTTAATGTCTTAATTAAGGGTTAATATTAACTTGTTTATGTTTCTGACCTAATGAGCTCCAAATTGAGTGAAATTTGAACCTAAGGTGTAAAATGTCACTAAGTTTAATGTTCTCAAGTTTCACCCCTATTGGATGGGCGTAGAATTTCCTAGGATTTTTCTAATTTGACTAGACATCGTCCTTAATTATTGTTCAATTGGGCTTGAATCTCTGTTCTCCTAACTCTTGGAAATGTACAAGCATACCACATAAATTAGAAAGCCTAATTCTACTAATTTGGAGAGTTATGAATTTTCAAAGTTTTGGGTCCAAAATGGACCCATTACTTTGTAAATTCATCCCATAGCAATCCACTGGACATTTGGACCTAAGTAAATTAGAGATAATGACTAAGATGTCCAACATCATTTCACCAAAGTTTGAACTTCATTTGACTACTGGATTAAGAGAAAATGGAGAAAATTAGATTTTATACAAATCCAAATATCTCCTAATACAGTGATAAAAATAACTTTAATTTAATTTTAATAACAACTAGAGCTCAATATCTTTCCAACAAGCCCAAGAACATGTCATTTGGTGAACAATTGAATTTACTATGAATTTGTAAAGTTCTGGCCATTAAAATTAATTTTGTAAACTAAATTTCAGCCGTCGCCAATCATTACCAATGATTGGCGTTGAAACGGCGGCGGCGAACAGCGTGTTGACACGTGTCCAACACGTGGCGCGCGTCGGTTGTCCACTTAAACACATTAGACATAAGTTTAAGCCGTCCGATCCGCTTGTTCTGGATGGACGGATCAGATGCGACAACGTCGACCCCGGCATTCCAAATGGCCCAGGTTCAAAACCTCAGCAATGACATGCCATTTTAAAGAGGGTGATGTGGCCCTCTTTCGGCCGTGCGATCGCGCAGAAGTAACGATCTGACGGCTCAGATTGAGCCAGCGCAGATTAGTTCAAAATGAGCTGAAATCTTAAAATGACCATAACTTTCAAAATACAACTTCAAATTGGATAAAATTTGAAACATAGAATCATGGTAGCCTAATCTTTCAATGCCTAGAGTTTGGAGGCTCATGCATTGTAGATTTTCTACAGTTCCAAATTTAAAATTTAACTAAAAATGGGAATAACTTACAATCCAGCCTTCGGATTTTTGATTTCTTTGGCTTGTTAAAAGCTGCTATTATCCTCTTCAACTTTGTAGAAGACCTCAAGACCTGGATCCCGACGGATTTGAAGTTATTCGAGAAACCCCTCTTTCTCTCTCTAGATTCCTCTCTCTTCACCAATGAGGCTTTGGATGCCAAGATCTGGTGGGGGAAGGCTTGGAAGAGCTAGGGAAATGTATGTAGAGGGTTTTTAAGGGTTCTTGAATGCTGGAGAAGTTCTTGAGGAAAAGGGTTTGAGTGAGAGAGTGTTAGGGTTCTAATGAGCTCCATTTGAGAGGTTTTGCCCTATTCAAGTCCCTCCAACTTGAATGGATGGCTGGGATGAATTGAGGGAGCTCCTAGATGAATTCCATCTATCCAAGGAGTGGTTAGGAGCAGATAACAAAGGACATGGCAAGGACATGCCATGTGGAAAGGGGTTTTGGTCCCCATTTGTGCATGGGAGCAATGGAGGCCATTTGATTTCAATCCAAGGGCTTAGATTAAATGCATGAAGGTTCTAGAGAGTCTTAATACTGCTGGAGGGGTTTAAGATAGAAAGGATTAACTCTAGGGAAAGATTTGACTATCTTTGACCCATTTGAAAACTCAATTTGACTGTTTGACCAGTCAAACAGTCAAGTTGACTGTTGAGTTGGCTTGAAGAGATGTTTGAGCTGATGGATTGAGTTTGGAAAGATTTGATGCTTGCAAATTGGAGTTTGAATGCATGGGAATGGATTTAAGCTATTTTGGCAAAGTCTTGATATGTTGACTTAGTCAATTTAGCTTGAGTTTGATCCATATTAAATCAAAGAAGGATCAAAGCATTGAATGGGATATCTTTGGAGTCTCTTGAAACAAATTAGATAGAAGGATGTGTGGAAGATATGATTTGATAATGACCTTGGGTTTGAGTGAGTCAAAACTCAAAGTGATATGACTCCAAAAAGATTTGAAAATATTAAAATCATATTTGAGATAGATTTGAAGGCTTTGAAGAGTTTGATTTGATTAAAATGGGTTGAATTGATCAAGACCATGAAAATGAGTCATATGGGCCGGCTTTGACCAACCATAAGCTCAATTGACTTGGTCAACTATTGATTGGGTCAAGGGTCCAATCAAAGTCAAATAATTAGATAATGTACTCAAAGGGTTTTGATTTAATATTTGAAAATTGGTGGAAGAGATTCCACGCAATTTGGAGTTTATTTGGTTTGAAATCGATGTTTGAATCCCATAGGGGTATTTTGGTAATTTTGACCCCTGGTCAACTGGGGGTCAAAATAGATCCACCAAAGTATAGTTTAATGTTCAATGGGTCAGGATTAAGTGTTTGAAAGTGGTTAGAGGCTTTGGAGAAGGCTCTAAGGTCAGGATCTACTGGGTAACAGGTCCAGTGGCATAGGCCGTAAATATTTGAAGGTTTTACGGTCTTTGAATTTTGATTTAGTTTCTGGGGTTAGAGGCCTCGAAATGGGTTCAAATTTGGAGGGTCTCTAGAGACATGCCTTATCACTTTGGAAGTAGACTCTGAATCAGAGATCATTTGACTGGGTTTTGAAATGTTTGAAAATTCATTGGAAAAGGCTTTCAGGGCTTGGACCTTTGGCCTTGAGTTTGAGTTTGAATTTCTGGATTTGAATTGGGTTTTAGATTTGAATGATTAAGATTAATCTATCCAAATCATTTATGATCATTTGGGGTGATCATAAATTATTGGGTAGGATTAAATTAGAAGCAAGATCAAGGTTTGAACTAAAGTTTGAATATTTGAACTGGACTGAAATATAGATTTTGATTGAGGCTTGAATTGGATTAAGGTCTGAGTTGGCTTGAAGTCAAAATTATTTTGAAGTCTAGATTGATCCTAAAATCTAAAGGGATTCTAAGGTCTAAGATTTAGATGAGTCATAGGTTCTAGATAGGTCCTATGATCTAGGCCCTTGAAGAATCCTAAGACCTAAATAGATCTTAAGGTTTGGTTCTTGGAGAATCCTAGAGTTTAGATTAACTTGGAAAAATCCTAGAATTTAGGATAAATCTTAAAGTCTAAAAACTAAAAGAGTCCTAAGATCTAGGTTTGTCTAGAGGATTCATAGGATCTAGATCAGTAGAACCTAGGATCTAGAATCTTGAAGGATCTTAGGATTCAGGAAAATCCTAAGGTCTGGATTAATCTGGGATCAGGATTGATCTAGGGCCAGAATTGGCCCAAGTGACCTCATACAAAAATGAGGTCAATAATCATTCAGCACATGAAATTTCTGGCGAATTTCCGCTAAGCTATCAGATATAATGATGGATGCAACATCATTAGATCTCCTCTTATCACCATAACGAGCAGAAGGAATAATTTTTTAGGCATCCGTCAATTCTCCACCTATAAATAATAATAATAATGAAAAAAGTTTTTGATAAAATAATATATCAAAACGCTTGAACGAAGAAAATTAAAATATTATTATCAGAAGTATTCTCTGATTTTTTGGAGGAATACCTCTTTGATTTTGTAGCCAAGGATATCTGTTGATTGCTAGACTTGGAATTATCAGCCATATTTGTCTCCAAATTTGAGAAGGACTAACAACCGCCAACGCCATCCGAGCTGCCAATCTACAAAAGGACCGACACAAGAGGACAAGGCTTTGATCACTACCAACATTATATGAGATAACAATCCAAGGAAAAATTTGGACTAGCACAAGAGAACTAGGCTTTGATCGTCACCAGTATTCGCTTTGATTGCCACCTACTCTCCCCGAGCTACCAATCTAGAGGAATGCTAGGACCTGCACAAGAGAGCAAGGTTTTGATCTCCACTGACAATCTCTGAGCTATCAATCAAAGGGGAGGACTTGGAATGACATAAGAGATTGTGATTTCCTCCACCTTCTGAAGAGGTATTTATAGGTAAAGGGATGAGATAGATGAAAAAAATTCTAGAAATTCTTGAATTTTAAAAAATAAATAAATAAATAAAATAAAAGAAAATAATATTTGGAATTTTAAAAGACAAAAATTAATTATTTTCATTTAATATATATAAAAGGGGAATTTAAAAAGACATTTCTGATTTTTCTAGAATTTTTAAAATTTTAATAATTTTTAGTAATTTTAAAAGCCCTTTACTCCTATTAAAAATAAAAATTAAAAAAATATTTAAAATTATGTAAGGCTGTATCACAGCCTCCTCTTTGAGAAGTGGAAGACCGTTTGGTGTTTCCACAAAAAAAAAAAAAAAAAAAAAAAAAAAAAAAAAAAAAAAAAAAAAAATGGAGACAAATTTTTTGTCTTTTTTTTGGGAAAATTTGGGCCGGAGCCCGTAAATTAATATGAAAGGAAGGTTACAATAACCGCAACAGAACACCTATAACAAATTACAAGTGTGAAGACTAACATACAAGCCTATAAAAAATCTATAGAACAATCCTAAAAAGTCTTCAAAAGAATCAAAATTGGGCTCAGGTATAAAGGAACTGATACATAAGGGCATCAATCATAGCAACTGGAGTTCAAAAGCCCATCGAAAGCGACAGAACAACCCCGGTTGCCAAAAGAACAACTAGAAAAACGTTCAACAGGTTGCACCAAAAGTCCATTCGAATGCAGAAACAAATATCAGATTGTCCAGGCCATCCAGGGGCATCAACAAAGAGATATTGGTTCCACTCATCATCGCCCAGATCAACTATAATCGCCAAAAAATGATTCTGGAAAGAGAAACAGGAGGGAAAGGTGGCTTGTAGCATATCAAAATGTTTCCAACCTCTCGTTTTAGTAGTAACGTCATAAGTGATCCTCCGACAAATAGAAATAGTAGAGCACTGAGAGGCCCCAAACCTTCGATCATTCCTTTCTCTCCACAAAAAATAAACCGCACAACAGATAACTAAAAAGCAAAAATTCTTCTCATATTGTTTCAAATGCTGCAACCCATGAAAGAACTCTAAAATCTGCAGCAGGGTAGGTCGGAGAAAGAAGCCATCTAAATGGGGAAGAAGGGAAGAGATGACTTCAAAAGAAAAATCACAATTAAACATCAGGTGTATTGTAGACTCCTCTTCTAACCAGCAAAGATGACAATTACTATGAATATTAATATTTCTTTTCCTTAAAACATCCGTAGTTTTAAGCCCATCATTCACCGCAAGCCAAGCAAATGCAGAGTACCTAATAGTATGATGTTTGTGCCATATAAGCTTGTACCAGTCAACCTTGGGGGTATTAGAGAAAAAGTTATCTTTAAAAGTTTTAAAACAAGGAATTCTCTTTCCAACCCTGGTAGTGCAATCACCAGGATAGTCCTGAATAGCCACAACATTAATATATTGGATAATAGCAGGCGGGAAAGAAGCAGGCAGATTCCAAATACCCAAACATAAGAAATTCTGCACACTAACATAACCAACAGAAGGCGGTTGAAAAAGGTCTGCGAGGGCTAAACCGTTAACCCAAGGATCCCAAAGCATGTCAAACTTACAGTTGACACAATCAACGTTAAAATTCAAGTGCAGTTTGAGACGAGCAGCCATGACACATATGAATTTCCAGAAATTAGAAGCTTTAAGAGATGGAGGTTTCCAATGAGATACATGCTTGTTTCTAAACCAACCAGCAATCAGAGAATTATTAGCAAGAAACCGCCAAATGAAGGTGCAAGCAAACCCAAAAGAGATAGACTTAATATCTGGAATACCAAGTCCACTAGCAGATGTAGGTAAGCATGTTTTTTTTTCTAAAAGATGAGGTGCAGCTTCTTCTCATTAGTGGACCCATGAAAAAAAAATCTGGAGCACATTTTATCATTAGTGGACCCACTGAAAAAGAAATTTTTTGTCTGTTAGTGCAGATATTTAGAAATTATCCGTCTGGAAGGAATAATGCTGCTCAGCTAACCGCTCTGCACACATCTCTGATTCATATGTGTGAGTTCCCCTAACACGTTTTATTTGATACTATACATACAACATTGCAACTTGTTAGATTAATGATTCGTTTTAACCATACAATTGCTTTCTCTAATGCATTGATTATTTGTAGTATGTGGACTTCTCTGCTAGAAAGGTTTTTTAACCAGAGAAATTTCTTTTATCAAAGCTTACATTAGACATGAAATATATTTTTTAAAGATATAGCTAAAGCTTATATTCTGTATAAATAAATGGGATAATGATTAATGAAGTTAATACCCTTCTTTTTAACAATAGTCATATATATATATATATATATATATATATATATATATATATAATTTTTTCAAATGCTTCACGCATATTTTTGTAATTTATAAGATTCGACGTCCAAAAATAGGAAGGCAACTGATACATCACAAAAAATTCATCTTGATCGGACACGAATCTTGAAGCAAAATTGAGTTGAAAGCTTCCGAAATTAAATTGGGGACCATCCAAACTTCGATTTCAGCAAACTTATAGTCGAAATGAACGTCTTGAAAAGACGAACCCAACGACACCAAAATAAGTCTAATCTGATTCCAAATGAGCCCAAATCAAGGGTCTTTTGAGAGGTTCAAACTATAATTTGGATTCACGAACTAGTTCCAAACATGGCATGCTTATAATCAAATCAAGCGGCTCGACGAGACAAATCCAACGAGCCCAATATCACTGAATTATGATATCATTAAGGCATTCAAATTACCATTAAACGGACCACAATCAAAGGGATCAATATCATTATTGGTCGTCTGTTCAAACCACTCCCATTTTGACATTGATCCTCCACATATTTAAAAGTCAAGCCACTCAAAAAACTATAAATAGCCCCCACTCTTCTCGCGGGGGGGGGGGGGGGGGGGGGGGGGGGGGGGGGGGGTGATGGAATTTGGGAGCTCTCTTGCCACCGACCACCGCCGGAGTCCAACCACCGTTGGAGTTTTGCCGACCACCGCCGGAGTTCCTCCCGATCTTTGCCGAAGTTCTTGCTAACCATTGCCAGAGTTTTCTTCTGGACCGTTTCTAAAGCTCTTCTCAACCACTGCCTTATTTTAGCCGGCTCATCAATAATCGCTAAATCTCTGTCTGATTATTAACCTGTTGTAATTCCAATGGCTCCAAGTTAAGGAGTGAATCAAATTTTGTAACCAACCCAGACATAGTGGAAATTTCTCATATGGGCCAGGCCCCGTGGTTTTTCCTTTTCGGGTTTTCCACGTAAAAAAATATCTAGTGTTTCTCTCCCTTAATTATCTGTTGGTGTGTTGGATATACGTATATTGCTAAGACGTTATTTTTTTCACTTTACCGCCGCGTATATTCTAGTCCGCAACAATATCCATCTTGATAACAAAGGCATTAATTATCACAACCCAACCCTATATGACCCACGAATAGCCAGGCCAAACAGTGTTGAATTAGGACATTCCAACCCAAGGTAGTTTTGAGGGGATAATCAAATTTCTTCGATTAGTTTATACATACTTCAAAACTTCTAATTAACTATTATAAACAAAATAAAATAATCTTATCCACCATTTTTTTTATTTCATCAAAATATATATACAATGTTTATAATATAATACATAGCGACAAAAACCCATAATATATAAATGAAATAAATAGCCATGACTACATAAAAAAAAAAAAATAGAAAAATACCTATATAGATTCAGACAAATTAGATCTTGAACACTCAGCTATCCAACTAACTCTTTCCGTTTGACCTAAAATAGAAGGCAAAATATGTGCGAGCCAACACAACATAATAGGTCACACCAATTGCTCTGAATTTCCAACAATTAATTTATTTAGCATTTAACTGAATGTAAATAACAAGCACTCCAAATATTAGAACAAAAAATAACAGATTTCTTTCAGGCCCTTATACGTGCCATTAGAAATAAACTCTTATGACTCCCATGGTGGCATATAAAAAAAATAGATCCTTATGACTCTCAATGTCTAACACATATTAATATTAAAAAATTTAGGCATTTATGACTTGCTGTACATTATCATCAGAATAAAACTTCCACTACATATCAAATCTCCTCATAATCATAAAACTCAAGTATATAAGCATATATCATTGTATTATAGTAAAATAAATGTAAATAAACTACTTCTAGAATTTCACATAATACTTCAATGGTAGGCAACATAACTATCTACAGAGTAAAATTTTCAAAATTTAGAATATTACTATATTACTAGGGATTATTCAAAATACTATTTTAAAGCTTTCTTCGTACTATAATCTTATTTTTTGGGATCAGAATTATTTTCTAATTTACCAGAAACCCCACATTGTTTAATTTGTCAGATGAAAATTTTCAAAAAAATATAATTGTCAAGAATTATTGAATCTATAACATAAAAAAAGTTAGGCGATGAAAGTTTTGAAGGTATAAAGTTATTACTATTTTTTCCTTATGGAATTATAATTTAAATTAGGAAAATCTTAAAATTCTCGTATTTTTGAAAATTGAGATAGACAAAATATAACCTACCTCGAGTCAAATAACTTTAGAACTGGGTCAATAGCAGAAAGTGGACTAGAGTCGCCTAAATCCTAGCTTTCTTTCCCTAGAATCCTCCTCTCTCTAGTCAGCTGTCTTAAGGGAGAAAAATGAATTTCAAATAGTGAGAATGTATATTTTAATATAAAATTTCAGCCTAATGCTGGAGTGCTCAATCTTGTGTGCCCACCAGTAGTTCAACACCCAAATTATTTTGGCCAAAAATAAAAAGCTCAAAGCTGTGATGCCACCAAACCTTTCACTACGGCACTGTTGATCAAGTTTTTGTATGAGTGCCCTCAAGGGTCTTTGATTGATTTAATCTAATCTCGTCGAGCTCAATTCGAGCTCTAGTCAACTCGAATTGAGTCGACTCAGACTCGATAAAGTTTAATTAAACTCGATCAACGCCTGCAAGCCCCGTTGAGAGCGATCTGAGTCAAACCGGTGTCGGTTTAAGTTTGATGTTTGTACGATTAGTGTAGTCGAGCCACATTGAGACCAAATCAATTTAATTTGAGTCAAATTGAATTCGATTCGAACTCAAATTTGACCTAAATCAGCCCAAGTTAATTCTAATTAAACCCCAATATGCTTTTTAATAATTTTGAATTCTAATTTTAGATCAAGAAATTGAATCAGATGGCCACGATTTTGCCAAGACCCAGGACCTGTCGTTGCCAGAATGCTTCAGTTTCCCCTATTCGCAGGCATTCTCCCTATCCGTATATCCCATTCGGCACTAAGAGGACTAGATCGAAGTCCTTCGGCTCCGATTGTTGGCATTCCAGCATCCCAGGCGGAAATCCTCCATCCTCTTCCGTCTCTGTCTGGTGCGAAGAAGTCCAGGCGATTTCTCCCCCATCCTCTTTCTCTTGCTTCAAGTCTAGAGGCCGGAAGCCCCTGCTCCTCTTCTTCCTTTAGTCCGCGAGCTCCAGGACCGAACCCGACGATCCCTCACTCCTCGTAGCCTAACTCACGCGAACTGTAGCTGAGATCTCCTCATCTACAGCAGATATATTTCCTCCATCCCATTCTTCTCCTTTTGCTTTTCTTCTTCTTCTTCTTCTTCTTCTTCTTCTTCTTCTTCTTCTTCTTCTCCTTCTTCCCCTTCTTTTCCTTCTTCTCCTTCTTCTCCTCCTCCTTTTCCTTACTATCTCCTTTCATTTCTCTCATATGGTTGATACCTTGTTTATGATGGATTTTGATGAACTTCAAGTAAAACCACTTGCAATGTGGTTTAATTAAATGTGCGTATATAGATTTGATGAGAATGTATAACGATTTAGTGAGAATAAGGAGTTGTAAGACACCTACTTCCATGTTGATCTGTTCAAAGAAATGATATAAATATTGCACATTAGTTGTCAGATGAAATGTCACAAAGGAAATCATAATTTTTTGACTTATATTGAAACTTTATATAATAGTATTGTTTATTTGAAGGTTTCCCAACATGTTATTTGATGACTTGCAACAAAAATCTGAATATACATATATAGCTTTCTTGAGTAGTCATAACTCATGAAATTGATAAGCATGCTTGTTGACGCCGATTAAACATCGTCTAATGCTTTGTAAATGTATTTGATACGAGGGTTTTATATTGTCTTTCTTTCTCTCCATTGCGATGTTGGGCACGATTCTTTTGTCAAATCTCACCATGATCCAAGCATTTAAATGTATATTTGAAAGCATGATTTCTATAATGATTTTGCTCTTCCTCTCTAAGATTCACCAATGATTCTCAAGAGCTAGCATTATTTTCTTGAAGGTGTTTAAGCATGAAATCTAAGATCTTCTATTCTTTGTAAGATTGAGGGCTTTGAATATTACTTTCTAAGATTTTGGGTGTAAAAAAAAATTCTTCTTTTGAAAGGTTCATGTGGTAAAATAAATTTT
Source organism: Dendrobium huoshanense (assembly GCA_016618105.1). Taxonomy (NCBI): domain Eukaryota; kingdom Viridiplantae; phylum Streptophyta; class Magnoliopsida; order Asparagales; family Orchidaceae; genus Dendrobium; species Dendrobium huoshanense. The sequence continues at coordinate 28,295,364 of CM028350.1, read as the reverse complement.
ATTTATTTAGAAAGAAGTAGAGATTTGATCCTTATGTTACATCTTCTCGTGGAAAGGTGGCGAGCATGTTTGGTATTGTGAAATGTTAACATTATGCCACATCATTTTATTTGCTTCATATTTCTCAACCATGAACATACATAGATCTATTGCGTAGACGGATAGACATTGTTGAAAGGAGGGAAGTGGATTTGTTTTAAGTTTGTTGCACCCTTAATGTTGCAAGAAAGATCGCATATTTTTTGCCGCTTTTGGTGATAGATCAAGCTTGGTGTGAAGTTTAAATCACTTACAAATGATACTCTAAAGTTCATCCTACACATACTTATATCTTCAGTATGGATGAATAAGGCATGATTAATAGAATTTTGTACTTAAGGTTATGACTAGTTTAAACGAATGCAATGGATATTGGTTGAGACACCCTTGGTATAAAGAAAATTATTGGAACTTTTATTAAACTTAGTCGAAATTAGTTATGCGATAACATTGTGTTGTTATTAGTAGAAGCTTTTTCATCTCAAATTTCGGTTGTATGCACCCAACAATAAAAATTTTGTTTGTTGAGCAAGTATGTGATTTCATTTTATGTGTTGATATCGTAAGTTTTACTCTAAAAAAGAAGAAAAATTATAAGTGAAGTCTCCCTTATGAGTTGAAATTTATTCTTATACAAACAAAGCATGCGCTCAAGTTAACTCATGTTGGATTCTATGATAGTTTCATGTTATAAGTGAAGTTAGTTTCATCACAAAGTGTCAATTTCTTGCTGTTCATGACAAATCTCGTTGAAGTTTTCTTCTTGAACTTGTGTTGGTAATGGATATTGATTATCACAATACATGAATGCCTTGCTGGAACGTTGTTGCTTGGGATGATGGCATGATAGCTTAGAGACGAGCTAGAGCTTTTAAACAGTTGTAGTTAATTGGTAGAATTAAAGTTTATGTTCGCCCTTGAATATTCAAGCTCTCAACTTTTTGTTGCTTGGTATGAAAAGTGTAGCTTTGTTTTCATTCTCAAATGTGTATGGTCTCATTTTAGTGGCTAGGAGGAAGAGGTATTTTCTTTAAATTTGCTTCTGCATCGAATTACTCATCTTTCTTAAGTTAATTTACCTCTTTCTCCTTTATTCAATATGGGTTTGACGGTGAAATTAATGATGATTGTTGAGCTTACACCTTTGGCTTTCTTAAAAATTTGGATGACAAATTTATGCAGTTCTCTAAAGTTTGCATGTCTTTCTTGATCCGATAAATGGGGATTTTCATGGGTATGGTTGCCTTATTCAAATGATTATCTGGAGAACAGGGGAAGTGTTATGTTTTGGGTTTAATGACTCCACTTGTAACCTACAAAAATATCTCTCCTATTCTTCATTAATTACTTGATGATTATGTTTTTTTGGGGGAAAACAATTTGTACTATTTTATGTTGTGAAGTTGAATTTTTTTTTTTCTTTCTTGAAAATGTTGGAAGTAGTAAGGTTGCATCAAGTCTCCTTTCTCCTTCTAATCAATGTTTGATGTTAATGATGAGTTGAAAGTATGAATATATGTGGTTTCTCCATATATCTTTTGGGGTCAAATTGTGAGCATTCATAGATTTCATATAAAGGTTGTTATGCAAGTGTTTTTGAGTCGTTTGGAAGGGAATTTGAGATATTTTGCAAAATTAATCATATACATTGATAGCCCATTGTGATGAAAGCGAGTTTAAGGTGATTTGTGATGTTTCAGATGGTGGTTAAAGAGGGGAGTTGCAGTGTTTTGTTTAATGTTGCATAAAGTGCTTCTCATGAACTTTGGAGGATGGAGGGTGATGGAAGGTGAGTTCGCTTGGTGATTTTTTTTGGAAAGTAAGAAATAATCCTCTTTCTCTCATTCTACCCCTCTTTCTACTACTTCCCTTCTTTTGTGCCTTGGGGTGAAATGTGGAGAATTATTTGAGAAGCTTTCAAAATAAAAAATCCCAAAGAACAAACAACTAAGCTAGTGTCAAAGCCCAAAAATGTATGTTTTTATTTAATTGCATTTTATTTTAATTATTTTCATATTAAATATTAACTTGCTCTAATACCACATTTGCTTTCTTTTCTGTGTTCTTTATGAGGGACTTTTGGAGAGTAAAGAAGAAAAGAGTTTTAGGAGCACTAGACGAAATAGCTTGGACAAATGAATATGAGCATCAATTGCCCCTATTCATTTCGGTGGGGGTGCTATGGGCAAAATTATCGGGTCGTAGCCCTTGGTGTAGTAAGTTCACTTAAAACTTAGAAAGCCCCTTAGGGGCCCTTCTGGTTGTACGCTCCCACCTTAGGTCTTTGTAGCAACTTCAATATTTCTTATTAGAATGTTTTTATTTATTTAAGATCTATAAACATGTTTATACGTACGCATATGTCTAAGGGGTTAGAAATAATTTTTTTCATCCCATACAACATTAGTAATATTTAAGGACAAAAATTAAGAATGAGTCTTAGATAACATAGACTTTAGATGCATGCTCCATTTAGGATAAAAATACTAAACATAAACAATTTAGTGACAAGTTAGGTTAGGATTAGTGTGCCATAATTTATTCATAACTAATCAATAAAATAAATTATAATTCAAAATAAATGCTTAAAAATACTTAACTTTTAATCACATCGTAATTAACACAAAATTATTAAAAAAAATGTAAAATTTGAACATATACTTGAGCTAAATCTAATTAACATATTAATCACCCTTTAACAAATCCAAACTTAAAAGATATGGACTAAATCAAGAATGGGTAACCCTGGGCCTACGAGGCTATTAAGTTAGCCCCAAGAGGGTGAAATAAATCTCACGTTCTCGATGAGCAACAAAGATAGTAATTATTAAACACTAAAAATATACCCTTAAAATTAATCTTAAGACATTAATAATTAAACATAAGCTAAAATTTTCATTTTGACTTTTAATAAACTAAATCACAAACAACTTAAATAAATTATCTTACATGGGACATATCCAAAACCACGAGGCCTACTACACACAGCTAAATCTATTTGTTAGAATATGACTTCTAGATTTAGGTTAGGTCGATGTTTTCTTTCTGTTTGTGTGATGTGGTGATTTTTATGTGAAATGTGTGTTGGTTGATTTGTTATTTGTGTTAGCTTTCTATAATGACTTCGGTCATGATTATATTTTTATTTCTGTGATGTGATAAACGATAGATTACTCAGAGGTTAGGAGCAATTTGAATGCTAATGATATTTTTTGTGGGTGGACATGTTCATACAAGATTAAAAGGGGGCTAAAATAAATAAATAATATATAATTGCTACATGTTATTTAGCTCCTTAGTCCCCAAATAAATAAGAGCATGCTCATGTGTGATTGGTTTGAGCATTTTAATTTTTTTGTATAATTGCTTGGGATGTTTAATTATTACTACTTGGGATAATATTGTAGCGGAGTTTAGACTTTTCTTTTTATAATTCTAATATAATTTATTCAAAGTATAGAATTACGAAATCTATAAAATGAGACATTTTAATAAGATATTAGAGATCCAAAGAGAAAAGAAAGCCCTATTTATAGGGAATTTCTTTTCATTTGGATATCTTATCGAGCATGTACCACAAGAAGGCTGAAGGAAGGTGGTACCCATAAAAGAACCAGAAGATGAAGATCAAGATTAAAATGTCTCATTTTAGACTTACGTCGTTATATGGGATTATAATTCAAGTTATTGTCAGTCGAGTCTGACCACCACTACCTTTCAGCATTCTGTGTTGCATATTAAATGACACTTGTCATGGACTTTAGACTTTTTTTTTACTATGATTGATGTTTTATTTTGATTTATTATTTACTCTAAATAGTAGAAATGACATGCTTTTTAAATGTTTCTTTCTTGTATGTGCATGTGTTTGAATCTCGTTAAACTCTTAAGAATAAAATTTTTCTACTCGTAATTAAAGTTAAAATTTAAGAAATTAGATATCTTAGAAAAATAAATGATCTAGAGAATAAGCCGGAAGTCATTTGAGGTCGTATGTATATTAATGCATTATTCTCTTTCCTTGTTTTGATATTTCTCCACCGAAGAGTAGAGTTTATATAATTCAACCTATAAGAATGAGGTGCTGAATCTGGGGTAGTCTAGTCTTTTAAAAAATTATTTTATAAGCATTTTTTTTTAAATATCATGCATTTTTTATTTGAAGATTTTGACTATTTGCATTGTATTAGAAATTAACTAAAATTAAAATTTAATTGCATTCAGTTCTAGATGCATAATATTACTCATGAGTACAAGGCCACATATGAACTTTTCTAAATGTCGGTCTTAAATTTCAAAAACTCGGCCACCCACCCATCTTTTATAAAGACTGAACAATATGGATTTTATGCGATAAGGTGGTTTAGCTGACTTTCTTCTTTAGGCAAAATATAAGCTTAGATTGTATTAGTTAGCTTGTGGATGTTAGTATTATGTGTATAGTAACATCACTTATAGATTTTGGATCAAAGGCTAGTAATACTGGTGTACTGTTGTACACCTTATTGATAGGTAAGCTCTCTATCTTTCAGATGCTATAAATACCACCTATTAGCGTCACATGGATGGCGCCACTTCATTTTTTTTCTCGGGCGTACTTAAAGTGTAATGTCTTCTTCTTCTCCAGATTTCTTTTCATTAGATTGGCCGAGTAATGATATGATTCGCCTATGTTAATTAAACCAAAAATAGCCTATCTCTTCCTTCATATAAGAAGAGTCTAGAAACCTCCCTGTGCGCTAAACCCTTTGAGAGAATAATATATCGTTCTTAATCGAGAGTTTTCTTTGGCCGATGCCTAAGACGTAATTAACCAAAGGACATGCACCCATGGGAAATCGATCCCCACATCAAATAAATTTTATTCGAGCTGATGTATCGAATGGGGAAATCTTATGAGTTTAATCATGTTATATATATTATTATCCATCGAGATGTGTAGGTGAAAACTGGTATCCTCAATAATTAATCGTATATATGATCTTATATGTTTTTTTATTGGCCCGCTTGCGTAGAGAGTAAAGTTCTACGACCATTTTGTCATATGAGATAGTGTGACGTACCCTTTGCATTCTATTTCCCACTAGCATAATCCTTTTGGAGACCCATATGTGGCCAAGAGAAATTTTTTGATTATCCAAACATGCATGCAAATGCTTGGGACCCACTTCAAACCCAATTCAGATATTCACATGCACACAAACTTTTTTCTAAAACATGCAAATAGTATTAAATAAAGAAGTTAGTGAGTTAACTTTTTCAGACTAGGTCAGAATGGGTGCATCTGTACTCGAATGTAATAGATGCTATAATTCTTTTCTCTTTAGAAAAATTTCATCCCCGATATTTCAACTTAGGTCAATAGAACATATTAGAATATAACTATATTATTGCAGACTCATTTTTTAAGTAACTTCTCTTTCCATTATATACTTTCACTGTATTTTAACCATTAGAATTTATTTATTACTTAATGTTTTAATGTCGTATGCCAGAATTCTTTTTTTTCCTCTTTGTAACTACAATTTGGATTTCAACTTCTTTTATAGACATTCACTATGCAAAATTAGATGCCCATTTTCTCAAATATGACACATGGAATAAATTATGAATATTAAATATATGCTTTGGCAACTATAACTTGTAAGTAGATTTTTCAATTTTTTCCCACATACTTTGGACTCAGCTTCCCATCTTTTCCAAACCTACTTATGCTTATTATTAGTCTTATTTTCACATACATGAAATCACCTGCTTAAAATTGTACTATTTGGTGCTTGGCATAATAATAATAATTTTTTTTTGTCTATCTTGCATAGTTTTAATCTATCCTTGATCATTTGAACCTTTTTAATGGAATCTTCGACTAAAGCTAGCCTAATCATATTCCTTTCTCCCACCTTTATCTATGATAGAGGGGGTTTATACTTCCTGTCATATAGAGCTCATATGCGGAAATACCTATATTAAAAAAAAATATTATTGTAAGCAAATTCAATCTGTGGTGCACGATCTTCCCAACCACAACCAAAGTCCCAAACACCCCACCTCAAAAGATCTTTTAACACTTGAATAGTCCTCTCACAATTGTCCATCAGTATATGGAGGAAAGGTTATCCTAAAATGTAGTTTTGTGCTCATACCTTGTTGAATATCTTTCCACAGTCCAGAAGTAAACCTATCATTTTTTTCAATAACTATCACTTTCGGTATTCCATGTAGCCGACCAATTTTGCTAATATGTCTAAGAATCAAACTTTTAGATCAAAATGAAATATGCAGACTTCATTAGATGATCCACCACGACACATAATATCATGTACTTACCTCGATATGAGAAATCTCATTATAAAATTCATTGTTACTTCCTCTTTGATGAGGACATCGATCCAAAGTCCAAACATGTGTATAGCCGGAAGCATCACCGATCGATGACCACGATTCGGAGCTTATTTTTCTAATTGTTTATGCATATTTTTATATTTTCCTATTGTACCCTTATGTTGAGTTGAGTCATGTTGGGGCCCTGAGGGCAATTTAGTCTTTATTTATTCATGTATGATTGAAACCTATATATATGGGTCTTTTCTCTTGTAATAGCTAATGAATGTTTGAATGAAAAAATTGCTTTTGGTTTCTACTTCTTCTTGCATGAGGGCTTGAGAAGGGAGAGAGCTCAAGGGGAGCAAATCGCAAGGATCACCAGTCGTTGGAAGAGTCCGCGGCTCGTGGTTAGACTTTTCTATATTCTCGTTCGCGTTTTCCTTCATCTTCTTTCCCTCCACTACAAGAAATCCCGCCCCCACCCCCATTGCCGCCGCCCCTTGGGAACCCGCCTCCAACCACCACCTCAACCCCGGCCGGCCACCTCGCCGGCAACTTCCCTTCTCCCACCCGACCTCTTCCCTACACAATTTACAAATTTGAAATTCGAAATTTCAAATTTCGAATTCTTTCCTAATTTGGAACTCCAATTTAGGAAGGTTTTCATGATGGAATTCAATTTCAATTTGATTCAAATTGGAGTTATGAAACCTATTGCCATGTCATCATCCCAGATTGGAAACCTTTTCCCCTGAATTTCCCTCTCTCTTTCTCTTAGCATGCCGCCGGCCCTTAGTGGGAATTATTCCCATTAATTGCTAATTAACTCCCCTTCCCCAAATTTGAAATCCAATTGATTTCAAATTAATTCCCACCCTTTTATTTCAAATCCTGAAATTAATTTCAGGTTTTGTTTAAAACTCCTCCCTCTTCTCTCTTGAAACCGCCGGCCACCCCCCCATATTAAGCTCCCCATTAATTCCCTAATCAAGGCATTAATTCCAATGGATTTAAAGTTCAAATTCAAATCTATTCCCTCCTAAATTACTCAAACTGAAATTAAATTTCAGATTTGAGTAATCCCTTCGACAATTCCCCAAAACCAATTTTCCCTCAAGCCCTAGCCTCCTCCTTTTGCACCCACCGGCCCCCACCCTCTCTCCTTGAGATTCCTGCCGGCCCTCTCCCCTCCTCTCCCATCTTATCAAACAATAAGTACTCTCTTTAAACACCACGTTCTTCCTCCCTTCGCGTGGAAGATTCTCCGACGCCAAGCATGCATGGCGGAATCCGAATGGAACTTTGGATTTGTGCATGACGATCGAGGTTAAGTCGACATCCACCAATCGCCGTTCTTTGATGTGGGCTTTGATTTCGACGACACCGTTGAAGACTACTTGAATCGCATCCTCCCTACGCTCGTAGACGTCATCGACGAGCAATTTGAGGACTATTCGTGGACCGTCAACGGCTATCCGTCCGTATCTCCTCCACCACCGTCGACCTTTCCGTGGCTCAAGACCATCGGCGTTGCAACCTTCCTCATGACATCATTTGGTGTGCTGAAGATCTTCTCCCGCTAAGCCTAATGTAGTTGAGTGATCAATCCCCAAGGTGAAACTCTCGTTATTAAATTACGGATTGTTGATTAATAGCTTTTGGTATTGCTACTATCCTTGGTTATTCATGAGTTTTTGGTTAATCTACTTGTACTCCTTCGCCTAAGCAAGTTAACAACTAAGAACCTTTAATGATTTTACTTGTTATCTCAATAAGCTCTTAATTGTAATTCCGTTGTCAATCACTTTTAATTTTCTTAAGAAGCTCCTTCGCATGTGGTATCACATCATACTTGGTATCAGAGCATGGTAGGCATGCATGACATGTTAGAAAAATATCCTAGGGTTTAACCGTTCGTTATAGCTTTAATTTTGCATGCATATCATTGCGTAGCTTCAAAATATTCTCTGTTTTAGCCGCTGTTTTTACATTTCCTGCACATTGTCATGAGCATTTAAGTCATCCTAACTAGTGTCATTTTGCTGCCTTTGAACTTGTAGCATTTCTTAGTGCATAGGACAACTAAACTTTGAATTGTGACTGCTGTACTCACTGTTCCAGCAGCGTGTAACCATCGTTTAGTGAATTTTTAGTCTTCGTTTGGGTGCTGTCCACTCCCTCAGAACCTTCCATACACCTAGACAACTTAGGCAACGATTGAGCCTTGCTGTCCAGAAATTTGCTGCACCTTTTAGTGGCCTTTAGGTGACATTAAACTTGTGATAACTTGCTGTCCACACCCTAGAGTCCATCTAAATTACTTAGATAACGTCGTCCATCACTTTAGTTTGCTGTCCTGTTCTCCCAGCTGCTGTAGGTTGCTGTCCACAGCACTCCTGCACTCATTTAGTGGACTTTTAGGCTAGTTTCTTAAGTGTTTAGACACTATCCTCAACCTAACAACCTTCATAAGTGCCTAGGTTACTTAACCCACTAGTGTAGCTTGCTGTTCAAACATTTTCGACACCTTGTAGTAAGTATAAGTGAGCCTAACTTAGTGTCTAAATGACGTCCCTAACACCCAATCATCCTTGAGTGTCACTTGACGCTTCCCAATGGACCCGATAAGACTCCAAAAGAGTTTAGATGACATCGTTAACCTAGTGGGCAATATGACTAGAATTATGACGGAGAAACCCATTGACTATCCCCACTCTAATTACATGCCCCACTCAGCTTATCACCCGAGACCTGAGCCTAGGCCTCCATGACCTCACTTAGAGTCACCTTATCGTCTGCCTACCTTTGATGGTTCCTCGGATCCTTACCACTTTAGGGAATGTGCTAGACAACTAGATGACTATTTTGAATTATGTCATATTCCTGAATCCCACCAGGTTAGCATCGCTATGCCTCATCTTAAAGGACGAGCTCTTCAATTTTGGGCAATATTGGAAGATCATAAAGAGTCTCGCGGTGAGTACACTACTTGGAAAGACATGAGGCGAGATCTTAATTTAAAACATCGACCCTCTACTAGTGACCGCCATCTAGAGCATCACCCTACCTCTTTCGTTGGGACAACCCGTAGACCTTACTGTGGTCAAGACCACCCACCCCTTAGTAACATCCGGGTTGCTGCCCCACCCTGTAGGTCTTCACTTAGTCTTGACGAGCGACCCTTTAATAGGTATTCTGTTGGACCAATCTCTTATGACTCCCCACTTAGACCTACTTCTAACCATCCCAGTCAACCTTTAGCCTCACTAGTCCTTGACCCTGCAAGTATGATTATGATAAAGGAAGATATTAAGAAGAAGAGGTTCCCTGAACCTGAGACTGAGTGCATCCATTTCGTGGATGTAGTGATGTCACTAATGATGAGGACTTCATTGAGGATGGAACAAAAGAGATTGAATCAGACTCCCAGAATGACTTAAACCCTGAGCTAGGAAAGCTAGAGCTTTTAAACGTCGACACCTTAACCCACCCCGATCCTAATCTCCTCGAGGATAAGTCTTTGGACAAAGTATGCCTAGATGATAGTCGTCGGACTTCGAACACATTAATTTTGGAAGATCCTGATTTAGTTGTGACAAGTACTGAGATGACTTTAGGTAATCTGGATGGTAATAATTTCAAGTTGGAAGTGAATCAATTGACACTATCACCTGAATTAAATGAACCGGAACCCATTGATATTAAGCTTATGACCCTACCTCATCATATTGAGAATATTAGTACAAATTTGGAAGATAGTTATTTGACCCTGAGTGGTTTTGAACCTAATTGGGGAATTTGGCATCCTCGTATTTTATTGGAGTTTATTTTAGGAGTTGCCCCTTTAGAATTGTATTTGAAGGAGTGTGATTTTCTTGATTGGACTTATCTCACCACTCCTCATACTGACTTTAATGTTAGGGAGAATTTTAGCCCTTACTGTCATGTCACCACTCTAACTGTTGTGCCCACTTCTGTTATGGATACCATACCCCATTTCTTAAGTCCCATACCTGCTGGTGACTCGTTTGGCTATCCCATTATGGCTGTGAGTCAGGACCCTTCATCTTACTTTGTTCCTGATTCATTTGTTTTGCCCACTATGTTCTTATCCTTCCCTGTTAAAGACAATCTCTCTCCTAGTTGGATGAATTTACTAGATGACACTGTCGACCCTAGGAGACTACCTACGACTTTAACTCAGACTTCCCATCGAAGTACCCTGGTAGCTAAGAACGTCTTCATTGCTCCTCCTACACCAGTCCCCTTAGACCGAACACTTTAGACCCCTTATATGTGACTCATCCACCTTTCTAGCTATGTGTTCGTGTGAGTTAGTATGTTGTGTGTGTGTTTGTAGTATGTTGTCTTCTAAGTTATTTCTGTTTAAAACTTTTGTGTGAGCCTTGATTCTTGTCATTTGTCATGCATACCGGTTCTTTTGCATATGCATTTGCACCTCATCTCCAGGAGCTTTATCAAGAAATTAAAAGAAGAATTGAACAACGTAACTCCAATTATAAGCTTATTTCAGATCACAAGAAAAGATTTAAAGAATTCGAGGTTAGAAACTTTGTGATGGTACGGATCCCTCCGTGAAGAAGTTGCATGCTAGAAATGCCAGACCCTTTTGGGTAATTTCAAAGGTAAATAGCAATGCTTATGTACTAGACCTTCCTAAAGGTTTTAACATCAATCCTACATTTAATATAGAAGATCTAGTAACCTTTGAGGACTCGAGCTGAACCCTAATAATCCACTTCAAATTGAGCCTTTTGAGAACCCACCCAGTGAGATCCCCAGCCAACCCCCACTCCCCGATCTACCCCACTTACCTATTGCGGAGAAGGTTGAAGCTATACTTAACGATGAAATCATTTCCATGAAGGAAGACGGGCACCACCGGTACTTGGTTCATTGGAAAGGGAAGCCGGTGACCGAGGATACAGGGATTGATCGAGAGGAGTTACAGAGATGGGATCCAGATCTTTTAGAGATGTACGAGAGCTCCAGAAATTTTCACTCGACGAGGTCGAGTTTTCTCCCACCTGGGGAGAATGATGAGGACATCGATCCAAAGTCCAAACATGTGTATAGCCGGAAGCATCACCGATCGATGGCCACGATTCAGAGCTTATTTTTCTAATTGTTTATGCATTTTTATTTTTATATTTTCCTATTGTACCCTTATGTTGAGTTGAGTCATGTTGGGGCCCTGAGGGCAATTTAATCTTTATTTATTCATGTATGCTTGAGCCCTATATATATGGGTCTTTTCTCTTGTAATAGCTAATGAATGTTTGAATGAAAAAATTGCTTTTGGTTTCTACTTCTTCTTGCATGAGGGCTTGAGAAGGGAGAGAGCTCAAGTGGAGCAAATCACAAAGCCCACCAGTCGTTGGAAGAGTCCGCGGCTCGTGGTTAGATTTTTCTATCTTCTCGTTCGCGTTTTACTTCATCTTCTTTCCCTCCACTACAAGAAATCCCGCCCCCACCCCCATTACCGCCGCCCCTTGGGAACCCGCCTCCAACCACCACCTCAACCCCGGCCGGCCACCTCGCCGGCAACTTCCCTTCTCCCACCCGACCTCTTCCCTACACAATTACAAATTTGAAATTCGAAATTTCAAATTTTGAATTTCGAATTCTTTCCTAATTTGGAACTCCAATTTAGGAAGGTTTTCATGATGGAATTCAATTTCAATTTGATTCAAATTGGAGTTATGAAACCTATTGCCACGTCATCATCCCAGATTGGAAACCTTTTCCCTTGAATTTCCCTCTCTTTCTCTTAGCATGCCGCCGACCCTTAGTGGGAATTATTCCCATTAATTGCTAATTAACTCCCCTTCCCCAAATTTGAAATCCAATTGATTTCAAATTAATTCCCACCCTTTTATTTTAAATCCTGAAATTAATTTCAGGTTTTGTTTAAAACTCCTCCCTCTTCTCTCTTGAAACCGCCGGCCACCCCCCATATTAAGCTCCCCATTAATTCCCTAATCAAGGCATTAATTCCAATGTATTTGAAGTTCTAATTCAAATCTATTCTCTCCTAAATTACTCAAACTGAAATTAAATTTCAGATTTGAGTAATCCCTTCGACAATTCCCCAAAACCAATTTTCCCTCAAGCCCTAGCCTCCTCCTCTTGCACCCGCCGGCCCCCACCCTCTCTCCTTGAGATTCCCGCCGGCCCTCTCCCCTCCTCTCCCATCTTATCAAATGACAAGTACTCTCTTTCAACACTACGTTCTTCCTCCCTTCGTGTGGAAGATTCTCCGACGCCAAGCATGCATGGCGGAATCCGAATGAAACTTTGGATTTGTTCATGACGATCGAGGTCAAGTCGACATCAACCAATCGCCGTTCTTTGATGTGGGCTTTGATTTCGACGACACCGTTGAAGACTACTTGAATCACATCCTCCCCACACTCGTAGACGTCATCGACGAGCAATTCGAGGACTATTCGTGGACCGTCAACGACTATCCGTCCGTGTCTCCTCCACCACCGTCGACCTTTCCATGGCTCAAGACCATCGGTGTTGCAACCTTTCTCATGGCATCGTTTGGTGTGCTGAAGATCTTCTCCCGCTAAGCCAAGTGTAGTTGAGTGATCAATCCCCAAGGTGAAACTCTCATTATTAAATTACGGATTGTTGATTAATAGCTTTTGGTATTGCTACTATCCTTGGTTATCCATGAGTTTTTGGTTAATCTACTTGTACTCCTTCGCCTAAGCAAGTTAACAACTAAGAACCTTTAATAATTTTACTTGTTATCTCAATAAGCTCTTAATTGTAATTCCATTGTTAATCACTTTTAATTTTCTTAAGAAGCTCCTTCGCATGTGGTATCACATCACTCTTATTTCTTCTATGAAGTCAATAATAGTTTAAAAAATCTCCCAGTCACTGATGTTAGGGTCAACCCGATTGAACTCGGGTCAGTTCCGGGTTCTACCCGAACCTGATCCGTGACCCGAAATTGACACCCCTACATGTGATAACGTTGGAAGTTGTGATCTAGATGGTTTCATTCTAAAAGAAAATATTATATTCAAGGATTTAAAAGTATAAATAAATATAAATATATAATAAAGGGTACAAACACATGCATTTTATTTGAACCAAAGCCATGAATAAATTCAACTTAGTTAACATTCAATCATTTAGGCACTAATAAACTCTAATGGAATTGAAAGTTTTTTCAAGTATTTTCACGTAATTATTTGTAAGATTAACTAGTGTGAATTCACTTAGTAAACACGAAAGAAGAGGACCATCATGCAACTACTATAAAGGAAAAAAAACTCTTTGAAAGTGGTATAAATGTAAACAAAGTATTTTTATTAGGAAACTATGTAGTAGTTTGTCATGCCCTAGAATTTAATTTGAAAAAAAAAAATCTTTCATTTATATTATATTAAATAACTATCAGAGCTATCTAATTTCATTTATCAATAATAAAATTATATATCAGTGTAAATAAATTCAATTGATTAAAACATCCATATGTATCTAAATTCATAAACAAAAAAATTATATATAATGCTCACAGTAAATCATATAATTACAAATTATCATCACCAGTCCTGAGAAAAAAAGAATAGGTAAAATGTAGAAAAAAAATAAACTAGGAATAAACTTGAAGAATCCTGATCTGATTAATCTCACATAGTTAATCCTCTACCTTGACATAAAATCATTTAAATCACATATAATGATCTAAACAACCAAACAAGTCACTAAAATTCTATCACTGAATTCAAAGCACAGTAGAGAAGCAATATGCATGTTATAATTACAAATTATCTGTCATTTAATAATAATAACAATTTTATGACTAGAAATTGGTGTAAAAATAGTAAAACTCAAATGTAGTAGTTATTGAATCTAAAAATATTAAAATAGTATAGTATAGAAGCTAGTAAATCAATACAGTGGGGAAATAAATAAACTAGTATGGGTATCAAATCAAATCAATAAAACAATCGTCGTATTAGTAATATCAATCAATAAAATACTTATATAAAATGGTAACATCAAAAGAATCAATTAAAAAGTTGCCATACTCAAATATGTAGTAAAATCTTATACGATGTACATATACTTCCAATTAGTCTATATCAATATCATTATTATATCAATAGCTTAATAACATGTTCAATATATAACGTGCTTAGTATTAGTAATTAGTATAGTGGATTAATAATGGTAATAGTAATAATGGATCAATAGTAGTATCAGTAATAATTTCAATGTCCATATTAGTACAAGTAAATCGAGTGGCATTAACAATAAATTAATGCTATTACAGTAATCCATACAATGACAGTAAATTAATATAATATATGTTAAGCCATATAATAATAATGAATCTATAACATGTACTTCAGTAGTCAATTTAAATAAGTAAGAAGTCATGATTATCATGGTATTTTTCAAAAGTTGGTAAGCAATAATGAGTAATCATTGGCTCAGTAAACATATTCATCACTCTTCGTCTGTTTGTACTGTAATAATTCCTTATAACTCTCAACCATTATATCATTGTACCACATAAATCAGTATAAGAATATATCTAATCATAATATTTAAAGGAAAGTTCATTGGCCAACTATCCAGTACATGTCAATCAATCTTCAATCAATGAGTCAACCAGTTTTTACTTTTATTCTGCACACATTACAATAAAAGTAATAGCGACTAGCTATTATCCAATCACATATTCTTTTTCATTCTTAATGTTTGCATTAATAATATGCTTATAATAAAATATATACTAAGTAAAAATGTACAATTTTAAAATATAATCAAATTACCAAAGATTATATAAAATATCATTTCAAGATTTTAATCGTATTATAACACTATTTTTAAGAGTTAATATTAGTTTTTATTCAATAAAAAACACACAAATCTAAAATACTTGGTATGAAATTTTTATAAAATATTTAAAATATTCATAATTTTAATCTTTATAACATATAAAAAGTTACGTAGTGAAATTTTTATCAGTGCAAAATTATCCATATTTTTTAGTAATTAGAAAATTTAGAAAAACTTTAAATATTTGAAAACGGAGATAGTTATAATACGGCCTACCTCGATCCAAATAGCATTCTCAACTGTTCTAACGATTAAAAAATGACCAGAAGTGGCTCAAATTAGAGTTTCTCTCCCTTATTCGACTGCATGCCACATCTGAATGAGTTAAAATAGTGGATTTAAAATATTTTTAAAGTACAGAGAATGGACTAGCACTGGGGCGCTACCACTTAGTGTTGCGACACTAGTTTCTTTTTATTTTAAATTCCAAAGTCTAGAGCACTGTAATGTCACTATTTGGTGCTTGGTACTATAGCAGCGTCGAGGTGCTCAGACTCCCAATATTGGGGTGCTTAAATATTAGGGATTTTTACATACATAACACCTAAAACTATTGAAAATACATATCTAACACCTAAACATTAATATTTACTTATCTACCACTCCGTTACTCATGCCGTCCCATCCCGTCGCTCTTAACAACCACCTTCACCGTAGTTCCCTCCGGCAGTGGCATCCAGCTCACGACTGGTGTCGTGTCTCCGCACGTCGTTAAAAGGCGGCGAGAGCGTTCGGCCTCCCTTCCTCTCCCGATCTTTCTCTCTCACTCTCTCTCGCTCGATCGACGACTTTCCTTTCCTGTGGGATTGGAAGTTACGATAGCTTGATCGGGACCAACAACTGGAGCTCGCTGGCTGTGAAAGAACTTTCTCCCTTTCATGCTTCTTCATCCGGCTCCCTCTTGGCTGCTCGACTCTGCTCTTTCGATGACATTCCCTTCCTAAGGGATCTGAAGCTACGACATTAGATCGGAAGCTACGACATTATATTATATAAAATTTTCATCTTCGCGGAGAGAAAGATGAAAGGGAAATCTTTAACCTCCAAATGGTTTCGAGATTGGGGAGCCGTTACATATACAATGAGCAAGCGAAGAATCCGCCCTTTCATCCAGGTTTGGCTAATCATAAAGCGTCAATCATACGGCAATCCAGAGTTCGTCGATCATTCGCTCGTTCTCAGCTCGGGCATCGGAAACCCCTATCGTATAATGCATCCAATGATCTCGCAAGGTGCTCGAATTACTGCGGCAGCGAGTTCACGATCATGTGCACGAGCGACGGATACATGGGAGAGAGAGAGAGAGAGAGAGAGAGAGAGAGAGAGAGAGAGAGAGAGAGAGAGAGAGAGAGAGAGAGAGAGAGAGAGAGAGAGAGAGAGAGAGAGAGGAAAGAATCCTTACCTTGCCCGATCTCCACAAGCCATGAACTCCTCCTCCGCCGGCGTTGCCCCTCTGACGCCATCCAACAAAATCCAACGAGAGGATGATCGTCGCCGGTGAGAGCTCGCTCGGTGTGATCCTCGGTTGCTCGGCTTTGCTCTTCCGTCGACTTTCCCTTCCTGTAGTATCGAAAGCAACAAACGGGAGCTCGTCGCTGTGGAAGGTAACTTTCTCCATTTCACGCTTCTCCGGCCAAATCCAGTAAATAAAAAAAGGCCAGCTACCTGCTCTCCCCTTTTCGTCGGTAATGGGTTCCTCACGCGAACGAACGGAAGGCGGCGGGCGCTGACGGAGCTTAAACGAAGTGGTATAATAGAAGGAAATAAAGAATTTAGCTGGTATATCAGTAAATACAAAACTTTGGATGTTGAATATGTATTTTCAATAGTTTTAAGTGTTATGTATGTAAAAATCCCTAAATATTAATATTTTTTAGATTTTACCAAATTTACTCCAGACCCTTATGACTTCTTCTTGAGCATATACAATCATTTTTAAGCATTAAGACACTTACAAACACATGCAAATCAATTCAAAACATGAAATTTCAAACTTACCATTTTAAAATTTAAAATCTTTACTTTTTACATCTTTGAGTTACTATAGCCTAATCATGAACAACAAATTTAATGAGGAGGCCTCATTAAGAATAATGATATAAATAACTCAACTGTGGCACTACATTAGTTGCCTAAAGAGAGGATCCTCTAGACATCCATGAAATAATATACAAACATCATCAAGTCTCTCTCTCTCTCTCTCTCTCTCTCTCTCTCTCTCTCTCTCTCTCTCTCTCTCTCTCTCTCTCTCTCTCTCTCTCTCTCTCTCTCTCTCTCTCTCTCTCTCTCTCTCTCTCTCTCTCTCTCTCTCTCTCTCTCTCTCTCTCTCTCTCTCTCTCCCCTTCCCTTTGTGTGTATGTGTCAATGGTTAGCAAGTTTGAGAAAGCCACACATTTTGGAGCATTGAAGATCTTAAGCCAACTGGTGGGCTAAGGAAAATGAAATTTTGGATCTAAGAGAAAGAAGAAAGTCACACACACACACACACACTCTCTCTCTCTCTCTCTCTCTCTCTCTCTCTCTCTCTCTCTCTCTCTCTCTCTCTCTCTCTCTCTCTCTCTCTCTCTCTCTCTCTGTGTGTGTGTGGCTAAGCAACCCCAACAAAAAACATTAAATTTAGATAGATCATTTGAAAGTGGAAATCAGTCATTATGCCAAAGCAACTCCAACTAAAGAAATGTTGTGTCCAAGAAGAAGGCCAAACTACCATTCTATGTGAAAGGATAAAAGAGCAGAGAGCCATCATTTATATCCTTAGTTAATATAGAAAGGCTGAACAATAGTAAAACATAGTCTAGAATGTAACAACCTTACTGAATATGACCCAAATACATAACATATCAATATCTAAAATTTGGAGGCTCTTCAGATTTCTTTAATTTAAAAGGGACAATAAAGCCACTAATTAACTTTCAAATAATACGAAAAATAAGCTCATCCATAGTCCTTTTCTTTTCATTCATCTTCAAAATATATACACAAAAATATTTTATGTACTATAGTGCATAACTATGCAAAATAAAATAAAGAAGAGAAGAATACACTATAGCAATAACTGTACATAATATATAAATAAAAAAGTACTTATACCAACTCATATAGATCAATTCTTGAAACCTCAGCTACTCAACTGGCTCCTTACTCTTTCCCTAACCTGAAATGGAATACATAATATGTGTGGCCCAATACAGCTTAGCATGTAACACCCTCAAATCTAAATTTTTAATAAGCAACTCATTATACATTTAATTAAATTTAAATATTGTTAATAATAATTTTTTGCACTGACCAGAATATTACTTATTGATAATTGAAATATAACAAAATTTATACTCATTGTAAATAAATTAATATTTAATATATCAGAGCAGAAAATAATATATATTTCCATAAAACCCTTAGGCCTCCCACCAAAAATAGATTTCATAATTTAGACCTTTATGACTTCTTGTGCTAGCATATAAAAAAATAGGCCCTTATGACTCCTAATGTTAAGCACATATCAAATTTCTAAAAATTCATACTCTTATGACTTCCTATGCATTCAATACAACTTCTTTCAACATCAGACCTCAAAAGTAATAGATTTAATAACTAAGCAGAATTTTATATTACCAAATTACTAGGGATTATGCAAAATGTTATTTTGAAGCTTTAATTATGCTACAGTTAAATTTTTTGAGATGATAACTATTTTATAATTTGTTAAAAATAATATAATTTTCAATATACTTAGTGAAAAGATTTAAAATATATTGAAATATTTAGAATGGTTGTATCAATAACATATAAAAAGCTATACAAAAAATGTTTACCTGGCATAAAGTTTTCATCGTTTTTATAGCCCGAATGTATAAATTTAATCAAGAAAATATCAAAATTCTCATATTTTTAAAAACTGAGATATGTAGAGTGTAAACTATCTCCATTTGGACAACTTTTCAAATAAGACTTATAACAGAAAATATATAGAAGTCATCCAAAATAAATTCTCTCTCCCTAAAAATCTTCTCACTCTAAAACGCACCTAAAGGGGAATTGGTTTTGCCCAAAAAATGAAAATTGTGGAATTTGATGTTTTTTTATAAAAATTTGATCTAGCACCATGATGTTCACAACAACATTACCGCAACTCCCAAATCCAGTGTTGCTTTGCTACAAAAGGAACAATTTCATGTTTCTTATTCATTTACATAGACCCTAGGGACTCACTTTAAATAGATTCAGACATTCACATCCATATATAACAATCATGAACACATTAAAAGGTTTAAGATATGAAAATTTCATTACATTACTCTTATAAAACTAGGTTAGAACATGTGCGACTATGTACTGCTTTATGGCTATTATAGAGAAAAAGGAGAAGAGAGATGGTTTATAAAGAGGGAAGAGACTGTGAAGGATCTTAATGTTGCGCCATTGAAGAACTGTTATTGATGAGAGAAGTTAATGATCTTATTTCTCCAAGGTAGTATGCTTGGGAAACATGATAGATATTTAATTCAATTATTATATTATTAACTTTAGTAATTATATCCATTAGATTAAAAAACAATGATGTTTACAAGATCTCATAGTAAATCAGGTGGCTTCATAGAACTAGCATTGACTCAATAGTTCATTGGTCAAATTGTAATTTGTATTGATTGGATGTAAATTAGTTGTTCTTGTTGTGAGTCAGAACATTCATAGTGATATAGTAAAAAAAATTAATGATGACCTAGCACATGCAAAAACAAAAGAGGAGTGCACGATTAATTGGTTAGAGATACCATACTTTTTAGAGAAAATCCCATGAAAAGGTAAAACCATGAGTTTTGTCAAAGTTAAAATGATTCCACTAGTGTTTGTCAAAGATATAAATGATTCCTCTCCATGGGAGAAGGCATTGATTCAATCTACTAAACATATAATATATAAAACATAATACATGGTTGAAGTTCAAAGATGTCATAACCCAATCCAACATGACTCCTATTATGTTGAGCTGTGATAGACAAATCCCAAAATTTAGTTTTAGAATATTTAAGATTCTCTTATAATATTTATTTTAAATAAATAATAAACTACAGAGTAACTAAAACATCCAAAGTACTATAATTAAACTCATCAATAAGATTTTTTTATTTCATCAAAATATATATTCAACAATACATGATTATCAACAAAAATTATAGAATTGAATAATAAAGCAGTCATGATTGTATAAAAATTAAAACATAGAAATACCTATTGCTCAAATTTGATACTAAAATACTAATCAATAAACTACTTCTCTTTCCCAAATCCTAAAAATTAGAAGCAAAACCACAGTAAGCTACAACAGCTCAGTAGATCATAAATACAAAACTAAATTTCAAAATATTTCTTTTATTAAACATTTTCAAAATATTTAAATATAGATAAAAATAATATAATAAATTATTATACTGAGTAGAATAATAAAAGCATAGAGGTTATCTAGATTTCAATGATAATATTGAATAGATAATTAAAATTATATTTCATATCATAAAAATGGTTCCTAT
This sequence comes from Dendrobium huoshanense, assembly GCA_016618105.1. Lineage (NCBI taxonomy): Eukaryota > Viridiplantae > Streptophyta > Magnoliopsida > Asparagales > Orchidaceae > Dendrobium > Dendrobium huoshanense. The sequence continues at coordinate 28,274,578 of CM028350.1, read as the reverse complement.
CAGATTTATCTAGCCCGATAGGACATTGATCCCTTATGGCTCCCAATAGAATTTTTCCCTCTTTAAGATAGATTCTCAAAAGATTATGGTCCCTTATAACTCCCAATAGATAGATTTTTTAGAGTTTTTTAAATTCACATTCATGGTCACAGACAGAATCTCAAATGATTATGGACCATTATATCTCCTAGCAAACATTTTTCATATCAAAAATTTTTAATATTAATTGAAAGTTATCCTCATTTTTTTTGTAACAAAAATTAAATTATTATAAAAAAATCAATAAAAAATCAATATATATATATTTAAATTTAGATAAGTATAATGTGACATACCTCGAGACGAACAAATTTCTTAGCTGACTAGAAAAATGGCTCTAAGACTTCCAAAATCGATCTTTTTCGTTCTCTCTCCTCTTTTTTTCCCTATTTTTTTCTTTTCCTCTCCATTAACCAAAATGGCTTATGGAATTAGAAAATAAACTTTTAATAAGCATGTAAGTGGGTTTAGATATTATTTTATAATAAAATATTAAATAATTATTCTAATTATTTAATTTTTAGCATAAAATTTAAATTAATCCTTTTATATCTTTAAAGCTAGGAATCTTAAAATTATACAAAATATTCATAAATTAACTAAGTATGTCCAAAATACTATGGTGAAATTGGTTTGCAAAATAGGTATCTAACGGTCCCAAAAAGTCCATTTTTATCGATAAATGTCGATTACTTAAGAAATTATACCGATGTTCAAAAATTATGAAAATATTAATGAAACTAAATTACTATAATATTTATACTATGGTGAAGATGGTTAGTGATTTGGATGTATAATGACTCATGAAATAATTTTTTATTGTTATAGGTTAAAACATCTCTTTTAAAATTTAAAGGTTACTACACTCTTCCCATCTTAAAAAAAATATTATCCTCAATATTTTTAGATCAAAATAAGTTTAAATAAATATGAATATAGTTATCTCATTTTAGATTTCTTCTCCCAAGTTTCCTTTATGGTGGTTCTATGCTTCCACTACATCTTGACCATATGAAGATGTTTGCTCCTCAATTTTCTCACATCATATATCAAAGTCATATCAGGCTCTTCCCAATAGTGCAGATTTAAATGAAACTTCATATTATCAATAAATAATCTCTTCTTAGAATCATATATCCACATTCTTAAAAAAGATATATGGAGCACATTATGTATATTGAACATCTGATAAGGTAATAATAACCTATAAACAAAACTACCAATCCTCTCAATTATCTCAAAATGTCAAATGTACCTTAGACTTAGCTTGCTGATTCTCCCAAATATGCTGACACTTTTCAAAGGCTGACTTTGATATAAATAAAGTCACCAATATGAAATTCAACCAACTTATATTTTTTATCATAATATTTCTTTTGTCTATCATATGCAGATCTAAATCTTTCTCTGATGAAATAGATTTTTATTTATAGTGTCATCTACAAAGGATATCCCTATCACATGTGTTTCTCCACCTCTATTAAAGTAAAAGAAGTCCTATACTTCATACCGTATAAAGCTTCATAAGGAGCCATACATATGCTGTACTGATAACTATTATTATATGAAAACTCTTTCAGCGAGATATGATCCTCCCAATTACCCCTAAAAGATAGAACACGTGATTTCAGAAGATCCTCTAGTACCTATATAGTCATTTCAGATTATCTATCTGTATATGGATGAAAAGCCATAATAAAGTGTAACTTTGTACCCCATCCCTATTGAATGTACCTTCATAATCTGGAGATAAATCTATCATCATGATGATACATAATCACCTTTAGCACACTATGTAATTTGATAATTTCTTTGACCTTAAAATTTGGATAAGTTAGAAGTTGTTTGAAGGACGGCCGATGTTAATTCTCTTGATCATGAAGTATTTATTGGGCATTTGAATATTTTAATGATATCAAATTTTGGTTATCTTGGATTCATTGGATTTCTCTTATTGAGCTGTTCGATTCGACTATAAGCATGTTAGTTTGGAAATAGTTTAGTCATCTAATTTATGGTTTGAACCTTTCAAATGTGATCTGGGTCTTCGATTTGAACCCATTTTGATTCGGATTGAGTGTAATTTGGTGTCATTGCATTTGTAATTATGAGATGTACAGTTCACCTATAAGTTTGCTGAAATCGAAGTTTGGATGGTCTCTAATTTAATTTTAGAAGTTTCAGACTTGATTTTGCCTTGATATTTGTGATTAAGATAAATTTTTTATGACATTTCATAGATAAAAGGTATAGATGCACATTTTTTATCTTTTGATGATATTTTATTTTACAATATTTTGAGTATAATGTGCACATTCTCTCTCTTTCTTTCTCAAAGGTTAATAATGCACTTTTTCTTTTTTTAGGCGAAGGGGGGGGGGGGGGGGTTAATTCTGAAAATTTTAATGCAATAATTAAAACATAAGCAGGAGTTCTAATTTTTTTGATGTTTTTAAAATTTTAACAAGAAAATTTAAACTACTACGAAGGCAAACAATTGTACTCAACGTGCAGTAATAAAATACGTTTCTTTCACAAGTTTTCACCAAGCAAGTATTATGAAAATAAAATGCAAACAAGAATAAAAAGCGATAAGGAAAAAACACACTGAAATTTTTATAGTGGTTCGGTCAAACCATAACCTACATCAACTCCCCGGAGTCCTCCGCTCCGGGAATTTCACTACAAACTATAGCTCTCCTTTTGCCCCCCAAGGCAAGGCGTAGAAGCCCTTACAATACTCCCTTTCACCAACCCGGCGTGGCGGAGTACCAAGCGCTATTTTCACCCTCCTGGTGACGGCAGAGAACCTTCTCGTTTTTCTCCCTCCTGGAGAAGGCAGAGTAACTTGAAGTCACGGATGTAGAGAGTCTCCCCTTAGAGAGCCTCCCTCAAGTTCTTCCCGGGCTATAGGAGGAGCAAGATGCAACAAGATCGGAGCAACCGTGTGATCTCCCTCACACCTCTTCTCCCTCACCAAGCTCACCTTCTCCTTCCTCTCTCAACCCCTCAAAATTTCTCAAGAGCTCTCTCCCAAGGATTTCCTCTCTAATCACGTTTTCTTCTTCTTATCTCTCTCAAAACATAATAATTTTGACACATAAAACAGGCTCCAAAATCCCTAAAATTTTTAAAGTAGCCGTTACAATCATATAGTACGATTTCTAATCGTACAATACGACATATATAAAGAGGCTTCATCCTGGTACGAAGTTGTACGAATAGTTCAAAAATCTAATCGTACAGTATGATACTAAATCGTATAGTACGATCCTCAACACTACTGTTCGTACAGGACGATAGCCGGGATGATCAAATGTCGTCTCTGTTCATCGTATGGTATGATACACATCGTACGATATGAATGGTGAAAATCATGGCATCATCCAGAACGAATTCTGGGATAATCAAATGTCATCTCTATTCATCGTATGGTACGATATATATCGTATAATACGATGAGACAAAAATAAGGGATCGTCCAGGATGATCTCCGGGACGATCTGAATTCATCTATGTTCATCGTATTGTACAAATGTGTTCATACAGTACGATTTTCAATTTGTAATTAAGCCTTAATTTCTTGCACTAATCATGGGTTAAATTAAGTAAGTATTTAAAATAGATCGTGCTGTACTAAGGTCTTCGTACAGTACAAATGGTGCAGAATAACTTACTTAAGTTAATGTGATGGCTAGGATTTTGGATTTGAAACACATCGTATAATACGATATTAGTCGTACCGTACGATTTGTTCACAGAACATGTTTATAATATAATATCTTACAGTACGAAATAACTTCATACAGTAAGATTAACAGATAATGAAAAATAATATTTTTTACTTTTAAAAACCATCTCCCCTTGTGTGTGTGCATGATTGCTCAGACTCACATGCATTTTGTGGTCAGACTCAAAAAAATAAAAAATAAAATAAATAACAAATTACATTGTCAGACTCATACTCCTAATTTAACTAGTCTTCCCGTTGTCCTGAGTGGCTTGTGATCTTCTTGAAATGTTAGTACTCATGGACAATAGCAAACAATAAAAGATATTCAATGAAGAGTAGTTCAGGCGACATTATTTGTCATCATCAAAATCTCAAACTTGGGGTCATGGCTCACAACAATCTCCCCCTTTTTGATGGTGTCAAATAATGTTTATTGTAAGCAAGTTTGAACAGCATTTTTTTGTTTTGATTTTTTTTTTTAAATTAAACATAAGAACAAGAAAAAATACTAAAAAGAAAAATGCAATACAAAATAAAAGGAAACGCATTATATTTAACATAAGAGCAATCAAACTACAACATAAGGAAAACTACAACAACCTTCTCCCCCTTTTGACAACACCAAAAAGAGGACCAAACACTATGAAAGAAAAATACAACACATACACTTCAAAGGGAAGGATCCTGATCGCTTGGACGTAGAGGTGGATGTGGCTGAAAATAGTGAAGGATTGTGTCATATCGTTGATCAATCACGTTGAAGCGTTCCCCAAACCATTGCATGTTGGTCTCGTGTTGCTGATGTTGCTCTTGAATGTGCATATCGAGACGAGTCTGAAGTTGGTCGAAACGTTCGACCAAATCATCGTGAGGATAAGCTGGTGCAGGAGCTCGGGGTGCTGCATGTCGTCGTGGACGAGCTGGAGTTGCTGTGGGGGCATCTTCTCCTTCTTCTTCATCAAAGACGGGTTCTTCAGGCTCTTGTCCTCGATGGAAAAGAATACGGAAAGAGGCATCCGTATAAAAGATTGAAAGATTATCAGGTTCACCAGGATAAATTAGTTGATATTTATTTTAAAGTATGTATCCTATTAGATGACCAAGAGCTAGATTTTGTTTGCGGCGAGTAGTAGGGAGGCGAACGAAGGTTATATGGCGAATGTAATCAATAATCAAATCGACCTCATCGAATTTGATGTTGGACTTGATAAGGTAGGTAGCGACAGATAAAATCGGGTCGTGATGATCAGGTTGCCAGCTTTGGGTATTATAGAGGTTTTAAGGGCATGTTGAATAATTCTGGCATTTTGATTTAGTGATTGGACGAGAGGCTGGTGTTGATAGAATGCGGTGTTCCCAAGGACTTGATTAACCTCACTCAAATCAAATTCATTTGTGAGAAAGGAACGAACCCTAGGACCTTCAGTGGATATCCCAATATAATGGGTGATGTCGGCTCTTGTGATCTCTATGTTTTGACGATAAACAAAGGAGTGGAAAGTTGTGTTGTTGACGGTGTAGGTTAGATTGGCTAGAAATTCCTAAAGAAGTTCAGAGTTGTAGGGGAAGGCCAGAGTGAGGAGGAACTGAAAGGTGGTGGAAGCAAATAGGTTCATTACCTCAAAATTTAGGGCATCCTGATTGAGCATTTTGGAAGGTGTAATTTTGTAGGCTTTATACTTATGGTAAGCTTCCTCATTTTCAGCACTCAGAAATCGAGCGCTATGATGGCTAGAGGAAGACGAACTTCCCGCTGCCAAACGACTCCTCTTACTGGAATTAGACATCGTGTAGTGGCTGAGTGAAGGGTGAGAAGGAATAGGTGTAGTGAGTGAAGTGAGTTGCAAGTGAAGATGCCTAGCCAGTCAATTTATAGAAATTTTGCACAATCGTACAGTACGATCGTGTTTCGTACAGTACGATTGGTAATAAATAATCTGACTGATCGTTTCGGGAAAAGGTGGTCAAAGCGTACAGTACGATCTATATCGCACAGTACGATCAGAAGAATATCAATTGCCTCAAGGGTCGTTAGTATGACTTTTGAACAAAAGTTTCTTACTGTATGAATAGGTATATCATACAGTACGAACGACAATTATATCGTACTAGACTCCTTTATGTCGTTCTCATCCGTTTTGCTGAGGTGGATCGTACAGTACGAAGTGGAGGTATTGTACAGTACGAACACCAATAATAACGTACCAAATAGAGTTAATTCATCCCAATTCGTTTGTTGACGTGGATCATACAGTACAAAGAGGTTATATCGTATAGTACGATTCTCAATAATGTCGTACCAAACGGATTGAATGACTATTGTATCGTACAATACGATGTAGGTAGTACATTATGTTCAATAGAGGCGAAATTTGGATGTAGGTTGTGCTTGGGTAGATTGGAAGATATCGTACGGTATGATCGGTGTATCGTACAATACGATAATAAAATGTCACATTCAATGGTTTTGTGTAGTGAGTGTGTGATGATCAAGAACAGTCTTAGAAGATTTTTTTGTTTTTATTTGTTTGTTTGTTTTTTTTTAATGTAGTAAGTAGCGATGTGATGCAATTCTATATCTCCCTTAGCAACATGATCTCTTATGAAATGGTGTCTAATGTCTATGTGTTTCATTCGAGAGTGCTGAATTGGGTTCTTAGAGATGCAGTTCGCACTTGTATTGTCACACATGATTGAGATGGTTCCTACAGGTAAGCCAAGATCAAGAATTTGTTGTTTTAACCATAGTACTTATGCAACACAATTTCATATTGTAATATATTCTGCCTCGGCCGTGAAAAGGGCTATTGAGTTTTGCTTCGTACTGGACCAAGAAACTAATGATTGTCCTATGAATTGACATGTACCAGAGGTGCTTTTTCTATCTATCCTACACCCAGCAAAATCAAAATATGAGTACCCTAAGATTTCAAAGGAAGTGCTGTGTCTAGGATACCAAATTCCTAAGTTCGGGGTGCCTAATAGATATCTAAGGATTCTATTGACCGCTGTTAAGTGAGACTCTTTAGAATCGGCTTGAATATAGGCACAGAGGCAGACACTAAACATTATGTCCGGTCTACTGGCAATCAGGTAAAGAAGGGATCCAATCATTCCATTATATTTTTTCTGATCTACTGATTTTCCACTAGGATCCTTATCTAATTGAATTGTTGAGCTCATTGGAATGTTCACAGGTTTAGTACTATCCATTTCGTATTTTTTCAAAATATCTTTAATGTACTTTGTTTGGCTAAGAAAAGTTTCGTTATCCATTTGTTTTACACTAAAGCCAAGAAAGTAATTAAGTTCTCCCATCATGCTTATTTCAAACCCATTACTTATTATTTTTGAAAATTCATCACATAACATTTTATATGAAGATCCGATTAAAATGTCATCCACATAAATCTGAATAATGAGAATTTTATTTTTGATCTTTTGTAAAAAGAGTGTAGTATCTATACTACCCTTTTCAAATCCTCTATTTAATAGGAATGAGCTAAGTCTTTCATACCATGCTCTAGGTGCTTGCTTTAAGCCATAAATTGCCTTTTTTAATTTGAACACATGATTTGAAAATTGTGACCTTTCAAATCCGGGGGGGGGGGGGGGGGGGGGGGGGGGGGGGGGGCGGGGGTTGCTCAACATAGACATCTTCCTTAATTACCCCGTTAAAAAAAGCACTCTTTACATCCATTTGATATGGTTTGAAGTTCTTGAAGCAAGCAAAAGCTAAGAGCACTCTTATGGCTTCTAGTCTAGCAACAGGAGCAAATGTTTCTTTAAAGTCTATTCCCTCAATTTGGTTGTACACCTTAGCTATTAATCTGGCTTTATTTCTTATTATTATTCCTGAATCATTCACCTTATTTTTGAAGATCCATTTTGTTCCAATAATACTTTGTTCTTTAGGTCTCTTGACTAACTCCCAAACATCATTCCTAGTGAATTGGTTTAGCTCTTCTTGCATTGCTAGAATCCAGAATTCATCTCCTAAGGCTTGATCTATACTTGTAGGTTCTATCATAGAGATGAATGCTGAATGAATAACATCTTTTCTAAGTCCATGCCTAGTCCTTACACCTTCTGATTTTAATGCAATAATTAAAACCTAAGTAGGAGTTCTAATTTTTTTGATGTTTTTATAATTCTAACAAGAAAATTTAAACTACTATGAAGGCAAATAATTGTACTCAACATGCAGCAATAGAATCCTTTTTCTTTCACAAGTTTTCACCAAGCAAGTATTATGAAAATAAAATGCACACAAGAATAAAAAGTGATAAGGAAAAAACACACCAGAATTTTTATAGTGGTTCGGTCAAACCATGACCTACGTCCACTCCCCGGAGTCCTCCACTCCGATAATTTCACTACAAACTATAACTCTCCTTTTGCCCCCCTCGGCAAGGCTGAGAAGCCCTTACAATACTCCCTTTCACCAACCCGGTGTGGCGGAGTGCCAAGCATTGTTTTCACTCTCCTGGTGACGGTAGAGAACCTTCTCATTTTTCTCCCTCCTAGAGAAGGCACAGTACCTTGAGATCATGGATGTAGAAGAGTCTCCCCCTTAGAGAGCCTCCCTCAAGTTCTTCCCGGGCCATAGGAGCAACAAGATGCAACAAGATCGGAGCAACCGTGTGATCTCCCTCACACCTCTTCTCCCTCACCAAGCTCACCTTCTTCATCCTCTCTCAACCCCTCAGAACTTCTCAAGAGCTCTCTCCCAAGGATTTCCTCTCTTGTCACATTTTCCTCTTCTTCTCTCTCTCTCTCAAAACATAACAATTTTGACACATAAAACAGGCTCCAAAATCCATGAAAATTTTAAATTAGCCGTTACAATTGTATAGTATAATTTCTAATCATACAGTACGACATGTATAAAGAGGCTTCATCCTGGTACAAAGTTGTACAAACAGTTCAAAATCTAATCATAGGTACGATACTAAATCGTACAGTACGATCCTCAACACTACTGCTCGTATAGGATGATAGCCGGGACGATCAAATGTCATATCTGTTCATCATATGGTACGATATACATCGTACAGTATGAATGGTGAAAATCAAGTCATTGTCCAGGATGAATTTCAGGATGATCAAATGTCGTCTCTATTCATCGTATTGTACGATATATATCATACAGTATGATGAGATAAAAACAAGGGATCGTCCAGAACGATCTGAATTCATCTCTTTTCATCGTATTGTACAAATGTGTTTGTACAGTACAATTTTCAATTTGTAATTAAGTCTTGATTTCTTGTACTGATCACTGGTTAAATTAAGTAAGTATTTAACATAGATTGTACGGTACGAAGGTCTTCGTACAGTACGATACGAACGGCGTAGAATAACTTACTTAAGTTAATGTGACGGTTAGGGTTTTGGATTTGAAACACATCGTACAGTACTATATTAGTCGTACCGTACATTTTGTTCACAGACCATGTTTATAATATAATATCGTACAATACGAAATAACTTTATACAGCACGATTAACAGATAATGAAAAATAATATTTTTTACTTTTAAAAATCCTCTCCCCCTGTGTGTGTGCATGATTGCTCAGACTCACCTACATTTTGTGGCTAGACTTAAGAAAATAAAAAATAAAATAAATAACAAATTACATTGTTAGACTCATACTCCTAATCTAACTAGTCTTGAGTCTTTCCGTTGTCCTGACTGGCTTGTGATCTTTCTGAAATGTTAGTACTCGCTGACAATAGTAAATAATAAAAGATATTCAATGAAGAGTAGTTCAGGCGACCTTATTTGTCATCATCAAAATCTCAAACTAGGAGTCATGGGTCATAACAGGGGTGGGGGGCACGTGCCCTTCTTCCAATCACCCATGACTAGTGGAAGGTCAACCGTTTGAGGCGGCCTTTACGACGCAAAATTATTTGTTGAAAATGTAGAATGATATGCAATAGAAATTTCACTAAAAATTTTAGATGGAATTTACTGTGAAAAGCCATCACAAATTTACGGTGGCAATTTTTGCCTTAAAGTCAACATAAATCTGGCAAAACCTATTCTATCTAATTGTGTGCATCCATTTTATTTGCTCATTCATTCGACTTCACTCCTCCGCCCTTTCATCCTTTTCTTCACTCTTCGACTTTGCCTCCACCGCTGCTTGTCCTCTTCTCTTCTCCAGCAATTCATTGCTATTTAGAGTATTTTTAACAAGTCGCTAAATTACTTCTTTGCTTCCTTCTACAAAGTTCCTTTTTATCGCATTTGAAGTCACACCTCCCTGTCGTTCTTCTGGGTCATATTTGAGGTCGAATCTAAAGTCACACCTCCTTGCTATTCTTTAGTCATCACATTAGAAGTCACACATCCTTGTTGTTCTTCTGTTGCATCTGAAGTCACACTTCCTTTGCCCTCTGATAGGATTCTAGTCATTGTGAAGGTATACATCCTTCTTTCTTTTGCATGCTTCTTCGTCTAAATCTCATAAATCCATATGTATGCTTTTTGTTAATGATATTTGTGGGCTCCGAAAATTTGGCCCTGACCTCCGCTCACTTTTCTTATTCGGCAAGGGAGTTTTAACGAACTATGTTCCGGGGTAAATTTTGGAAGGCAGATGGGTTTGTAGATAAGACACTACCCAGGGATTTCGCCCTCATTTTGTGAGGACTTTATGATCTGAGTTCTGGTTTCCTATAAGCGCAAGCCCCTATAGTTAATTACCCCTCCCGATAACGAGAGAGAACTTTCGATTAAGGCTAGTCGTCAATCAGATACCTATAGAGATACGTGTTATCTGGCATATAGTAGCAGCAATAGGTTTGGATATTTGAGATTGGAGAACTAGATTTGGATTTTTGGAAAGGTTTGGAAAGTTTGGAAATAATTGAGAATTTGGAGATTTTGATATTCAAAATAGAAATTGCACCATCTTGTACTTAAAGCGGATGGTGGGGGAATGGATGATAGACCCGATCAAGATCCCATGGTTCCGTCGTCCCGGTCCATCATGGTCCCTGGTCTACTTTGTCAGAGGAGGTAGTCGACCCAACCTGTCAGAAGGATCCTTGTCGTTAGCCATGGGTTGCTTCGTCCAAGGGGACCTTGTAGACCGGGGTTGAATGCTTGTCTAAGGGGATAAATTTGAATCAACCTTAGCTGACAGAGGACTTTGTGCCCTATCGATCATATCCTATTGATTCATATCTCAAGGATTTAACGCCATTAAGGAGCGTATTGGCTCTGGCCATAACCGCTATCTGTGGTGCCATTTGGCGGCAAAACCACTCAGTTCAGAGGGCCCCGGGTCATAATCGTTTACCTGCAGTGCCATTTAGCGGCGAAACTGCCGGTTAGAGGACACGTACCACGTCCTTACTGACAAGAGATTGTTTGAGAATGGATCCTAGTGATATTTTCGACTAGGCATTTCGCTCTTTGTGAGCTAGAGTTTATTTGAATTTGTCTGCCTCGGCAAACTGTTGCAGAGGGCGGATGGATTTTGCTTTAAGTGATTAATGGGTTGAATTTCAAATTTAAATATTTTTGGGATTTTTTGAGATTTTTAGATTTTTCTGGGATTTTGGGTGGAGCTTTGGAGTATTTGAAATGAACTTTTGGGAGATATTTGAAAATATTTGCGAAACCCCTCCGGTTGAGATCTGCATTCAACACGGCCATCATCGGGGTGTTTGGGGGTCGTTTCTCTTTATGGATCGAACCTTATCAACTCTGTGGGGCTGTCGATAGAGGATTATATTTCGTAGGTTTTATGCCCTCATCAGTGAATTCTCTTTGTTATAGGCCTTAAAGGCCTAATATGAATGTATTAAGATAAATATGACGGTCGCCATAATCGTATATTTGTTTGTTGGTTCGAACCCTGTCAACTTCTATTTACCCGTATAGAAGGATCGATTTCGAATCTGAATTCACTTTTCAACCCGCGCAGCTTCCCTAGACGTCACGTGTGTACCAATAACACGCTTGCCGGGACCCATGCGGGTGTTTGGGGGTCATCTCTTTTTATGGATTAAACCTTGTCAACTCTATCGGGCTGTCAACAGAGGATCAGATTTTGTAGGCTTTGTTCCTTTATTAGTGAATTCATATTGTTGTAGAACTTGATGGCCTAATATGAATGTTTTAAAGCAAATATATCGGTCGCCACAACTTTATATTTGCTTAATGGTTTAAACCCTATCGACTTCTATTGACCCGTATAGAAGGATCGGCTTCGAACCTGAATTCACTTGTCAACCCACGCAGCATCCCTAGACGTCACGTGTGTACCAATAACACGCTCGCCGGGGCTCATGCGGGTTTTATAATTATTTTTACCCCTTTTAGTGTACCTATGTGTATACAATTTATAGTGCACGTGCAGGGGTAATTTGAAATAATGGTAGACGCCTTATGTCTGCTTGTATGAAAATTGTAGATCCGGTGGCGTGGCGTTGTAGTTTGTGGACGTCTTCTATCGGCTTGTATGAATGTTGCAGATCCGGTGGCGTTCTAGTCTTGATACTGACTCCCCCCTTTCTCAATCACCGGGGAGAGATATTTTTGGACTTTGGAGTCAATGACTGCTGATTTGGGGAGAACTCCTTTTAGGATCTTCAGTGTGACAGACTTGTTATTTCCGGTATTCAAGGGTACCAGAGCCATTTTCTTCTTGAGTATAGAACAAAGAAGAGAGTTTGGAATACCAGGAAGCTTGGTTCTAATTTGTTCAAACATGTCCTCTCTTCTGCCAGGGGGTGTCCTTTTTCGTACATTGGGTTGCCTTTGTACCCGGTGTACTGACGGCACTTTGATCACTACTATCGTAGGTGATATCTGTACTTGTGCCCACAGTGGTTCGTCGTGCCTACGATATATCCAATGTTGTTATCCACAAATATTCATTCGCAGGGGACCGCTGCATTCACTACGATCTTTTGGAAGTATTTGTAGAAGACCCATTGCTTCTTCATCATATCCACCCTTTCACCAATCTCCGGTGGTTGGACGATTGCATCTGCTGTAGGGGCAAATCTTTGATTGCTGGTCTCCAGTATTGCCATCTCAATCAACAGGCATTTGTAGGGATTGTTATAGGAGTTCATGCATTGAGGTCTTGTAACGTGCTTTGTGTCACTTTTGACCGTACGAGTGCTCTTGTAATTTGAATTTCCTCGTGTATGATCCGAGTTTTATTCTTTGCATATATTTGAGTCTGGGTTAAGTCTCATTCAAACTTGAATTCATCAAGTTCACAAGTCCCCACTTGATGTCGCATAGCCTGAGTTCAAGTGCGAGTTCAACTGCTTTGTTCGGACCAGATGCAAGATTGAGTCTCTTTGTATTCTTGAAGGTTCAAGCTTTTGTTCAAGTCCCCTACAATCCAACTCAATTACTCGCTTGAGTTCAAATTGCTCGAGCCATTAATGTTCAATTTGAGTCCAGAATGCAAGTTCAAGTATAGGTCCCCTGCAGTCCGAGTCTTGTTCAAATGATTGTTCAGAGTCTTCTGGAGTCTTTACAGGTACAATTTCATATTTAGATTGACTTGAATTTGGTTCAAATTTGATTTCATTCTATTTGAGTTTTTGGTCTTTAGAAATCATTTATGTTTTGTTCAGGTCCTCTGCACATGTTCAATTAAGTTCAAAAGTCCACTGCTTCTTCTCATTTGGTCCAGCTCTTTCCGTTTAGAGGAAAAACTACGAGAAAACTGGGCCTTCCCACCACGTGCAATAAAGGCGTGCATGGTAGGTGCCCTCTTTCGAGGACACCTCGGCCGTGATTTTTCTTCCCACCACGTTAAGAAAAGCGTGCATGGGGTCTTTGACGGTACCTGTTATAAGAAGATGAGCAGTTACTTTCCCCTCGCCTAGGGGTACTTATGAATCATTCCGGCCGCGCAAAAAAAAGGATACACCAGGTTCGCCTTGCCTCGCCTTGTGCGTCGAACCGGTTTCCCTTCTACCACGCTCACTAAAGGCACGCTTAGGTGGTTTGCCGGTCCGACACGCATGTCGAGACAGGTGGGCGAGGGTCGCTCGCTTACCTCAACACAGGTGTCGTGTCGGTTGCCCATCCTACCACGCTCAATAAAGGCGTGCATAGGCAGACCGCCGGCCCGACACGTTAGTCAAGATAAGAGGGCGAGGGTTCTCGTTTACCTTATCGTAGGTGTCGCGCCAGTTGCCCTTCCTACCACGCTAAGAAAAGCGTGCATAGGTGGACCACTGACTCACCACACATGACGAGGTAAGAGAGCGGGAGGGGAGGCGACTGTCCGCCTTGTCGTAGGCGTCGGACCGGGGTCCCATCCCACCACGCACAATAAAGGCGTGTATAGGTGATTTTCCTGTCCGTCGTACACGTCGAGGATGGAAGCTTGAGTTTAAAAGTTATATCTTCGGGGCCGGCGGGTCGGCGGTGTAGGCTCGTGTGAGATCTTGTTCCCTTACTGTTCCTCTCTGATTTGGATTTTCCTCCCAGGATCGTCCAGGACGATGTTGAGATCGTCCAGGCCGATCAGTGCATTGAAAACAACTGATTTCTGGAGTGCTTTCTGGAGCGATTTCTGGACAGGATCGTCCGGGACGATATTGATATCGTCCAGGCCGATCGGTACTGTTCAAAATATCGTCCTGAACATAGCCCTGAGAACGGTCCAGGACGATCAAAATTGGTCTGATCGTCCCGGGACGATATGACGATCGGCCGGGCCGATCTGAGTTTTATAAAGCTGAAATCAGTTGTTTTGAGGAGAGAGAAAAATCAAATTTATAAAATCAGATATTTTGAGGAGAGAGAAAGAGAAAGGGAAAAGAGGAAAAGCTGGTTTTCGGAGGCCGCGGAGCGCTTTTCGTCTGACGCTGCTGTTGGGAAAAGTGAAGATCTCGTAGTAAGGACTCCGAATCCTGTTTCTGTTTTCAGAGATATTGAGTTTTGATCGAGTTGTGCACTGTTTTGTGTTTTCGTAGTCGAATTTTGGACATGATTTTGATTTGACACAACTTTCATCGTACAACTTTTGGTATGTTATAGATATGACTATTGTACACGATTTGAGTATTTTCTACGACGATTTTACCGGTCGAAATTGATTCTACGCGATTTTAATTGAATAGAAAAATATCAGGACTTGATTTAATTTGGATTCTATAGAATAATAGTCTTGTATTGATGTCGTGAATATTCCATTGTAATTTGGAGAAATTTGGAATTTGTGCTTTTTGCAGGATTTTTGTGTAAATTTGATAGACTGCCGTTACTCTGCCCGATTTTCGTACGATTTCTGATTTTTCCGAAATTGATAGATTGAATTGATATGTGCATGACTATTGATATGACTGTTCTAGATTGCTTTAATATGGATTATTGAATTGATTATTGAATTGACTATTGATACTGAAATACAAGTGGAACCTGGTTGAACGTTGGTTGGAGATTGATTGACCTGTACAGGATGGTGGGCCGACGGGCTTTCCTTTAAACCATTGATTATTGATATAACGATTGGGAGTCATAAGGGGTTTATAGATATGCCGACGGGCAGCCGACGGGCAATAGAGTGACGACTCTTTTTATTGAAACCAACGTATGGATATCTACAACAGCAATATGGATTCTACAACAGCAACATAGCCAGTTGTTTGTACTTGTTCAGTATTATAGTATTGAAATGCATGTTTACTATATTAACTTATGGATTTATTGATTTATCGATATCTACTTTATTGATTTGATCGGATTTACTGTTTCGTACGGATTTATAGATTTCATTGATTGATCGTTGAGCATGGATAATATTGATTATTGATTATTGACATTGATTTGGATAGAATGGATATACTCATTGATACTATTGATTCTGCATTGTATTGATTGCTACATTTGAGTTACTGATGGGATATCGTATTTCTTTCATCGACTTAATAGTATAGATTTGATTTGATTGATTGATTTGACGGATTGTTTTGACGGACGGATTGACTGATTTGTCGGATCGATTGATTTTCTACTGTGTACGGATTTCTTCGAGATTGACGTGTATCGATCTAGTTGATTTATCAATTTGCCTGCCGCTGCATTGACTGGTTTTATTGACTATTGATTTCTGGATTGCATTGACTCATTGACCATTGACTGAAATGGATTTAATTGACTGACATGCATATTGATAGCATCGCCGTGCTTTGATTTCAGTTATAAGTATTAGGTGACCTGCTGGGCTTTGTAAAGCTCATTATATGTGGTTGATATTTTCAGGTCAGGGCTTGGGAGCAGGAGATAGGAATTGATCCAGATATTCAGGTTTTGTTCTTTTGGTCGATTAGGGATTCTTTTGTACTCAGGACAGGATAGATTTCTTTACTTGTATTGATAATATAGTTCCTGAGTGTTGTACATGATGTTTTGGAGATATGAATCGGCTTGTTTATTGATATTTTAAATTTTATAGATGTTTGTTAGATTGTTAATTGAAGGTTTTAGAAACTCTGGTAAATTGTTTGAGAAATTAATCGACATTCTTTCCAAGTTAGATCTTGGGGCATCACAATTGGTATCAGAGCAGTGTTATTGGAAGAATGAATTATTACCAGTGTTGTAGGATTGGATTGAGAATTAGGTAGATTGGGTAGCTTTAAGAGCATCATTGGAATACATCGTTGCATGTGTGTATCATTTGTTCTAAATTATGCAGGTGAAAAGATATGGATCCTCCGGCTGAATCCAGTGTACCGAATGAGCAACACAGCGCAGCTCCAGTACCTTCAGAGAGTATGATGCAGTTGGCTACTGCGATTGCACATGTTATGGGTGATGCGCAGAGCAAAATGAGTGGGAGCAAAGAGGAAGAAGCTGATATACACTTGCAGATGTTTCACAAGCTAAAGCCTCCGTTGTTCAAAGGGGCTATGGGACCCCAAGCTGCTGAGGATTGGATCATGAGAGTGGAAATGATTTTTGACAGCATGCAGTGTCCAGGGAATAGAAAGGTACCATTAACTGTATTCCTGTTTGAGGGTGAGGCGGAGAGATGGTGGATCAGACAGCAGAGAGAGAAATTTCAGGGGAAGAATAATGCTGAGATCACCTGGGATGAGTTCACTGCAGTGTTCAGGATGTGGTTTGTACCACCGTCAGCTCAGTGACAGATACAGGAAGCTTTCATGAGATTGGAGCAAGGCCGCAAGTCAGTGATGCAGTACGAGGCCGAGTTTACTGCACTTGCGAGGTATGCTGCTCATTTGATTCCTACTACTGAGGAAAAGTGTTATAGATTTCTGCACGGATTGAACAGAGAGCTGAGACACCCACTTGTACCCTTTCGGATCCATGAGTTTTCTGAGCTGGTGGAGCGGGCTCGATTGATAGAGATTGACTTGGCGACACTGGTATCGAGGTACGAGGATACCAGGAGGAGGAGAGATGAGGTACGACAAGATGATTATGGTAGAGACAGAGATAGAGAGAAGAGAAGCAAGTATGATGATTCGAAGGGATCTGCATCACGATCTGCATCAGTAGTATCGTCTGGTAGTTCTGGAGCGTGCATTCACTGTGGTAGACGACATGCAGGTCGGTGCTACCTGTTGACGGGGCAGTGTTTTCACTGTGGATAGCTAGGGCACAGAGCAGCAGATTGTCCTCAGAAAGGACTGGGTGGAAGGACTGATTCTGGCACGAGTACAGGGCAACAGAGGACTGTTGGCTCAAGGGTTTACAGGGAGAGATCAGGGAATCGGATGGATGATAGGACTGTCAGAGATCAGAGAGAGACAGTTGCACCACGACCTCCTACACTTCCTCCAGTGGTGCCACGCATCTACAGTCTATAGAGTGTACAGCATCGTGAGGATCAACAACGACCAAAAGGTTCTACTGGTAAGATTGATTTGACTAACCGATTGATATTGACATATGAACATTGCATATTGACATTCGATTGATTGCATTGGATGTTTTGTATGGATTTCGACGAGTTTTGATTTGGATTTGGATTTGGATCGATTTGTTTTGCGTTGTTTTGCTTCGTACCTGTAGGGAAATGTTGGGATGACATTTTTCTAAGGTGGGGAGATTGTGAGATCTCGTTCCCTTACTGTTCCTCTATGATTTGGATTTTCCTCCCAGGATCGTCCAGGACGATGTTGAGATCGTCCAGGCCGATCAGTGCATTGAAAACAGCTGATTTCTGGAGTACTTTCTGGAGCGATTTCTGGACAGGATCGTCCGGGACGATATTGATATCGTCCAGGCCGATCGGTACTGTTCAAAATATCTTCCTGAACATAGCCCTGGGAACGGTCCAGGACGATCAAAATTGGTCTGATCGTCCCGGGACGATATGACGATTGGCCGGGCCGATCTGAGTTTTATAAAGTTGAAATCAGTCGTTTTGAGGAGAGAGAAAAATCAAATTTATAAAATCAGATATTTTGAGGAGAGAGAAAGAGAAAGGGAAAAGATGAAAAGCTGGTTTTCGGAGGCCGCGGAGCGCTTTTCGTCCGACGCTGCTGTTGGGAAAAGTGAAGATCTCGTGGTAAATACTCTGAATCCTGTTTCTGTTTTCAGAGATATTGAGTTTTGATCGAGTTGTGCACTGTTTTGTGTTTTCGTAGTCGAATTTTGGACATGATTTTGATTTGACACAACTTTCACCGCACAACTTTTGGTATGTTATTGATATGACTATTGTACACGATTTGAGTATTTTCTACGACGATTTTACCGGTCAGAATTGATTTTACACGATTTTAATTGAATAGAAAAATATCAGGACTTGATTTGATTTGGATTCTATAGAATAATAGTCTTGTATTGATGTCGTGAATATTCCATTGTAATTTGGAGAAATTTGGAATTTGTGCTTTTTGCAGGATTTTTATGTAAATTTGATAGACTGCCGTTACTCTGCCCGATTTTCGTACGATTTCTGATTTTCCCGAAATTGATAGATTGAATTGATATGTGCATGACTATTGATATGACTGTTCTAGATTGCTTTAATATGGATTATTGAATTAATTATTGAATTGACTATTGATACTGAAATACAAGTGGAACCTGGTTGAACGTTGGTTGGAGATTGATTGACCTGTACGGGATGGTGGGCTGACGGGCTTTCCTTTAAACCATTGATTATTGATATAACGATTGGGAGTCATAAGGGGTTTATAGATATGCCGACGGGCGGCCGACGGGCGGCCGACGGGCAATAGAGTGACGACTCTTTTTATTGAAACCAACGTATGGATATCTACAACAGCAATATGGATTCTACAACAGCAACATAGCCAGTTGTTTGTACTTGTTCAGTATTATAGTATTGAAATGCATGTTTACTATATTAACTTATGGATTTATTGATTTATCGATATCTACTTTATTGATTTGATCGGATTTACTGTTTCGTACGGATTTATAGATTTCATTGATTGATCGTTGAGCATGGATAATATTGATTATTGATTATTGACATTGATTTGGATAGAATGGATATACTCATTGATACTATTGATTCTGCATTGTATTGATTGCTACATTTGAGTTACTGATAGGATATCGTATTGCTTTCATCGACTTAATAGTATAGATTTGATTTGATTGATTGATTTGACGGATTGATTTGACGGATGGATTGACTGATTTGTCGGATCGATTGATTTTCTACTGTGTACGGATTTCTTCGAGATTGACGTGTATCGATTGAGTTGATTTACCGATTTGCCTGCCGCTGCATTGACTGGTTTTATTGACTATTGATTTCCGGATTGCATTGACTCATTGACCATTGACTGAAATGGATTTAATTGACTGACATGCATATTGATAGCATCGCCGTGCTTTGATTTCAGTTATAGGTATTAGGTGACCTGTTGGGCTTTGTAAAGCTCATTATATGTGGTTGATATTTTCAGGTCAGGGCTTGGGAGTAGGAGATAGGAATTGATCCAGATCTTCAGGTTTTGTTCTTTTGGTCGATTAGAGATTCTTTTGTACTCAGGACAGGATAGATTTCTTTACTTGTATTGATAATATAGTTCCTGAGTGTTGTACATGATGTTTTGGAGATATGAATCGACTTGTATATTGATGTTTTAAATTTTATAGATGTTTGTTAGATTGTTAATTGAAGGTTTTAGAAACTCTGATAAATTATTTGAGAAATTGATTGACATTCTTTCCAAGTTAGATCTTGGGGCATCACAGCTCGGACGTCGAGGTAAGGGACGGGCATATACAATTCATTATTATTCTTTTTTATAACTTATATTAATTATAATAATAATAATTAAATAATTATTATTGATAATTAATTATTAATTAACAACTAACTATAATTAATAAACTAATTATAATTATAATTAATCAATGATTAATAATAATTAATAATTACTAATTAATTATAATTAGATAATTAATTATTATAATAATTAAATAACTATTAAATATAATTAATAATAATTATAATAAAAATAATAATGGATAGGATTAGGGATTTACGGCTTAAATCCCGTATTTACTAAATCCCTAAGTTCGGTGGATTTATGGGATTCGGCCGAAGAAGCACCCGAAAGGTAGAAAGTTACCTTCACAGCCACGAGTTCCTGTTGTTGCTGCCGATCCAAATGCCGTAACTTTCGATCTAGGAGGAAGGGAAAGTCGGTCTAGGAGCAAAGTCGGACAGTGACTGAGGAGTCGTGTTGGGCTCGGGATTCGGCTGGAGAGGAAGCCGAACGGGGGAGCTTGACCGGACGGGGTCGGACGGCTACAGGTAGGCACGACTGGTCTCCCTCTCCCTTTCTCTCTCTCTCTCTCTCTCTCTCTCTCTCTCTCTCTCTCTCTCTCTCTCTCTCTCTCTCTCTCTCTCTCTCTCTCTCTCTCTCTCTCTACGGGATTTGGCCGAACTGGCGCGGGTAAGGGAGAAAGTTGCGATCACAGCAAGCGAGCACCCGTTGCGGCTTCCGATCAAAATTTCTAACTTCCGCTCCAACAGGGAATGACAAGTTGTCGAAGGAACAAAGCCGACCAGCTACGGAGGAGTCGGAGAAGGGGCGATCGAGAGGGAGAATGGGAATGATCCAGGGATCGGAGAGGAAGAGAGGAATGGGGGTCGTGGGATTTTTGCGAATGGGAGAGAGCCGAGCACCGGGTATTTAACGATGAGAATGGGAGTGGGATCGAGGGATCGACGCAGGATTAGCGGAGGAAGCGATTGTTTTGGCGCCGAATTCAGCGGGATATCAGGAAGGCCTCGGCGGGATTTCTGCCAGCATTCGTGGATCCGATATGTATTATTTTGATCATTTTGTTTTTGTTCCTTCGATACAGAGGTTAACAATATTCTTCTCATTGATAAGATTAGAGCATGTGTTAAAGGTAAAATTGTATTATGGAGGCCAACCTTATAGAGTCTAAAGGTTTTCTTTTGAGTAGATCTAAAGTTTAATATATAGAGTGTAATTTTAATAGTAATATATCTAGTTAAGAGATTGTGACTTTGGGCAATCAAGTCATTAATAAGAGTATACATTTTAGATATCTAGGATCTATTATTCGTAGTGATTGTGAAATATATATGGATATTATTAGCATATTTCAAGTTGGATGGTTGTTGTGAAGAAATGCATTGGGCTTTTTATTTGATAGAAAAGTCCTCAAATTTAAGGAAAAATTCTATAAGATTGTGATGAGCCTACAATGCTTTATGGTGTAGAATGTTGGCAATTAAAAGAGAAGCGTGTTATTAAGTTTAGTATTGTAGAGATGATAATGCTCAGGTGGATAAGTATTGACTTTACTCTTAGAGATAGGATATGAAATGAGCATATATGTGAAAGGTTAGAGTAGCTCCAGTGAAAGATAAGATTAGAGAAAGTCGTCTTAGATAGTTTGGTCATGTATCATTATTATATGGTTTAGGTGGAGGAGTGCATTGAGCATTTTGTGTGATAGAAAAGTCCCCCTCAAACTTAAGGGAAAATTCTATAAGATTCTGGTGAGATCTAAAATGCTTTATGGTGCATAATATTGGCCTTTAAAAGAGAAGCATAATATTAAGTTAAGTGAAAAAAAAAAACTTAAAAATTAAAAAAAAATATTAATTGTTGCAAAGATGCGGATGCTCAGGTGGATGATTAGCTTTGTCTTAGAGACATGATACGAAATGAGCATATACATGAAAATGTTAGAGTAGCTCCAGTGGAAATTAGATTAGAGAAAGTAGGCTTAGATAGTTCGGTCATAAATCATTACTGTATATCTTGATTTTTATGAGATGTTATCTCAAATTTTTTTTATGAAGACAGTTTTACATGAATAACATTAAATTTATACAAATCTCACTGTTTAGTTGTAGGAATTTATAGCTCAAGTGAGTTATGAATATTCAAAGTCATAGAAATTGGATGTATAACCAGTTGTTGCCATGACGTAAGACGTTAACAAATGAATTTTTGGATGGAGTGAATTTTTTCATCCAAGCAGACTGTCAATTACCTTTCTTTACGCATATATTTTTGTACAACATTTTATTCTCCTTAGAGTATGGTAGTTACTTTTTTTTCTTATAGCATAATCTTATAGCATAATAGTAGTAAACACATGTTTTTTCCTTACATCATAGCAGTACTTGTACTACTTATAATCGCATTTTCATAACTAAACTAATTTTTTATTTTATTTTTTGCAGATGGCTTTTAGTGGTGATGAGCCCCCTAGGCGGTCAATCATACACATATTCAAGCGCAAGAAGAACATTGGAGGACAATCCTATAGGGGTGAAGGTACTAAGGGAAACTTTTCCAGCCTGCCACCCATACCCAACCTAACCCCCCTTTCCCCACACCTCCTGCAGGGAGTCCCCAGCTTTACTTCCAAAACTCCTGCTTTCCCTCACCAGACCCTAAGTAAATGGCTCCCTTTTACCCATACTACCCTCCACCATTTTCTCAGGGTGTCCCTTCTACTTATCCATATCCATCATATATATGATAATGTATTTAGGAAACAAGCTTTTATTTTATCTAGAGAAAATTAATGAATTGATCCCTTTAACTTTTCTGACGGATCCAAATAGTCTTTGACTTTATGCAGAAGTACAGTAGATTTTATTTTATTTTCTAAAAATTTGAATCAATCAAGATAAATTCATATTCTAATACACAATTTTTTTGGTAACCAAAAAATGGAGGTGAGCTATGAATCATAGAAGATTTACAATGATAAAAAAATTACATCACTTGCATAGAAATTGATACGACATCGCAAAATCATCTTGATCGGGCACGAATCTCGAGGAAAAACTAGTTGGAAGCTTCAAAAATTAATTTCGGGAGCATATGAACTCCGATTTCAGCGAGCTTACAGTCAAACTGAGCGTCTCGGAAATACGAACCCAACGACACCAAGATCAACCCAATCCGAGCCCAAATGAGTCCGAATCAAAGGTTCGAAGCGCTGTTGGAAGGTTCAAACCGCAATTTGAGTTACCAAACGGTCTCTGATTTTGACGAGCTTATACTCAAATCGAACGGCTCGACGAGACAAATCCAACGAGCCTAAGATCATCAAATTCGGACATCATTAAGGCCTTCAAATGTCCAACGAACGGTGCATGATCAAAGGATTCGATATCGGCCGTCCATTCAAACCACTCCATGTTCGCCCTTGATCTCACGCCTATTTACGGGCTATGCCACTCCAGAAAAACTATAAATAGAGCCCTCATTCTACACCAAGGGGACTCAAGTGAAGAGAGAGAAGAAGAAGAGGAGAAAGGGGAAAAGGAGATTCCTCACCTCCTCGACCACCGCCGGAGCTCTTCCTGCCGCCTAAAGACGCCGGAACTCTGCCGGATTTTCAGGAAACGCAGGAATTCTGCACATCTTCCATGGGATGCTGAAATTCTTCCCAATTTACAAGAGAGTTCCTTCCTGACGCCGAAACTCCGCCCAAGTGAAGCCGGAGTTCTCCTCTGCCACCAAAGACGTCGGACTTCTACCCGACATCGGACCTTCACTATTCGTCAAGTTTCTACCCAACGCCGGACTTCTACCGGTTATCGGACTTCGCTGGACGTCTATGCGAAGATGCATTTCTTTCCATTGCTGGACTTCTACCTGACGCTGTCCTATTGATCTTCGTCGTCAGGCTACAGTCCTTCCGACCTCCGTCGCCAGCCGACTACGGTCCTCCTGACTTACGTCGCCTGCAGACTGCATTCTTTCCGACCTCCGTCGCCCGCCGACTACGGTCCTCCTGACTTACGTCGCCCGCCGACTACAGTCCTCCGTCGCCAGCTGTCTACGATCTTCCTGACCTACGTCGCCCGCCGACTGCAATCCTTCTAACAAAGCGAACATGTCAATAGTGATTCTTTGTATTTACATCATGTAATGTACTCCACAAGATGTACATCAAGCTAAGACCTTCCACCAAGGAAGGGCCTCATTTGTAATCGACTGCAATACTAGTGGATTCATTCAAGCTGGGCTAGGCCCCGTGGTTTTTCCCCCCTTTTCAGGGGTTTTCCACGTAAAAATCTTGGTGTCTTATAAATGCTAGACCCTCTCTCCTTATCTGATTGCGTGCCGGATTTTCGTACAACGCTAAGACGATAAACTTTATATTTCTCTACCGCCGCGAATACTCCTGGACGCAATAGAAATAAAATATTATAAAATAGAATGGTGTTACAGAAGACTTGGCAATATTCACGCTCGAGTCGATCAGAAATGTGGATCTTCACCTCCATAAAAGCTGGAAATTAAGCTCATGGTGGTCACCGGGCCACTTGCATAGCTTATTTTCTCTGATATTTCCCTCCTAAAGCCATTCGCTCGGCACAAATTTGGAAGGAAAGCTCCTGCAGGATAAAATTCTAGCCAAAAATTAGTTTTCGATGGAAGAAGATCGAAAGTCCTTTTCTTTGATATTTAAATAAATAACAAACCACCTTCGCCGGCGGCAATGGTGAAGTAAAGATCGACAATGTTGGGGCAGTTCAGGAAGCATTCCGGCGAGCAGAGTCGGCCCAAGAACCGCCGGTCGAGTAGTGAATCCAAAGAGATGCCAACCATTTCCCGCTCTAGACTGCAGGCTGCAATGCACGCATTAGTCTCAACCAAGCCGACCATCACGGTGGCTTTCAAACTGGAGGTCCGGCACGTGTATACCTCCTCACCCAGGCCCACCCCTCGCACGTCCTTCTTCAGAAGGCAACGTAAGCCGTTGGAAGACACTGCAAAGGCGCACGTGCTTCGATCCAGTTGTTCGCAGGTCATCCTACCTGTAATATTATAAGATAAGCAGAGCACAAATATTAAATATTTTTATGTTAAAAAATAATAAAAAATCAATGATAAATAATGCATATTAATGACCGAGCACAACTCTGACGAAGAGCGCGAAGGATAGAAAGAGGAAGACGAACTGCTTCGAGAGCGAGGTGGCCATTAATGATCTTCGCTTTCTACTGAAAGGAAGTTCTTCTCCTGATAATCAGATATTGAATAACAAAGTGTATTTATAGCAAAGAAGGTCGGGCCGAGAGATTTTCGTTAATATTTTAACTGAATATTATTATCTTCTCCTGATCGATGAAGAATTGTTCATTTCAACTTCAAGTGGGCAATATATAGATATTAAGGAAACCGGATGACCCCATCCATTGAGACGGGAAGGATGCTACCATGCATGCATTGGCACTATATAAATATAATATATAAAACTTATATAAAAGGTGCTGGAGGGCATTATGCTACCATGCATATATATATATATATATATATATATATATATATATATATATATATATATATATATATATATATATATTAATGAAGCAGGAGGGCCGGTTGCTACGATGCAATGATGCAATGATTTAAAAGTGCCTGAAGGGCTGGATGCCACCATACATTCAGAGAAAAACAAGATATTAGGTACATTATCCACCATAAAGTATTGCAGATTTCACCATCATCTTATCAAACTTATCCTTATGCTTGAGGGGCTCTTTTATATTATAACATGCCTGATGCATTCCTTCATTTTAATCATCCAACTTGAATTCTAATAATAATATTTTTCATATATATTCACCATCGTTTTGAATAATAGACCTGAGATTTCTAAAATGTGCATTTTTTTTTAATAATTTGGTCACCCAAACACACAGACCCACCATTAGATATATTACTAAAAATATTATACTCCATGTATTCAATTTTAGATGTGTTGCGTCCAGGAGTATTTGCGGCGGTAGAGAAATATCATATTTATCGTCTTAGCGTTGTACGAAAATCCAGCACGCAATCAGATAAGGAGAGATCGAGGGTCTAGCATTTATGAGACACCAAGATTTTTACGTGGAAAACCATTGAAAAAGGGGGAAAAAACCACGGGGCCTAGCCCAGTTTGAACGAATCCACTAATATTTGCAGTTGATTACAAATGAGGCCCTTCTTTGGGAGAAGGCCTTAGCTTGATGCACATCTTATAGAGTACATTACATGATATAAATACAAAGAGTTACTATTGACGTATTCGCTTCGTTGGAAGGGCTGTAGTCGGCGGGCGACGAAAGTTAGGAGGACCGTAGTCAGCTGGCGACGGAGATCGGAAGGACTGTAGTCGGCGGGCGACGTAAGCCAGGAGGACCGTAATTGGCTGGCGACGGAGGTCAGAAAGACTGTAGTTGGCGGGCGACATAGGTCAGGAGGACCGTAGTTGACGGGCGACGGAGGTCGGAAGGACTGTAGTCAACGGGCGACGTAAGCCAGGAGGACCGTAGTCGGCGGGCGACACTGTAGTCGGCGGGAGACATAAGTTAGGAGGACCGTAGTCGATGGGCGACGGAGGTCGAAAGGACTGTAGTCTGACGACGAAGATCAGAAGGACAGCGTCAGGTAGAAGTCCAATAATGGAAAGAAATGCATCTTCGCATAGACGTCCAGCGAAGTCCGATAACCGGTAAAAGTCCGGCGTCGGGTATAAACTTGGCGAAGAGTGAAGGTTTGACGCCGGGTAGAAGTCTGACGTCTGTTGGTGGCAGAGGAGAGCTCCGGCTTCCCTTGGGCGGAGTTTCGGCGTCAGGAGGGAACTTTGTTGTAAATTGAGAAGAATTTCAGCATCACGTGGAAGTTGGGCAGAATTCCTTCGTTCTCCAGAATATCATGCAGAATCCCTGCGTGTTCGGGAGGCAGGACAAACTCCGACGGTGGTCGAGGAGGAGAGGATTCTCCTTTTCCCCTTTCTCCTCTTCTTCTTCTCTCTCTTCACTTGAGTCTCCTTTGTGTAGAATGAGGGCTCTATTTATAGTTTTTCTGGAGTGGCATGGCTTGTAAATAGGTGTGAGATCATGGGCAAATTGAGATATAGTTATTTGAATGGACGACCGATATTGAACCCTTCGCGCGCGGTTATGGATTTGAATTTTTTTTAAATTGAGTGGGGCCCACAAAAATCCGAAAAATTCCCAAAAAAATTCTAAAAAATCCAAAAAAATTCCATAAAATGCAGAAAATTTTGAAAAAATATAAAAAAATGTGGGAAATTCAAAAATTCTAGAGAACTCTAGAAACGTCTCATCTTCTCTCCAAAAAAGTATAAATAGGCCCCCTAGGCCTTTAGAAAAATTGCCTCTTCTCTTATTATATCCCTCTGGCTCTCTAGCGGATGAGGCTTCCGCTATTTACGAGTGGGAAATTTCCCCCGCTCGAATTAGCGCCCCTCCTCTTGTGCATGAGTTACGGGATTTTTCTTCCTTTCCCCATGGCTTTCTGACGGTTGAGGCTTCCGCTATTTGCGAGTGGGAAATTTTCCCTGCTCGACTTAGCGCCCCTCCTCTCATGCAGGAGTTACGGGATTTTTCTTAATTCCCCCACGGCTTTCTGACGGTTGAGGCTTCCGTTATTTGTGAGTGGGAAATTTCCCCTGCTCGAATTAGCGCCCCTCCTCTCATGCAGGAGTTACGGGATTTTTCTTCCTTCCCCCACGGCTTTCTAACGGTTGAGGCTTCCGCTATTTGCGAGTGGGAAACTTCCCCCATTCGAATTAGCACCCCTCCTCTCGTGCAGGAGTTACGAGATTTTTCTTCTCCCCCCTATTCTTTGAGAGATCTGTTGAACTACAGAAATATGGCATCGGGTAGAAATACGGCATCGGGCAGAAGACCGATGAAAGTCCATTGACGGACATAAGTTCAACGACAGGTAGAATTCTGACGTCCGGTGGAAGACCGACGAAAATTCATCGATGAGCAGAAGTTCGACGACGAGTAGGAGCCTGCTGACGAGCAGAAGTCCAACGACAGGGAGAAGTCCGGAGTCAGGTAGAAGTTCAAAGTCGGGTAGAAGATCGATGAAAGTTTGTCAACGAGTAGAAGTCCGACGACGATTAGGAGTCTGCTGATGAGCAGAAGTCCGATGACAGGGAGAAGTCCGATGTCGGGTAGAAGTTCAACATCGGGTAGAAGACCGACGAAAGTTCGTCGTCGATGAACAGAAGTCCGACGACGAGTAGGAGCCCGCTGACGAGCAGAAGTCCGATGATAGGGAGAAGTCCGACGTCGGGTAGAAGACCATCAAAAGTTCGTCGAAGAGCAGAAGTCCGACGACAGGGAGAAGTCCGACGTCGGGTAGAAGTTCAATGTCGGGTAGAAGACCAACAAAAGTTCGTCGACGAGCAGAAGTCTGACGACGAGTAGAAGTCTGACGATAAGGAGAAGTCTAACGTCGGGTAGAAGACCGACAAAAATTCTTTGACGAGCAGAAGTCTGACGACGATTAGAAGTCCGGCATTGCGTAGAAGTACAACGTCGGGTATAAGTCTGTTGAAAGTCCTGTAAGAAAAAAGTTCAGCGATAGGAGAAAATTTAACATCAGGTAGAAATTTAACTTTGTGTAGAAGCCTGATGGAAGTCCATTGACGACATTTTGGTGACATTAACAAAGGATGTATAATCATTCCGAGGTTATTTGTCAGAGCCTTTGCTCGATGATGTTAACTGATATTGGATCCAACAATGATGTAAGACCTATCCGATGTTGTATGTCAGAGCCTTTGCCTGATGATGTCAACATATATGGAAGAGGTCAAGAGAATCCACCAAAGATGTAAGATCTATCCAAGGTTGTATGTCGGAGCCTTTGCTCGACGACGTTAACCTGTGTGGAAGAGGTCGAGAGAATCCACCAAGGATGTGAGACCTTTCCGAGGTTGTATGTCGGAGCCTTTGCTCGACGACGTTAACCTGTGTGGAAGAGGTCGGGAGAATCCACCAAGGATGTGAGACCTTTTTGAGGTTGTATGTCGGAGTCTTTTCTCGATGACGTTAACCTGTGTAGAAGAGGTCGAGAGAATCCACCAAAGATGTGAGACCTTTCCGAGGTTGTATGTCGGAGCCTTTGCTCGACGACGTTAACCTGTGTGGAAGAGGTCGAGAGAATCCACCAAGGATGTGAGACCTTTTTGAGGTTGTATGTCGGAGTCTTTTCTCGATGACGTTAACCTGTGTAGAAGAGGTCGAGAGAATCCACAAAAGATGTGAGACCTTTTCGAGGTTGTATGTCGGAGCCTTTGCTCGACGACGTTAACCTGTGTGAAAGAGGTCGAGAGAATCCACCAAGGATGTAAGACCTATCCGAGGTTGTATATTGGAGCCTTTGCTTGACGATATTAACCTGTATGGAAGAGGTCGAGAGAATCCACCAAGGATGTGAGACCTTTCCGAGGTTGTATGTTGGAGCCCTGCTCGATGACGTTAACCAGTGTGGAAGAGGTCAAGAGAATCCACCAAGGATGTGAGACCTTTCTGAGGTTGTATGTCGGAGCCCTTGCTCGACGATGTGAACCTGTGTGGAAGAGGTCAAGAGAATCCACCAAGGATGTGAGACCTTTCTGAGGTTGTATGTCGGAGCCCTGCTCGATGACGTTAACCTGTGTGGAAGAGGTCGAGAGAATCCACCAAGGATGTGAGACCTTTCCGAGGTCGTATGTCAGAGCCTTTGCTCGACGATGTTAACCTGTGTGGAAGAGGTCAAGAGAATCCACCAAGGATGTGAGACCTTTTCGAGGTTGTATGTTGGAACATTTGCTCGACGACATTTTCCTGTGTGCAAGAGGTCGAGATAATCCACCAAGGATGTGAGACCTTTCCGAGGTTGTATGTCAGAGCCTTTGCTCGACGACGTTAACCTGTGTGGAAGAGGTCGAGAGAATCTACCAAGGATGTGAGACCTTTCCGAGGTTGTATGTCGGAGTCTTTGCTCGATGATGTTAACCTGTGTGGAAGAGGTCAAATCGAATCCCCCTGGGATTGATTTTGCTTTGATTAGGAGAGGGCAAACGTCGTGTATATCCCGAATCAAAGGTGAAGAATGATCTATCTTTAGACCGTTACTGCCTTTTTGAGGATGAGATTAAGACTTTGTCCAAGAAGTAGAGGCCCAACAGGGAACTGTATAAAGGCTTGTAATTGATTGGAAGTATCCTTGCATGTCGCTGGGATTTTCTCGAAATATCATCTTAATATATAAAGCATCGGAGGATCTTTTTGACCAGAATTGGGGTCAAAGTTGCCCCCCCCAGTCCGCATGTAATGCAATAATGACTGATGTTAGGAAGTTGATAAGAGCGATCTTTTGAGATTGGAGCAAAAGTTGCCCCCCAGTCGGGAATCACGTTCCCAAAGACGGCGCCAAACTGTTACGTCCAGGAGTATTTGCGGCGATAGAGAAATATCATATTTATCGTCTTAGCATTGTACGAAAATCCGGCACGCAATCAGATAAGGAGAGAGGGTATATCATTTATGAGACACCAAGATTTTTATGTGGAAAACCCCTGAAAAAGGGGGAAAAAATCACGAGGCCTAGCCCAATTTGAACGAATCCACTAATATTTGTAGTTGATTAACCCTGAGGCCCTTCCTTGGGAGAAGGCCTTAGCTTGATGCACATTTTATAGAGTACATTACATGATATAAATACAAAGAGTTACTATTGACGTATTCGCTTCGTTGGAAGGGCTGTAGTTGGCAAGCGACGGAAGTTAGGAGGACCGTAGTCAGCTGGCGATGGAGGTCGGAAGGACTGTAGTCGGCGAGCGACATAAGCCAGGAGGACCGTAGTCGGCGGGCGACAGAGGTCAGAAAGACTGTAGTCGGCGTGCGACATAGGTCAGGAGGACCATAGTCGACGGGCGACGGAGGTCGGAAGGACTGTAGTCGGCGGGCGACGAAGGTAGAAAAGACTTTAGTCGGCGAGCGACATAAGTCAGGAGGACCGTAGTCGACCGGCGACGGAGGTCGGAATGACTGTAGTCTGACGACGAAAATCAGAAGGACAGCGTCAGGTAGAAGTCCAACAATGGAAAGAAATGCATCTTCGCATAAACGTCCAGGGAAGTTTGATAACCGGTAGAAGTCTGGCGTCGGGTAGAAACTTGGCGAAGAGTGAAGGTCCGACATCGGGTAGAAGTCCGACGTCTGTTGGTGGCAGAGGAGAGCTCCGACTTCACTTGGGCGGAGTTTCGGCGTCAGGAGGGAACTCTGTTGTAAATTGAGAAGAATTTCAGCATCACGTGAAAGTTGGACAGAATTCCTGTGTTCTCCCGAATATCATGCAGAATCCCGGCGTATTCGGGAGGCAGGACGAATTGCGGCGGTGGTCGAGGAGGAGAGGATTCTCCTCTTCCCCTTTCTCCTCTACTTCTTCTCTCTCTTCACTTGAGTCCCCTTTGTGTAGAATGATGGCTCTATTTATAGTTTTTCTGGAGTGACATGGCTTGTAAATAGGTGTGAGATCATGGGCGAATTGAGAGTGGTTTGAATAGACGGCCGATATTGAACCCTTCGATCATGCACCGTTCGTTGGACATTTGAAGTCCTTATTGATGTCGGAATTCAGTGATCTTGAGCTCGTTGGATTCGTCTTGTCGAGCCGCTCGATTCAAGTATAAGCTCGTTAAAATCGGAGACCGTTTGGTAACTCAAATTGCGATTTGAACCTTCCAACAGCGCTTCGGGTCCTTGATTCGGACCCATTTGGGCTCGGATTGGGTTGAATTTGGTGTCGTTGAGTTCGTATTTCCGAGACGCTTAGTTTGACTGTAAGTTTGCTGAAATCGGAGTTCAGGTGCTTCCGAATTTAATTTTTGAAGTTTCCGATTTGGGTTTTGCATCGAGATTCGTGCCCAATCAAGATAATTTCATGATAACGTATGAAGATGTATTAAGAGTAAATAACTCTATAAGACAATAGTAACATGTAGGTATCTGAATTCAGTCTTGAAGAACACCAAGTATGCTAGAAATGTTTTTCTTTTGACACTTACTTTGAAAGCTTTTCTAAAGAGTTTTACATTGATTAACTAGAAATATAAGAAGATAAGAAAGCACTACTTTCAGCACTGCATGCCAGTAATCGTAATTCAGTATCATGCAACTACCTCTTTTTTCTTAGCTTTGTTGCAGCATCTAATCAGTAGATTTTCTTACAATATTGATAAAAATATGTTGATAAAACCTTCATGTTCATGGGAGCTAGCTTCTACAAAATATTAATTCATTTTGATAAGCATATAAATTCTAAAATAACAAACTTGTTTATGAAATTTCTACCCATCAAATGAACATATTTTGACAAGGAAAGAATATTTGGAGGTAGAAAGGATATTATTTATATCCATAGAATATTTTAAGAGTTTTTGCGAGGCTCGGAAGATTATAAAATTTTAATTTTAATTTTAAATAATTTCCTCCTTTTATTAAAATGATGACTTTTTTAAAAAGATAACTGAGAAAAATCTCATTTTTAAATTGAACTATTTGTATCTTAAGTTTAGAAACAAATAACAAAAAAAGTATGGTCTTTTGTAATTTAATCTTTGTATTTGGTGGATGATTTTGATGGATGTATTAGAGAAAATGATTGTGTTGGTTTGTTATAGAGTGTCAACAAAAGAATAAGGCTTTGTTTTTTATGAGTCAAGCCAGATGGGCTTCAAATACATCCTGATTTTTAATTCTGATTATTACTGATATGATTATAGAAAATTTCTATGATTGATATGATTCTTGAGGCAAGATTTGAATTGAAAAAAATTTAAATTAAATTCAGGATCATACGAATTTCAATTTCAGTAAAGTTATAATTGAATTGAATGTATCAACGAGAAAAGCTGTCAACGCTATAAGTGATATGATTCTACTCTAAACGAGCTCAAATCAAAAGTTGAATTATGATTGAAAACTTATGAACATAAATGGATGGACTAAAGAATATCAAGTTATAGCATGCTTATTATCTGATCTAGGGACTTGACAAGACGAATCTATCTAACAAGCACAGGATCATTCGATTATGTCATCGTTAATGCATTCAAATATTTGATAAACAATCTATACGTACGGATCATAGGATAGAGTGCTTTAGATTTTAACCAAATTTATCAAAATGTTTATGTCAAAAAACTATGAATATAACTTCATTCTCTACATAATGGCAAGTTCAAGAGTTGAAAGATTAAAAAACTCTTGTATTTTTCAGCTATCTCTGCCAACAAGCACCGCCAACATTCACTAGACTTCTATTAAATATTTAACATTATTGTTGGGTTTTAATTGATAGTCCTTAGACACTAGACTTTTGTAATTCCTACTAAGAAATCAGAAAATTTTATTGTAACTACTCTCCTTTTTTTCAATTATGAGAAAAGATTATCATTTTACCTTCTATTTTTTAGTGGATTGGTCCCCTAATATTTCTCCTTTCTAAAAATTTCACGTAAAATTTTTTTTTCCTACAATTTTTTTTATATATGCTAAAATATTGTCAAAATAAAAAATATTTATTGCAGGCTAGAATATTCGTGAGGGTAAAGTAGGAAAAACTATGCCGCTTAGTGTTACATGAGTATCTAGTTCACACACAGAAAGAACACAAACATCAGAATTTGTTTATGTGAAAATCAGGGGGCCATGCCCAATTGAAATTGATCAATTAGTATTTGAATAAATTACAAATAATTGATGCATCCTCAAACTTGAGGGCGATTTTATTACAAAACTCGATCAACATGTTGAAATCTAACGACGAACAGGAATCAGATGAAAATTTGGCGACGTTCGGTGGTCGGATATAAATCCGACCTCAGTTGGCAGTCAAGTTGAAGTTAGACATCAGTCAGTGGCTGAGCAGAAATCTTGCGTTAGTTGGTGGCTAGGCAGAAGTCCGCTGAAAATCCGACGAAAGTTTTCGATGGTTTGACAATGGTTGAGGAGAAGTCTGGTGGCAAGAAAATTCTAATTTCTTTCTCTTCATGTTATTCCTTGCTTGTGTTCACTTCAATGAAGAATGATGAGACTATTTATATTTTTTTGGGAGTGGCATGACCAGTAACTAGGAGAGAGATCAATGATATGTTGGGAGTGGTTTGAATGGATAGCCGATATTGATCCCCTTGATTGTGAACCATTTACTGGAAATTTGAATGTCTTAATGATATCAAAATTTGAAGATCTTAGACTCGTTGGATTTGTCTCGTCGAGCCACTCTGTTCAACTATAAGCATGTCACGTTTGAAAATCGTTTGGTCATCCAATTTATGGTTTGAACTATCCAAAGGCGCTTCTGGTATTGCATTTGGACCCATCTAGGCTCGTATTGAGTTGAATTTGGTTTCGTTGGATTCGTCTTTTCGAGAAGTTCAGTTCGATTATAAGTTTCCTGAGATTGGAGTTCATATTGTTCCGGATTTAATGTTGGAAGTTTCCAACTTGACTTTGCCTTGAGATTCGTGCACGATCATGATTAATTTTTAATAATATATCACTTATGAATCTTAATCAAGATAAGATATTTTTAGAGTCCCTAAAAAAAGCTTGTTAATGATGATAAGACGTTGCATTGAAAAACTAATCAATCTTTTTTCTCTTCTTTTCTATTGAAGTGCTTTAAAATGAAGAGTTGAAATACCAATTAAAACTATTTTAAACTTAAAGCATTTTAAAATTAGCCGTTGAAAAATATCATATCTACTCTCATAAACTTAACATTTTTCTTATTATTTATATGTATTATGAGCATAAAATTAGCCGGCGGCGATGTTGAAGTAAAGATCGATAACATTTGGGTAGTTCAGGAAGAATTCTGACGAGTAGAGTTGGCCCTTGAATCTTCGGTCGAATAGTGAATCCGAAGAGATGCTGATCGTTTCTCGCTCTAGACAGCATGCTGCAATGCACACGTCAGTCTCGACCCAGTCGGCCATAATGGCAGCTTTCAATTTGGAGTTCTGGCACATGTATACCTCCTCACCTAGGCTTTCCCCTCACACGTGCTTCTCAAGATGGCAACACAATTCGTTGGAAGACACTGCAAATGCACACTTGCTGCGATCCAGTTGTTCGTAGGTCATCCTTCATGTAATATCATAAGATGAACAAAGCACAAAAATTAATTAATTATTTATCAGAAAATATAATTAAAATCAATTTTAAGTAATGAATATTATTGACCGAGCACTGTTAATAAATTCAAAATCTTTAACTGTATTATTTTTATGAATGTGGCTTTTCATTTGTGTGGATGTGATTTATTTTCTTTTATTAAATGCAGGTAATTGTAAGTGAAAGCGTGTGTGTGAAGTGATGTTTCATTTAAATAAAAGAGTTGTAATGTGAGTATGAGATAATTAATAGAAGAAAATGTTTGTGGGTATTGTGTTCTTCCATTTCTCTTCTTCTTTTTTTTTTTCTTTTACAATTTGGTATCAAAGCGCCATGGCAAATTTTGGAAGTTTTTCGATGGGGTAAATTGTAAAACCCCTCCGAATTTTATTTTTTGATTGCAGTTAGTCTGTACGAACTGACCTTAGTACGAGACGAACTGAAGAAAATTATTAAAATCTGTATGGTTAGTACGGACGAACTGCCTGTACGAACTGAGTAAAATGCAGGTTCCTCGGGACGTACCTGAGTTCGTCCGGGATGAATTTTTGCCCGAGAGCATTGTCCAGGGACGAAATTAATTATCGTTTGTATGCTCGTATCTAGAGAGCTTTGTCCCGGGACGAATGGGGAACATCGTCTGGATGAACGTAAAGATCTTTCCTCTATTAAAAGACCGATTGAGATATTTTGAAGAGAGAGAAAAGTAGGAGAGAGAAAGAGAAGGAAAGAGAAGGAAAAAGCTTGGTTTCGGAGGTCGCGGAGCGATTTTTGTTCGACGTTGCTGTTAGAAGAATTGTTTATCTCGCAGTAAGAAATCCGAATCCTATTTCTAATTTCGAAGATTTCGTGTTTTGATATTTTTCTGCTCAGTTTTGTGTTTCCATTACCGAAATTCTTGCATATCTTTGTATTGACGAAACTTTTACCGCGTAACTTTTGATATGTTATCGAAATGATGATTTTTCACGATTTGAGTAATTTCTAGAAAGTTTTCACCAGATATTTTGAATTATGTGAGATATTATATATAATAAAAAATTATCCAGATGTTGAAAAATATTTCTTCAGTATAAGTAAAGTCTTGAAATGATGTATTATCCGATTTCTAATAATTTGGTAATTTTTTGAAACTGTGTACTTTGATCATGTTCGAGATTTCTGTCGACTGTACGATATTTTAAGAATTTTCTTCAATTGAGATTGTGTTTGTTGATTTCAATATATTAATGAGATGTACATGAAAGTGAATATATGATTGAATATACTATTATTCTGAAAGACAAGAAAAGACTGGTTGAATCGTTGGTTGGAGATTGATTGACCTGTACAGGATGGTTGGCCGACGGGCTTTCCTTTAAAAAAGGTTTGGTGTTATCCTCTATTGATCACGTGCTATAACTATTGGGAGTCATAAGGAGATTATGCCGACGGGTGGCCGACGGGCGAAGAGTGACGACTCTATTATTGAGCCAACGGATACAATGATACATCGATATTAACCTTGAAAAACACCTTAATAGTCAGTGATTGTACTTGTTAAGTAAGACTACTGTACTGGAATGCATGTGTAAAGTATTATTCGTATGATTTCTTTATGGATTTATTAATTACTGTACAAATTTATTGATATCGACGGATTTATTGATCTTGAATTGATTATTGATGGATTTACGGGTTTATTGTTACTGCATGATTTTATTGATATTGCAGATTTTATTGATATTGCATTGATTCATTAATTCATTGATACTACGGATACCGATATTATTGATTCATTGATATATTATGGATTCATTGATTCATTGATACACCGAATACTGACTGATACATATGATATACCAGCATGTGATACGAAATATGCTTTTACTATATTACTGCGATTTCAACTATTCTTATCGATATATTGATTTGATTATTTTATGTGATTCCATATCGATTGATATTATTGACCGGAATTGATTTCCCTTGATACTGACTGATATGATTAATCCGATGATTTCTTTATTGATTTGACGTATGTACTGATTCATTGAGCTTTACGGACTTTTATATTATTTATTGATTCTTCTACTATCGATTGAGGATTTTACTATTTTTGTACTGATTAATGTTTATGCATTGATTATTGATTTTTGTATATGTATATATTAGTATCTGCATAGATTCAATGATCATGTGCAAGTGACTGTTATTGATTTGATTGATTGACATGCATATTGCTTCCGTACCATGCTTTGATTTCAATTGTAGGTTTTTGGTGACCTGCTGGACTATTTAAGCTCATTATATGTGGTTAATATTTTCAGTTCAGGGCAAGGGAGTAGGAGTGTGAGGTTGATTTGAGTTCTTCAAGTTTTTGTTCCTTTTTGTTATAGTTTTTCTTTTGTACTCAGGAATGGATGGAATCATGATTATTGCGTAAATCCTGAGTATTATAAATGAACTTTTGGGAATGAATAGAAATGTTTCTATGATGATTTAAATTATAGAATTTTTGTTAGATTGTTTAATGCTTATTGATGACTATAGATAGCTCTGCTTGTTGATGTTTAATGGATTAAAAGAATAATTCTTCCAAGTTAGATCTTGGGGCGTCACGCAAATACCATTTCCACGACTCATAAAGATAAATTATGACAATTGGAGTATTCAGATGCGGGCATTATTGGCCGCACAAGATGCATGGAAGTCGTTGAGAACGACTTCGTTGAAATGAAAGATACGGTGGGCATGACGGCGAACCAATTAAAGGCATTGAAAGAGACGCGATCGAAGGATAAAATGGCTCTCTACTTGTTATATTAAGCAATAGATGAGTCAGGATTTGAGAAGATTACCGGAGTGACAACTTCAGGGGAAGTGTGGAACACTTTAGAAAAAGTGATCAAAGGTGTCGATCATGTCAAGCACATACGCCTCTAAACTTTGAGCTGTGAATTGAAAGGGATGAAGATGAAAGAGTCAAAAGGTGTATCTGATTACATCACTTGTATGCAGGCCATAGTAAATCAACTCAAGCGAAATGGTGATATGTTAACTGTGAGTCTCCAAAAGGATTTTACTTACGAGGAATAAAATGCAAATGGTGCGACCACTATATCCCGTAGGATAAAATAATCGTAGGCCTTTACACTCTATGTAAGCGACCAATGAAAGAGCAGATTGAGTCATACATATGATTAGCCATGAAGGATAGAGGCTTTCACCTACGCTCCTCGTTGAATAATAATATATATGACCCGATCAAAGTCACGAAATTACTCTTATTTGATGCATTAGCTCAAATAGGGTTTATTTGATGTGGAGATCAGTTTTCCACTGGCGCAAGCCTCCGTGGTTAATTACATCATAGATTTTGGTCTAAGAAAACTCTCAATTAATGATGTTACATTATTCTCTCAAATGGGTTTAATGCATAGGGGGACTTTCTAGGATTTCCTAATCAAAGAGGAAGATAGGCACAATTTGGTTTAATGTGGCTCAAAATCATCACCCGAATGCTATGAAGAAGAGAAAACTGGAGAAAAAAAGAAAGGATAATTGCACCTAAGCATGCTTGAGGAAACGATGGAGGTGGCACCATCCATGTGATGCGGATGAATGGGGCTTATAGCCTCTGAAGAATAAAGAGCCTACCCACCATTAAGGCATATAATAGTACCCCAATACTACTAGTCTTAGACCCTAAATCTATAAGAGATATAGTATCGTACACACAACACTAACATCAACGACCAAACTAATGCAATCTGGACTTACAGCCAGCTAAAACTACCTAGTCATATAAAATCCATAATTTTTGATCCATAGATGGGTAGGTGGATAAATTTTTTGAATTTGAGGCCGACATCTAAAGAGGTTCTTAAGTGGCCTCGTATTTATGAATGGTGTTATGCATCTAAAACTAATATAATTAAATTTTAATTTTAGTTAGTTACTAATGTGATGCATGCTAATTAAAGTATGTAAATCAAATATGATTAGAATTTTAAAAAGGATTATAAAATATTTTTTTAGAAAGATTAAGCTTTCCCAAGTCCGTCACTTTATCCTCATATGTCAGATTATCCAGACTTTATCGGCAGGTGGGGAAGTGTCTAAATAAGGAGGAGAGGATGCATTGATATGCATACGACCTTGGATGATTTTGGCTATTCCCTAAATCATTATATTTCTATGTTATTTATTTCATAAAAAAATTATTATTAATTATGAGTAGAAGAGTTTTGTCCCTAAGACCCTAGCGAGTCAGGCACATGCGCATACAAGAAAGAAACCTATGAAAAACAAATCAGTTCTACCATACAAAAAGAGTAAACAAACCATCACAAAAAAATAAACAATAGAAAGAGAGTGTCTAGAGTCCATAACAAGTTTTATATAATATATATCACAGAGTAAAGAAAAGTAGTGGTGACTGGGCTCCACCGATAATAACCCAGATTCTACTCCTAGGGAACGACACAAATCTTAAAATAAGACATTTTTGTCTCAGTCTTCATCTTCATTTTCTTGATTCGTCTATGGATCATTATTTTTCCTTCGGGCTCCTCGTAATGTGTCCTTCAAAAGGATGCCCAAATGAAAAAAATTCTCTATAAGAAACTTTTTTTTCCCTTTGGACCCTTTTATATTTAAAAATACCTCATTTTATAAATTTTTACAACTCTTATAATGAATCAATTACATCAGAAAAATAAAAATCTAGACTATCTTGCAGGGTTATCCTAAGTAGTTATAATCAATCATCCAAGCAGTTATATACAATAAAATAAAAATACTCAAACCAATCACACTTGGTCGTGCTCTTATTTATTTGAGGGCTACGCAACTGAAGCACCTGTAGTAGTTATATATTATTTTTATTAATTTTAGTTCCTTTTTAGCATTGTGTGAGCATGACCATCTATAAAAAACATCGTCATTATAAAAAGCGTTCCTAACCTATGAATATTCTATCACTCACAATATGGTGTAGAATGAAACTAATAATCATCACATAAAATATCATAGAAAACTAAAGCAAATAATAAAATAAACAGTACATATTTCACATGCAAAGCACCACAACATAGAGATGAAAGAAAGAAAATATCGATCTAACCTAAAGCTAAAAGTCATGTCCTAACAAACAAGTCTAGGAGTGTGTAGTATATTGTATGATTTGTGTATATCATATATAGGATGATTTAGTTAAAGTTATTTGTATTTTGATTTGTCAAAGGCTAAAAGAAAAACTTTAGTTTGAATTTAAATATTATTATCTTAAGATTGATTTTAAAAATTTTATTTTAGTGTTTAGTTGATTACCATTTTTGTTTCTCATCGAGGCCGTGAGATTTATTTCGTCCTCCTTGGAATTAAGTTAATAGCCTCGTAGGCCTAGGTTACCCACATGTAACTATTTTTGTTGGATTAATTTAGTTGGTTATAAATTAGAAAAGAAAGGTGAATTAATTGATTTATTAAAAAAAGAGATATGTTGATTGATTTTAAAAAGTTAGCTTAAGATTTGAACTTTAGAAGTCGTTTATCCTAGCAAATTTTAGTTTAGATTTGCTCTCCTAATTTAGTCTGCATCTTTCAAATTTTAAATATATTGGAGAATGATTAATAAATTAGTTAGACTTAATTTTGATGTATGTTTTAAGTTTGTATTTTAATGATTACATATTTTAATTATGGTGTAATTAAGAATTAAGTGTTTTAATATATTTTGAGTAAGATTATGATTGATTGGTTGATTATTAATAGATTAAGGGACACTAAACCTAAGAAAATGTGTCACTAAGATTTTTATGTTTTGATGTCTCTATCCTATAAGGAGCATGCATCCTAAGTCTATGTTATTTAAGAATCGGTCCTTAATTTTTGTCTTTAGGTGTCACTAAAGTTATGGAATGAAAAGAAATTTTGTTTCTAACCCTTTTGGACTTACGCATATGTAAAGGGGTTTAGGGATCTAAAAGAAATGAAAAGATCCTATTGAAATTGAAGTTTCTACAAGGCCCTAAAAGGTGGGGAGCGTGCA
This sequence comes from Dendrobium huoshanense, assembly GCA_016618105.1. NCBI lineage: Eukaryota > Viridiplantae > Streptophyta > Magnoliopsida > Asparagales > Orchidaceae > Dendrobium > Dendrobium huoshanense. Next base: position 28,233,327 of record CM028350.1, on the reverse strand, counting down.
ACCATGAGGGCTCCTAAAGGCTATCTAAGTTTTAAGGAGACTTACATCACTAGGGGCTATGCCCAGTGGTTCCACTCGTAGCACATCCACCAGATTAAATGGGGGCAACTGATGCTCATATATGACTGTCCATGCTCCTTCACCAAGTGCTCTAATGTTCATTCCCTTTTGCTCTCCAAAAATCACCTTGCAAGATACAGAGAAAGAATAAGAATTGCATTAGAACACATTCATATATAATAAGCAAATAATAAAAATGAAATATAATTAAATAAGAACGTATCTTTTTTTTTTATACTGGTTGAGCCACTTGCCGTTTGAATCTTTCCATTTTGTAAGCATTTTAATCTTAAAGCATAAGTAGAAAAGTAACAGAGAGTCGAGTAAACAGAAAGGCGACAAAATGTTAAAAGAAAGAAAAATAATAATAAAAGGAGTGTAAGTATCTTCTTATTAGGCATGCCTCTTTAAAGCCAAGCATGCCTCTAAAACGCCCTTCACTCCAATTCAATGCAATGTGAATAGGAGAAAAGGGTTTTTTTATGCTATTTGTTATTCCCACGTTCTAAACAAAGCACTCGAAGCATCCATCTCAATCACCCATACTATTCTCCAAAAAAAACTCAAAGTAGAGAAGGGTAAACAAGTTCCAAAAATTAAAGCTCAAACAAGTTTTACTACACATTTATCTAAACTCATCTCTACAAGTAAATACAAATAAAAGAAAGACAACTCACATAAGAAAGATCATTTCGTTCTAAGAAAGGAAATAAAGAGCCCTTTAACAAAAAGTTATTTATAAAATTTTCAATCATAAAATAACTTATGAAATTCAGATGAGCCCTCTTTCCGACAAAAAGAAAAATCAAGTGCTCTTTTTCTTTTGGCGTGGGATGGTAAAACCAAGAAATTTTCATAAAACTCTTTGTTATAAAACATTCACAAAACTTATCACAAAACAACTCATAAAGCATTCTAATAAGAAGAAATACAATAAGCATGACTCTCTAACATAAAATAAATCATAGCATTTTATCAACATAAGACCAACCGAAGTTCTGTCAAATATAAGATAAATCAAAATTCTTTTCATTGAATCATCCATAAGTGTTATAACATAATGTTGACCTCATTTTTGTATGAGGTCACTTGGGCCAATCCTGACCCCAGATCAATTCAATCTACAGACCAATTCAGACTCTAGGAGCCTTCTAGACTTTAGACCCTAGGATCTACTCTAGACCCTAGGACTCTTCTAGACTCCAGACCTTAGGATCAATTTAGATCTTAAGTCAATCCAGACCTTAATTCAATTCAAACTTCAATCAAATCCAGACTTTAAACACATTCAGATTTTTATCTCCAATTCAACCTTATATCCTACCTTTGATCTAGCTCTAAACCTATCCAATCTTTTATAATCACCTAAATGATTAGAAATGACTTGGATAATTCAATGTTAATCATTCAGACTCAAGATCCAATTCAAATCCAGAAATTCAAACTCAAATTCAAGGCCAAAGATCCAAGCCCTGAAAACCTCTTCCAGTGAATTTTCAAACATTTCAAAATCTAATCAAATGACATCCAATTCAGAGTCCGTCAGTTGCATACTGATGGGACATGTCTCTGGAGGCAACCCTCCAAATTTGAGCCCATTCTGAGCTCTCTAACCCTAGTTACTAAATCAAGATCCAAAGGCTGCGAAACCTTCAAATATTTACAGCCTATGCCACTGGACTTGCTATTCGTTGAATTCTTGACTACAGGGTTTTCCCCAAAGCCTCTAGTCACCTCCAGACCCTTGATTATAACCCATTGAACATTAAACTGAATCTTGGTAGACCCAACCTGGCCCCTAGTAGGCTATGGGTCAAAAGTCCAAATCACCTTTTAAGGGAAATATTGAAGTTTTCAAAAATTTCAATATGCCCTTATCAAATTAAACTCCAGAACCTGTCCCAATGCATCCTAATCATCATTAGAAGTGCATTGAACCCAGTCCTTGACCCTGATCAAGCCTTTTTGGCCAAATCGACCTTTTTGACCAAAATACCCTTAAGAGACCAAAATAGTGATTTCAAACCAAACGACCTCCAAATTGAATACAATCACTTCCAGCAAGTTTCAAATATCAAACCAAACTTGTTGGACCCATTTCCAAGCCCTGGGTCAACCTGGTTGACCAAGTCAACTCAGTTGACCCAAATGACCCCTTTAGGGTCCAAATGGGTGTTTTGACCCAAATGACCTCCCCAGGCCATGGAACCACTTCCATTGGTCTTGAAACGTCATTTGAAACCTGTTGGACCCATTTCCAAGCCCTGGGTCAACCTGGTTGACCAAGTCAACTCAGTTGACCCAAATGACCCCTTTAGGGTCCAAATGGGTGTTTTGACCCAAATGACCTCCCCAGGCCATGGAACCACTTCCATTAGTCTTGAAATGTCATTTGAAACCTGTCGAACCCATTTCCAGACCCTGAACCCAGTCGGTTGACCAGGTCAACCAATTTTGGCTTAAGGGCCCATTAAGGGCCCATTAAGCCCTTTTGACTCAAAATGAACCATTCAATCCCTGAAAACACCTCTATCAGTTTTCAAATTTTATTTTAAACCTGACCAACTTGGACCCACCCCTTGAGTCAACCTAGTTGACCCAGTCAACCTAGGTTGACTCAAAATTCCCTTAAGGCCTTAATGGGCTATTTTAGCTCATTCAACCCATTGAATCCATTTCATAGCTCCAAAATCAACTCCTAATGTAGCCTAACCATGCTTTGGGATGTGGGCCTATCAAGCCCATATAGAGTTGACCAAGTCAACTCCAAAGTTGGTCAAATCTTTTTCAAACCCCATATCAAATTCAAACCTTCAAACCCTTCCCTTGGCATGGTTTATGATCCAACCTACTCAACCCCTAGGACCTCTAGGCTGCCACATCAGCAGTCTCCATGGTCAATTGACCAGTCAACACATGGTCAACAAGCCTTTAAGTAGTCAAATCCTTTGGCCCAAGCCATTTCAACTCATTTGAACTCCCATTAACCCACCACTTCAGCTCTTGAACTCCTCCCCATGCCAAGTCAGCTGCCACCTCAGCACCCTTGACCTGTTGACTGGTCAACAAAGTCAAATCAAGCCTTCAAACCCTCCCAAATGGCCATAATCAGCCTTCAATCCCCTTTCCCTTAATTTGAGCTGCTCTAGCCGACCCATTTATCACCTAAAGCTCACTCAAGACCCTCCTAACAAAGATCAGGCCCTGGTTTAGCCTTAAGAGGCAATGGTCCCCCCCACCTCCCTAAAGTTGGCCAATGGTTGGAGGGGCTTTCCCAGCCTTTCTCCCTGCCACCTGATGGCTTGGGACACCTGTCCCTCATCAGGGAGAGCCCCCTGATGCATCCCAGCCATCCATTTGGCTTGGGGACGTTTGAATAGGGAAAATAGGGCCTAATGCCTCTCATTCTAACCCTAACCCTCTCTCTCCACTTAAGCTCTCTCAAGCCCAGCCCCCTGTTCCATTGAGCTCCCCAGACATTTCCCAACTCATCCCCACTCAAATCCGTCCGGTCAAAGCGGTGGCCGACGATCTTCCGGCGAACTCAAGCTTCAATCGGTCCAAGGCTTTTACAAGGAGATTCGTGGAGCATTGGAGCGTGGATTCAACAGGACAAATAAGCGTGGACAGTCTACAAGTTCAGAGAATCCAAAAACGGTCCAAACCGTCCTTTGAATCGCTGTAAAACTCTAACCCTAGCTTAAGACACTTAGTCTAAATAGCTTTCGATTTTGTGCATATTAGGCTAAAATTTTTATTCCCCATAATTTCTATTCGTGTCTTAAATCTAGATTTAAAATTTCATCGATTTTCATCGAGCGAATCGATAGAACAAGCCATTTTAGTGGTTTAGGGTTTTGGCTCGGCTGGCTGATCGCTATACGCGCTTTGGACCGTTGATCTCACGATCAACGGTCCTGATCTGGCTGTACCGCCGTTCCAGCCAGCGGAGGATCTGAAACCGCGTCGTTTCGTGCGTTCGGCTGCATCCAGGCCGTCCGTTCGAATACACGCATGATCGAATGGCGGGTGGGGTCTACTGACTCATTTAAGTGAATAACGCGTGGGCCCCAGCCGCCGCCGCATTTTCGATCTGGCAAATCACGTCGCACCGCGTGGCAGCCCCAACCGCCGTCGCGCATTTGATCGGGTGACCCCCGTGCTGCCACGCGCCCCAGCGGCCTCTGCTCCTGATCGAACGACCCAGGAGCGGCCACGTGGCCGTCAGCTGCCACCGCCGCCGAGGTTGCTGGATGAACCCGGAGACGCCACGTGGAGCCGCCGTCTTTTTTTAAAAAATGTTTTAAAATGAATTTTAAATCCTTTTTAATTACAGATTTCTTTTAAAAATATTTTAAAATTATTTTAAAAATTAAAAAAAAAAATATTTATTATCAAAAAATTAAAGAAGACCTTAATTTAAAATTAATTTTTTTTATTAATGTATTTTGAAATATTTTAAGTATTAATTATTTTAAGTTCTTATTTAATTAAAATAATATTAAGTAAGATTTTTAAAAAAATTTTATTTTAAAATACTTTATGATATTCAAAATATATATGTAAGTTTATATTCAAAATACTTTGATTTAACTTTAATTTTAAAATACTCATTTATCTTAATTAATTTGAATTATATGAATATTATAATACTTAATTAAGTAATTAATTAAATATTATACTAAATATTTTCAAAATTAAAAATTTATTTTCAAATGATTTTAAAAAATCAGTGGATCTCTCAATATTTAAAAATATTTTAGCTTGATAATATTTTGAATTACTTTATATATATATATATATATATTAAAACTATTATAAAAAAAACCTATATGCATTTAGACCTTGAACCTTTGAGAGATCCACCTTGAAACTTTAAACATAGATTTAGGCATTTGAATAGAATTTATGGGGAATTGATTAGTGAATAACTATGTTTTAATTAATTATTCACTAATCACATCATTAGTCATTTCAATTAATGTTAACCCATACATGTTTAGGGAAGCACACACTTGCACTTAGTCTAAGGCTCTCTTAGATCTAGGAATTGGTTGATATTGTATGTTTACTTCATGCTTGGTCAAAGGGTTAGGGAAACTTTGATTTGAATCCATTCAAGTTTAGTGTCATTAAGGACAATAATTAAGGACTTGTTTAGAGAACTTAGAATATTTTCAATAATTAGGATCCACTTCCATTTGAGTTGAAACTTCAAACATTTAAACTTAGTGACATGTACAGCCACTAGGAAAATTTTCACTAAATTTGGAATTCATTAAGATCCCTAATTAATTTTTCTCAAGTTTAAGCCTTAATTAAGCCTCTAAACCTTCCGGAAAATATAATAAATCGCTTTTAAACCCAAAAATGATGTTTAACCCCTCTAAATGACCATAATTAAACCCTTAACCCATGAAAATTAAAACCAAAATTATTTGACAGCAATCTGAACCTTAATCTAATTTTAAGTGAAAATCAATATTTAATTCATTTAATTAATTAAAAAAATATTAAAAATTCCAAAAATTTCCCAAACACTTGGAAATCTCTCCTTAGGTCATTTCTGACCTTTGGAGTTGATTTCAAGGAGTTTGGGACTCATTTGGAGAAAAATCATTAAAATGTCCTCTAATTAAGAAATTCCCAAAAATTCATTAAGTAGTCAAAAGTTCAAACCTTCATAACTAATTCCAGAAAAATCAAAATCACCCAAACTCACTTGCATTCAATTCCTAATAAGCTCTAATATTTATTAAAAATGTTAAACTCCAGAAATCTGCAATATTTCAAAAAGTCAACAAATTGGTCAAACCGTAGTTAAAACTAGTTCAAAACTTCAAACCTTCGTAACTAAATGCAGAAAAATCCGATTTCAACGTACTTACCTTCTAACTGATCGTAGTAAGGTCTAGTATTTTAATAAAATACAAACATTCCAGAATTTGAACTTAATCAAAAAGTCAATTTTCAACCCCTTAATTAAATGATTAAAATATTCAAAAATTCATAAAATTCAAAATCGTTCTGAAACTCCAGAAAATGTTAGTTTAATGTTTAAAACATTCAACAAACCTTTTAAAACACAACAACCATCCTAAAGATGAAGTTTATTGGCTGGACTACTCCGGGCTGCGGGGCTAAGTGTCCTAAGGAGGCTGGTTCCTCGAGCCTGGTAGCACAACGCCACGCATGGATTCCAAGGGGTGTTAAACCTTAAAAATAAATTAATCATTAATTATCTAACCTTTTTAAAACTTCTAATTTAATTACATTAATTTGGTTTATCGGCTGGACTACTCCGGGCTGCGGGGCTAAGTGTCCTAAGGAGGCTGGTTTCTCGAGCCTGGTGGCACAACGCCACGAATCGATTAATGGAAAACTTAAATTAATCAATTTTGAAAATCAGCAACCAAATATTTCTAATAAAATTTATTAATTCTTAAGCCTTAATCAATCTAAAATGTTTAATTATACCGGATATCACTGGGTAACCCAGGCCTACGAGGCTATTAACTTAGCCCCAAGGAAGGTGAAATAAACTTCACGGCCTCGGTATGAAACAAAGGTGGTTTTCCAACAAATAATTAAGAATCAATTTTTAAAAGTTATTTAAAGCCATTAAAACTTAAACTTTAATTAAATCCCTTAAGCCTATCAACCAATTGAACCTTAATCAACTTCAATCTAATGATCCTATTTAGGATATATCCAAACCACACAACCTACCTCACACACTATAGATGGTTTGCTATGACAACCAACTCTAGTTTTAGGCTAGGCCGGTGTTTACTTTTCTGTTGTATGCCGAGTTTTCGAGTTTTCACTGCATGCTGTTTGCTAGTTTAGAATTGATTGATTGTTTATTTATTTACTGCAATCTGTTGAGCACTTTAAATTTCAAATATATTTATTGCTTGAGATTCATCTATCAACTGCTTGAGATTAAATATTAACTGCTTGGGAATATATATATAACTGTTGATTATTAGGATAACCCTGCAGGATCGAGTCTAGATTTTTCAATTTTGATTAATGTAAATTTGATTTAATTTGTGTTGTATTTCAAAGTGATTTGAGTTTGGGATATTGATATCCAACTTGAATTCCAAAGAGGAGAAGACATCCCTAAAGGGGAGAGTCTTCATCCATTTGGAAGATCAAGTTTGGATACTCTTCAAATATCCAAAGAGGAAAGATAACACTCCGATCAAGGGGGAGTTTCTTTTCATTTGGATATCCGGACCCGACGATCCAAGAAGCAGCAGAAGAATGAAGAAGTGGGTAACGAGAAGACCCATTCTCAAAGTCACTTGAGTCTTAAGATAAAATCCGGGTTGTAGTCAGTGGTGCCCGGCCACTTTAATTTTCTGCAAAATTTTGTGATGTAATAATAAGGGGCACTTGCCTACGGACATTCAATTTGATATATTTAATTTGATTGATTTATTTAAATTGATTGCGCATTAGATATACATGCTTTTCTAGTCTTTTTACCTGCATGTCGATTTTGATTTGACCTGGAATCCGATTGTAGGCTCTTAAGAACTTAATAAAATTTTTCTACTTAAATCAAATTAAAAACTTTAAGCTCACATAGAAACTCTAACGAATTTAAGAAGTAAGCCCGGGACCGCCGGGAGTCCTCATTTCATAGCATTCATTCAAATTCAATCTTTTAATCGAGTCGATTAGCATGCATCATATTAGCAACCAATTTAAAAACCTTTAAACCGTTAATTGCATTTGCTTAAGCATCAAACCCAACATAAGTTTAAGGGACCATTTAGGATCTGCTCTAGATGTCGGTCCCGTTCTCAAATACCTTTCTTAAATAACATCCCGACCACTCTACATAAATTGACCGGACTCATAATTTTAAATCGTTTAGGTGGTTTAGCTGGCTCCCCAATCCAGGCCGGGGTAAGACCAGATTCGCATTGCACTAGCTAGGTTCAGGGTGCTAACTTTTAGTGCCCAATTTAGACTTAGGTTCTGAGGCTGGCTCGGGCCATAAGACCTCAATTTTCGGGAATTGAATCCCAAATTTCTAATAAAATTGATTACTTAAACTAAACATCGCTTTCAATCAGATTCGATCCCAACAATTAGAATAGACTGGGGTGTTTCTGAAGTAATTCAGAATCTCAAAACACCTCCTACACTTCTTCCTTTGACTCCAGAAATAAGTGTTCAACCTTGATCCAATCCCGATTGAAAATTCCAACCTTTTTCTTCCTTTGATATCGATCTTTGAAAATCTTAAATAAAATTTACACCGCTATTTTAATCGAGAGTTTTCGTAGGAAATTTCGATTTCCTACGATGTAATTAACTACGAGGGCTTGCGCTCGTAGGAGATTTAGTAACCCAGATCTCATTTTCAAAATCAAAATCTTTCAAAATCTCTAATTAATTATTTTTGGAAAATTTAAAATACAACGATCATTATCGTCATTTTCAAACGATCGATAATGATTGATATCTCCTTTCTTTGGAAAGGTATATCAATTATTATTGTGGATTTGATTATGAAAATAATAATCTTTCATCCGAATTAGCATAGTCAAATAATTTTGAGTTTGACTACGATAATTTGGATAACCTTAAAATTTTGAGATTTGAACCAATTAGTGAATGATATTCTCCCGTTTGGAATAATATATCGTTCCTAATGATTGTGTTAAATTCCAAAACTAAAATTCAAAATTTAATCTTCCCAAAGATAATTAAATATTTTCAAAACTATATATATAAATAAATATTTTTTTAATCAAAACAAAAATGGCGACTCCGCTGGGGATGATCTCTCTCTCCATCTTTAATAGCGGTATAAATTTTATTCTATCGGTAGTTTTGACTACCTTTCTCTCCGTTGGTCCCTCTCCCATTTCTTCCTTGGGTGAGTGTGGCCAACTCAATTAAGGCATGTTAAAAGAGAGGTGAGTGTAGGACTCCTATGTTGAAGTCGGGCTTTGACATTTTGCATCCAAGTTAATTGGTAGAGCGAAAGAGTCAAGCCAAGTCTTTTTGTATATGTTGCAAACTTGCATGCAAGTAAATAACTAGCGTGCTAATTACAGAAGACTTTTCAATTTCAAGATCAAGATTTCAATCCTTTAAGCAAAATTCAATCTCTTTCAAAACCTTTCAAATCAACTTTAATCGTCGTTGTGATGTGTCTTTTATAAAAGTCTATTATAGTTGAACACATGTAATTCAAACTCTTGATCAAACCTGGATTTTGACATTTCACTCTAAGCTAGTCCATGTAGTGAAAGAGTCAAGTCCAGGCCTCCCGATTTCCCTAAATTTTTGTTAACCATTTTATTGAAAATAAAAATCAATATTTTGAGTTTCAAAAATGAAGGAAAATCATTCAAACCAATTTCAATCGTTGTTGCCATGTGTCTTCTATAACATGTTGTAGTTGAACACGTGCAACACAAACTCAAAACTCTCCAATCAATTTTAGGCTTTGACATTTCACCCCTAAACCACTTGTTGGGATGAGAGAGTTAAGCCTAAATCTTGGGATCTTCAGATTAATTTTGTAAACCTACATATTTGAACATCATTCAATATGTTGAGTTTCAAAATCTGATAAAGATCCATTCAATTCCAACCTCAAATTCAAATTCGATCTTAAGTCCAAATTCAAATTCAACTTTAAGATTAAATTCAATCTCAACCTTAAAATCAAGTTTGATTTCGACTTTAAATTCAGTCTCAAATTTGAGTTCAAATTCAAACCTAAACTTTGACATTTTGCCCCAAATCAATTGGTGTAGCAAAAGAGTTAGATTCAACTCTTAACTTAAATTCGTCAATTTTATGAACCACCATGTTCAGTGTAAACTGAATATGACTGAGTTATAAAATTTTGAATAAAGTTAATCAAACTTGAAATTCAAATTCAATTTCTAATCACTGATTCAAATCACTTTCTTAATTCCAGGAAATCGAACACTCAAATGGCTGGGAAACTTGTCTTCTCACTGAATAAAGATGTGCATATAGAAGAAATTCTTAATGGCAATTTAATTCAGTACGAGATAGAATTTCAGAACCTCAAGATTTCAGTTAATGGGGAAACACTGATTGATCTGTCTTCCGCGATACTAGGAAAGTCTCCTTTAGTTGAGATTACTTTAGGGTCAAGAGTTGACTCCCCCATCTCTAAGATGGAGGTCGTTGTCGCCCCTGTACCCACTGTATTCTCTACTCCGGAGGATCAAAACCAGAAGTCAATAATGACAAAAGAGTTACCATCTCAATCCGAGATCGGATCAAGTTCTAACACCCCTGTCGTCGGTAGGAACAAGATGAAGAATTACCTTCGAAGAGCCAGAAAAAGGAATCTTAAGGCTGGAAAGACCGTTGAGTCGGAAGCCTTAGAGAGGACCGACTTCGAGGCCAATCAAGAGTTCGTTGCTCCTTCTACGTACCCTCTCCTTGCACAAAGGAGGGAGGTTGTAGATACGAGAGTGCGATCTTCAATACACCTGCTTGACTACTATACAGAAAGACTCGAGCAAGAAAGGATTGAGCAATCACCAACATTAGGCCAAAGGCCCCCAGCTGAGGGTTATGATCCGTCCACTTTAGTAGAAGAGGTTAAGGCGCGTTACTATACGTGTCCCACTATATCATTTGTAGAGGAGGAGGAGTAGAAACCACTCGGGGTGCCACTCTCTTAACTACTAGTTTAGTGGTAATTTGAGAGGGGAGATAATCTAAGATTATATCAGATAGTGATACCGCCAAAATTTAAATTTCGTCGGGGTCCTATCGCGATTAATCTTTTGATTATAATAATGTCGTGCTTTCTAGGGGCGTTGCAGACCCTATAACAGTCTCTTCCTCTAAAGAGATTATAGGAATTCAATTCCATATTGACAAGGGTCTTGCCACCTAGACTTGCAACTTCTTAAGGAAAGCTTCCGATTTTTCAAGTGTACTGATTTTGAATCTTCAAGATAGTCGATTCTTCTTTTTAATCGAAATTGACCTCTACCTTAAGTTTTAATTTGGAGAGAGTTGTAATTGACTCCATCAAATGTTTGAATACCCCTCCCTCCCACCGCTCTCGTGGGTTGAATTAACTTTCGAATTAAAATCTATTTCAAGATCAAGTTGACTTTAGAAATGAAAATGTTATCAGTCTTCTAGCAATTTTCTATCTTAATAGGAGATTCTCGCATGTCTAAAATCTATTCAATGATTTTCAAAAGTCAAGTTAATACTCTTTTCAAAAAGATTGAATGTGCTTTGAGGATTATTCTTCCTTGTATAAGAGAACGAATTTTTTTTTTCTCTAATACTTGAGATATAATCCCAACATTCAAAATAAAAAGATCAATCAATTAAAGGTATTTGAAAAAAGTGGAGCCTCTCCTCGAATTCAATTGAAATCAAAAGATGAGCGAATGCTCTAAAAAAATTAAAAGATGCGTAAATGCGCCAGAGATCAAGAAATGCACGAAGTGCATAAAAATTCAAAAGATGCGCAATATGTGCCACCAGAAAAGAGAAGAAGAGTGAGATGGCTTCCTTTCTTTGAATCGTTAAATTTCAAAATACCCAATCAACTTTAAATACTTGACTTTGAAAATCCTGAATTCAGATTTTTCAACATGTATGAATTTTCTATCAGATAGAAGAACATATGCAAGAGAATTGAAAAGATTGAATTTCTCTCTTCAACCTAAATGCTTTGAAATAAATTTTTAATTCAAAATCTATACAAGGGAGACCCCAATTTAGTTTCTACGAGACTTGGTCTGGGTAACAAAACTGAAATTCTCTCAAATTAGTCGGAGTCGACTCTTCTCACTCTAATTGATAAATTTGTTCCCACATGTCGTTCCGACAGGGTCCAAATAGTTAGAGGAAATTTTTAATACAAATTTTGAATCTTCTACTCCTGATAAAAATTCAAGTCTTGTCCTTGAGAGAGGTATTTAAGTCCTTGCACAGAGGCATCTCTTCCTTTAAGGCCTTTTCAACAAAATTACACTCTATATTGGGTCATAGATTAACCCCACTAGAGGAGTATTTTGTAATGCTGGGAACTGCCGTTCAAGTTCAAACCACGACTGAGCAGAGTGCCCGACTCCAATTTGAGGAGCTCGAGGCATTGTAGAGCTTTATCTTTAAAGCTCAATAAAGCTCAGAATCGTCTGAAGCCTGATTGGTTAAAGCTTGTGATAAGATAGAGCAACTTAGAACCTTCCAAGGAGGAGACTTGGTCTAGGTTCTTTGGATGCATATCTTAGCCTACCGAGAAATCGGTGGAGGAGTCTGAACCAATACAAGAGTGTCCTCCTGTCGTAGAGACGATCTTTGAGAAAATTCAAACATTAATTGATCAACCCTGGAGAATGCCACCTAATATTTTTAAATGTTAGGGAGGCTCTTCAGGAAGTACCATGCCAGATGAGTGTCAAATTTAAAGTCAATAAAAAGTCTTCGAATTTCCTGGATTAAAGAAATTTCTTAATTCAAAATCAAACATCAGAAACTTTCAAAATTCGCTTAAAAAAAAAATCAAATTCAAAATTCAAAATTCAAAAAATCAAATCAAAACTCAAATTTAAAATTTTTCAAAATCAAATTCAAACTCTTCAAATTCAAACATATTCAAAATTCAAAAATCAAATCAATTTAAATCTCAAATTCCAATTTCAAATCGATCCGCTGTGTAGAGCAAGTTTCCTCTACATACGATCATCCAGACTCGATCCTCTGTGTGAAGCAAGTTTCCTTCACATACGATCATTTCAGACCCGATCCTCTATGTGGAGCAAGTTTCCTCCACATATGATCATTCTAGATCTGATCCTCTATATAGAGCAAGTTTTCTCTACATACGATCATCCAGACTCGATCCTCTGTGTGAAGCAAGTTTCCTTCACATACGATCATTTCAGACCCGATCCTCTATGTGGAGCAAGTTTCCTCCACATATGATCATTCTAGATCTGATCCTCTATATAGAGCAAGTTTCCTCTATATACGATCGTTTAGACTCGATCCTCTGTGTGAAGCAAGTTTCCTTCACATACGATCATTCCAGACCCGATCCTCTATGTGGAGCAAGTTTCCTCCACATATGATCATTCTAGATCTGATCCTCTATATAGAGCAAGTTTCCTCTATATACGATCATTTAGACTCGATCCTCTGTGTGAAGCAAGTTTCCTTCACATACGATCATTCCAGACCCGATCCTCTATGTGGAGCAAGTTTCCTCCACATATGATCATTCTAGATCTGATCCATTATATAGAGCAAGTTTCCTCTATATACGATCGTTTAAACTCGATCTTCTGTGTAAAGCAAGTTTTCTTTACATACGATCAATCCAGACCCGATCATTCGTAGAGCAAGTTTCCTCTACCAATGATCATTCCAGACCTGGTCCTCTATATGGAGCAAGTTTCCTCCATATACGATTATTTCAAACCCGATCCTCTGTGTAGAGCAAGTTTCCTTTACATACGATCATTTCAAACTCGATCCTCTATGTGGAGCAAGTTTCCTCCACATATGATCATCCAGACACGGTTCTTTGTGTAGAGCAAGTTTCCTCTCCATAAGATCGTCCTTTAGTGATGGAGTATGCCCTCAGCGGCACCACCCTAAATCCAAGTCTATATCCGATCTTTCGTGAGAAGCAATGCTTCCTTCTCACAAGATCATCCAATTTTCTTTTCTTTAAGGACAGATGCGAGTAATCGTGCTTTCTCTCCTTAGGATTAGATCCGCTAATGGTGGAGCACGCCCTATGTAGCACCATCCTAGTTTTAAATTCCAGACTAGATCTTTCGTATAGAGCAAGTTTCCTCTCCATAAGATCGTCCTTTAATGATGGAGTACGCCCTCAGTGGCACCATCCTAAATTCAAACTCCATATCTGATCTTTTGTGGGAAGCAATGCTTCGTTCCCACAAGATCATCCAGTTTTCTCTTCCTTAAGGATAGATGTGAGTCATCGTGCTTTCTCTCCTTAGGATTAGACCCACTAGTGGTAGAGTACGCCCCTCGTGACACTACCCTAGTATCAATTTCAATTCGATCCTCTATAGTTAGGAGTTCTTCCTTCCTATACGATCATTCCAATCTTCCTCTCCTTAAGGTTAGGTTTCCTCCTTCCCTTAGGATTAGATCTACTAGTGGTAGAGTACGCCCCGCGTGTCACTACCCTAGTACCAAACTCAAGTATGATCCTCTATAGTTAGGAGTTCTTCCTTCCTATACGATCATTTTAGCCTTCTTAATCATCTAGGGTTAGGTCTTCCCTTCCCCTAGTATCAAATTCAAGATCCAATTCTCTAGGGTTAGGTCTTCCCTTTCCTTAAAACCAATTCAAAACTCAACCCTCTAGGGTTAGGTCTTCCCTTCCCTTAGAATATATTCCAAATTCAAACTCAGAGGTTAGGCCACCCTTTCCTTTAGATTCAAAACTCAAATCTGATCCTTTATATTTAGGAATTCTCTCTTCCTATAGGATCACCTAGTCTTCCTTTTCCTTTAGGGATAGAACCTTTTCTTCCCTTAGGATTCGACTCGCTAGTGGTAGAGTACGCCCTCTGTGGCACTACCCTGGTATCAATTCAAACATCGATTCCCCAGGGATGAACTTTTCATTCCCGTAGGATCAAAACTCCAGACTTGACCCTTTTCGGTCAACGCCAATATGTGCAATAGAACTTTGTTCTATTACACATATTGGGGGTCCATTTGTTGACCTCATTTTTGTATGAGGTCACTTGGGCCAATCCTGACCCCAGATCAATTCAATCTACAGACCAATTCAGACTCTAGGAGCCTTCTAAACTTTAGACCCTAGGATCTACTCTAGACCCTAGGACTCTTCTAGACTCCAGACCTTAGGATCAATTTAGATCTTAAGTCAATCCAGACCTTAATTCAATTCAAACTTCAATCAAATCCAGACTTTAAACACATTCAGATTTTTATCTCCAATTCAACCTTATATCCTACCTTTGATCTAGCTCTAAACCTATCCAATCTTTTATAATCACCTAAATGATTAGAAATGACTTGGATAATTCAATGTTAATCATTCAGACTCAAGATCCAATTCAAATCCAGAAATTCAAACTCAAATTCAAGGCCAAAGATCCAAGCCCTGAAAACCTCTTCCAGTGAATTTTCAAACATTTCAAAATCTAATCAAATGACATCCAATTCAGAGTCCGTCAGTTGCATACTGATGGGACATGTCTCTGGAGGCAACCCTCCAAATTTGAGCCCATTCTGAGCTCTCTAACCCCAGTTACTAAATCAAGATCCAAAGGCTGCGAAACCTTCAAATATTTACAGCCTATGCCACTAGACTTGCTATTCGTTGAATTCTTGACTACAGGGTTTTCCCCAAAGCCTCTAGTCACCTCCAGACCCTTGATTATAACCCATTGAACATTAAACTGCATCTTGGTAGACCCAACCTGGCCCCTAGTAGGCTATGGGTCAAAAGTCCAAATCACCTTTTAAGGGAAATATTGAAGTTTTCAAAAATTTCAATATGCCCTTATCAAATTAAACTCCAGAACCTGTCCCAATGCATCCTAATCATCATTAGAAGTGCATTGAACTCAGTCTCTGACCCTGATCAAGCCTTTTTGGCCAAATCGACCTTTTTGACCAAAATACCCTTAAGAGACCAAAATAGTGATTTCAAACCAAACGACCTCCAAATTGAATACAATCACTTCCAGCAAGTTTCAAATATCAAACCAAACTTGTTGGACCCATTTCCAAGCCCTGGGTCAACCTGGTTGACCAAGTCAACTCAGTTGACCCAAATGACCCCTTTAGGGTCCAAATGGGTGTTTTGACCCAAATGACCTCCCCAGGCCATGGAACCACTTCCATTGGTCTTGAAACGTCATTTGAAACCTGTTGGACCCATTTCCAAGCCCTGGGTCAACCTGGTTGACCAATTCAACTCAGTTGACCCAAATGACCCCTTTAGGGTCCAAATGGGTGTTTTGACCCAAATGACCTTCCCAGGCCATGGAACCACTTCCATTAGTCTTGAAATGTCATTTGAAACCTGTCGAAACCATTTCCAGACCCTGAACCCAGTCGGTTGACCAGGTCAACCAATTTTGGCTTAAGGGCCCATTAAGCCCTTTTGACTCAAAATGAACCATTCAATCCCTGAAAACACCTCTATCAGTTTTCAAATTTTATTTTAAACCTGACCAACTTGGACCCACCCCTTGAGTCAACCTAGTTGACCCAGTCAACCTAGGTTGACTCAAAATTCCCTTAAGGCCTTAATGGGCTATTTTAGCTCATTCAACCCATTGAATCCATTTCATAGCTCCAAAATCAACTCCTAATGTAGCCTAACCATGCTTTGGGATGTGGGCCTATCAAGCCCATATAGAGTTGACCAAGTCAACTCCAAAGTTGGTCAAATCTTTTTCAAACCCCATATCAAATTCAAACCTTCAAACCCTTCCCTTGGCATGGTTTATGATCCAACCTACTCAACCCCTAGGACCTCTAGGCTGCCACATCAGCAGTCTCCATGGTCAATTGACCAGTCAACACATGGTCAACAAGCCTTTAAGTAGTCAAATCCTTTGGCCCAAGCCATTTCAACTCATTTGAACTCCCATTAACCCACCACTTCAGCTCTTGAACTCCTCCCCATGCCAAGTCAGCTGCCACCTCAGCACCCTTGACCTGTTGACTGGTCAATAAAGTCAAATCAAGCCTTCAAACCCTCCCAAATGGCCATAATCAGCCTTCAATCCCCTTTCCCTTGATTTGAGCTGCTCTAGCCGACCCATTTATCACCTAAAGCTCACTCAAGACCCTCCTAACAAAGATCAGGCCCTGGTTTAGCCTTAAGAGGCAATGGTCCCCCCCACCTCCCTAAAGTTGGCCAATGGTTGGAGGGGCTTTCCCAGCCTTTCTCCCTGCCACCTGATGGCTTGGGACACCTGTCCCTCATCAGGGAGAGCCCCCTGATGCATCCCAGCCATCCATTTGGCTTGGGGACGTTTGAATAGGGAAAAGAGGGCCTAATGCCTCTCATTCTAACCCTAACCCTCTCTCTCCACTTAAGCTCTCTCAAGCCCAGCCCCCTGTTCCATTGAGCTCCCCAGACATTTCCCAACTCATCCCCACTCAAATCCGGCCGGTCAAAGCGGTGGCCGACGATCTTCCGGCGAACTCAAGCTTCAATCGGTCCAAGGCTTTTACAAGGAGATTCGTGGAGCATTGGAGCGTGGATTCAACAGGACAAATAAGCGTGGACAATCTACAAGTTCAGAGAATCCAAAAACGGTCCAAACCGTCCTTTGAATCGCTGTAAAACTCTAACCCTAGCTTAAGACACTTAGTCTAAATAGCTTTCGATTTTGTGCATATTAGGCTAAAATTTTTATTCCCCATAATTTCTGTTCGTGTCTTAAATCTAGATTTAAAATTTCATCAATTTTCATCGAGCGAATCGATAGAACAAGCCATTTTAGTGGTTTAGGGTTTCGGCTCGGCTGGCTGATCGCTATACGCGCTTTGGACCGTTTATCTCACGATCAATGGTCCTGATCTGGCTGTTCCGCCGTTCCAGCCAGCGGAGGATCTGAAACCGCGTCGTTTCGTGCGTTCGGCTGCATCCAGGCCGTCCGTTCGAATACACGCATGATCGAATGGCGGGTGGGGTATGCTGACTCATTTAAGTGAATAACGCATGGGCCCCAGCCGCCGCCGCGTTTTCGATCTGGCAAATCCCGTCGCACCGCGTGGCAGCCCCAGCCGCCGCCGCGCATTTGATCGGGTGACCCCCGTGCTGCCACGCGCCCCAGCGGCCTCTGCTCCTGATCGAACGACCCAGGAGCGGCCACGTGGCCGTCAGCTGCCGCCGCCGCCGAGGTTGCTGGACGAACCCGGAGACGCCACGTGGAGTCGCCGTCTTTTTTTAAAAAATGTTTTAAAATGAATTTTAAATCCTTTTTAATTACAGATTTCTTTTAAAAATATTTTAAAATTATTTTAAAAAATAAAAAAAAATATATTTATTATCAGAAAATTAAAGAAGACCTTAATTTAAAATTAATTTTTTTTATTAATGTATTTTGAAATATTTTAAGTATTAATTATTTTAAGTTCTTATTTAATTAAAATAATATTAAGTAAGATTTTAAAAAAAAAATTATTTTAAAATACTTTCTGATATTCAAAATATATATGTAAGTTTATATTCAAAATACTTTGATTTAACTTTAATTTTAAAATACTCATTTATCTTAATTAATTTGAATTATATGAATATTATAATACTTAATTAAGTAATTAATTAAATATTATACTAAATATTTTCAAAATTAAAAATTTATTTTCAAATGATTTTAAAAAATCAGTGGATCTCTCAATATTTAAAAATATTTTAGCTTGATAATATTTTGAATTACTTTATATATATATATATTAAAACTATTATAAAAAAAACCTATATGCATTTAGACCTTGAACCTTTGAGAGATCCACCTTGAAACTTTAAACATAGATTTAGGCATTTGAATGGAATTTATGGGGAATTGATTAGTGAATAACTATGTTTTAATTAATTATTCACTAATCACATCATTAGTTATTTCAATTAATGTTAACCCATACATGTTTAGGGAAGCACACACTTGCACTTAGTCTAAGGCTCTCTTAGATCTAGGAATTGGTTGATATTGTATGTTTACTTCATGCTTGGTCAAAGGGTTAGGGAAACTTTGATTTGAATCCATTCAAGTTTAGTGTCATTAAGGACAATAATTAAGGACTTGTTTAGAGAACTTAGAATATTTTCAATAATTAGGATCCACTTCCATTTGAGTTGAAACTTCAAACATTTAAACTTAGTGACATGTAGAGCCACTAGGAAAATTTTCACTAAATTTGGAATTCATTAAGATCCCTAATTAATTTTTCTCAAGTTTAAGCCTTAATTAAGCCTCTAAACTTTCCGGAAAATATAATAAATCGCTTTTAAACCCAAAAATGATGTTTAACCCCTCTAACTGACCATAATTAAACCCTTAACCCATGAAAATTAAAACCAAAATTATTTGACAGCAATCTGAACCTTAATCTAATTTTAAGTGAAAATCAATATTTAATTCATTTAATTAATTAAAAAAATATTAAAAATTCCAAAAATTTCCCAAACACTTGGAAATCTCTCCTTAGGTCATTTCTGACCTTTGGAGTTGATTTCAAGGAGTTTGGGACTCATTTGGAGAAAAATCATTAAAATGCCCTCTAATTAAGAAATTCCCAAAAATTCATTAAGTAGTCAAAACTTCAAACCTTCATAACTAATTCCAGAAACATCAAAATCACCCAAACTCACTTGCATTCAATTCCTAATAAGCTCTAATATTTATTAAAAATGTTAAACTCCAGAAATCTGCAATATTTCAAAAAGTCAACAAATTGGTCAAACCGTAGTTAAAACTAGTTCAAAACTTCAAACCTTCGTAACTAAATGCAGAAAAATCCGATTTCAACGTACTTACCTTCTAACTGATCATAGTAAGGTCTAGTATTTTAATAAAATACAAACATTCCAGAATTTGAACTTAATCAAAAAGTCAATTTTCAACCCCTTAATTAAATGATTAAAATATTCAAAAATTCATAAAATTCAAAATCATTCTGAAACTCCAGAAAATGTTAGTTTAATGTTTAAAACATTCAACAAACCTTTTAAAACACAACAACCATCCTAAAGATGAAGTTTATTGGCTGGACTACTCCGGGCTGCGGGGCTAAGTGTCCTAAGGAGGCTGGTTCCTCGAGCCTGGTGGCACAACGCCACGAATGGATTCCAATGGGTGTTAAACCTTAAAAATAAATTAATCATTAATTATCTAACCTTTTTAAAACTTCTAATTTAATTACATTAATTTGGTTTATCGGCTGGACTACTCCGGGCTGCGGGGCTAAGTGTCCTAAGGAGGCTGGTTCCTCGAGCCTGGTGGCACAACGCCACGAATCGATTAATGGCAAACTTAAATTAATCAATTTTGAAAATCAGCAACCAAACATTTCTAATAAAATTTATTAATTCTTAAGCCTTAATCAATCTAAAATGTTTAATTATACCGGATACCACTGGGTAACCCAGGCCTACGAGGCTATTAACTTAGCCCCAAGGAAGGTGAAATAAACTTCACGGCCTCGGTATGAAACAAAGGTGGTTTTCCAACAAATAATTAAGAATCAATTTTTAAAAGTTATTTAAAGCCATTAAAACTTAAACTTTAATTAAATCCCTTAAGCCTATCAACCAATTGAACCTTAATCAACTTCAATCTAATGATCCTATTTAGGATATATCCAAACCACACAACCTACCTCACACACTATAGATGGTTTGCTAGGACAACCAACTCTAGTTTTAGGCTAGGCCGGTGTTTACTTTTCTGTTGTATGCCGAGTTTTCGAGTTTTCACTGCATGCTGTTTGCTAGTTTAGAATTGATTGATTGTTTATTTATTTACTGCAATCTGTTGAGCACTTTAAATTTCAAATATATTTATTGCTTGAGATTCATCTATCAACTGCTTGAGATTAAATATTAACTGCTTGGGAATGTATATATAACTGTTGATTATTAGGATAACCCTGCAGGATTGAGTCTAGATTTTTCAATTTTGATTAATGTAAATTTGATTTGATTTGTGTTGTATTTCAAAGTGATTTGAGTTTGGGATATTGATATCCAACTTGAATTCCAAAGAGGAGAAGACATTCCTAAAGGGGAGAGTCTTCGTCCATTTGGAAGATCAAGTTTGGATACTCTTCAAATATCCAAAGAGGAAAGATAACACCCTGATCAAGGGGGAGTTTCTTTTCATTTGAATATCCGGACCCGACGATCCAAGAAGCAGCAGAAGAATGAAGAAGTGGGTAACGAGAAGACCCATTCTCAAAGTCACTTGAGTCTTAAGATAAAATCCAGGTTGTAGTCAGTGGTGCCCGGCCACTTTAATTTTCTGCAAAATTTTGTGATGTAATAATAAGGGGCACTTGCCTACGGACATTCAATTTGATATATTTAATTTGATTGATTTATTTAAATTGATTGCGCATTAGAGATACATGCTTTTCTAGTCTTTTTACCTGCATGTCGATTTTGATTATACCTGGAATCCGATTGTAGGCTCTTAAGGACTTAATAAAATTTTTCTACTTAAATCAAATTAAAAACTTTAAGCTCACATAGAAACTCTAACGAATTTAAGAAGTAAGCCCGGGACCGCCGGGAGTCCTCATTTCATAGCATTCATTCAAATTCAATCTTTTAATCGAGTCGATTAGCATGCATCATATTAGCAACCAATTTAAAAACCTTTAAACCCTTAATTTCATTTGCTTAAGCATCAAACCCAACATAAGTTTAAGGGACCATTTAGGATCTGCTCTAGATGTCGGTCCCGTTCTCAAATACCTTTCTTAAATAACATCCCGACCACTCTACATAAATTGACCGGACTCATAATTTTAAATCGTTTAGGTGGTTTAGCTGGCTCCCCAATCCAGGCCGGGGTAAGACCAGATTCGCATTGCACTAGCTAGGTTCGAGGTGCTAACTTTTAGTGCCCAATTTAGACTTAGGTTCTGAGGCTGGCTCGGGCCATAAGACCTCAATTTTCGGGAATTGAATCCCAAATTTCTAATAAAATTGATTACTTAAACTAAACATCGCTTTCAATCAGATTCGAGCCCAACAATTAGAATAGACTGGGGTGTTTCTGAAGTAATTCAGAATCTCAAAACACCTCCTACACTTCTTCCTTTGACTCCAGAAATAAGTGTTCAACCTTGATCCAATCCCGATTGAAAATTCCAACCTTTTTCTTCCTTTGATATCGATCTTTGAAAATCTTAAATAAAATTTACACCGCTATTTTAATCGAGAGTTTTCGTAGGAAATTTCAATTTCCTGCGATGTAATTAACTACGAGGGCTTGCGCTCGTAGGAGATTTAGTAACCCAGATCTAATTTTCAAAATCAAAATCTTTCAAAATCTCTAATTAATTATTTTTGGAAAATTTAAAATACAACGATCATTATCGTCATTTTCAAACGATCTATAATGATTGATATCTCCTTTCTTTGGAAAGGTATATCAATTATTATTGTGGATTTGATTATGAAAATAATAATCTTTCATCCGAATTAGCATAGTCAAATAATTTTGAGTTTGACTACGATAATTTGGATAACCTTAAAATTTTGAGATTTGAACCAATTAGTGAATGATATTCTCCCGTTTGGAATAAAATATCATTCCTAATGATTGTGTTAAATTCCAAAACTAAAATTCAAAATTTAATCTTCCCAAAGATAATTAAATATTTTCAAAACTATATATATAAATAAATATTTTTTTAATCAAAACACATAAATATACACGAAGGCTCTCTAATAAACTTTCATAACAACATTATCAAGTCAAGTGTAAGCGGAGTGATATAATTACATACATAAAATCTTCTAACAAAACATTTAACCATGTATGCAAGAACCTTCCATGCACGAAACGAATATAGTTAATTTCTTTTCTTTTAAAGATAGAGCTTGACAAAGAATTCAATATTGCCACCACAACTTGGAAGGACCAATGAGTATAGTTCTAACATTTATATTTCAATTCTATAAAAGAGACTAAAAAAAGCTTGTTACTCATTTTAAGAAAGAAGTTTAGTCAAGGAAATACTTCCATGAATAGTCATTGTGGAACACACATCCAACACTTCTATAAGAGAAAAAATGGGAACACCATACATATTTAAGAAAAGCGATCATAATTCTTAAGCCAAATAATGAAAGAACTCAACCACCATAAAATTGAAAATCAACAAATTAGTGAAAATACAACTATTTGAAAGAAGTTTTGATATTAATTTACTTTCCCCGAAGGTTAGAAACCATACTCCAACAATGTAAGTAACATCACATTGAATCTACAAAACACATACCTATCCTCTAGCAAGTTTTCCACTTTCAATCATCAAGTGTAAAACCATTACTTACCAAGGATTCAAAAATCAGCATCATGATATTAGAAAGAAGGAGAACATGTATTTCAAATTCTCAAAGCTTTAAAGTAGAAATATAGTCTAAAGAAAAATGTTTAATTGCCATTTCTAATTGAAAGAAAGAAGGCAAATTTCAGAATTTTATAAAATTTGCTCACTCATGCATGCATCACTCTCTTATATAACAAAATCACCTTACGTTAAACCCAAAGCATGCTTGATATTAGAATGCAAAGCACCATAAAAACTTTTCAACAAAGATGCTAATAAAAGCCTCACATAAATTCAAGCAAGTGAAGAAGAATCCAAATTCACAAAAGCATAGAGATATTTCATCACATATCAACTTTTGTAGCTAAGAATGTTTTCAACGATATAAGTTACATAACTATGAAATTTGTTAGTCACTCCCCAACAAATTTCAACCTTCATGCTATATGTCATCAAATGTTTTCGAGAAAGCTTTCAATGCAATTTTGAAGTTGAATACATATACGAGAAAGCATGTTTTAAAAAAAAACTCATTCCATCTCAAAAGAACTCAAGAAGTCTTCTAACATAAGGCTTCTCAATCATTTTCCAAGCTCAAAAGGGACTATCCAACATAAGGCATGCAACCTCACATTATGTACAGTCAATTGCAATTAATATTGAATGAACATATGATATTGAAGTATGATTTTGAATATTGAAACATGATTTTGAATATAAACTTCTTCTTTTTTTTACTTACCAAATGAAAGAGTGATTTAAGAACATATATTCATGTGCAAATATTTGAACCAATCGCAAACCTTTCGGTAGTTTTGGGTAATTATTAAATGATAAAAATTTGCCACTAGAGTTTGCACATCTTGCCAAAATTTAAAATAAGCATATAGATTGAAATACACACATTTATTTCCAACATGAACAAACTATGTGTTCGCAACCCAAAACATAAAATAGACATATGGGTTTAACCACCAAATCTTACACTGTACTAAGCCAATCATAAATATGCATTGAAACTAGAAGCTACAAATAGACACATTCTTATATTAAAAAAAAAAAGATTTTTTTTTTTGAAGTTAAACATATATCTATCAAAATCAAAATCTTAAAAAAAAAAAATCTTCATTCTAAATTTCAATGTAAAGAAGTGAATACATGTGTGTATGTGTGAAGTCAAGACAGCCATTCTTATTTACCGTTAACAATAGATCTTTAGGTTCAAACAAGCAAGTCATGTTGTATAATCAATTGACAAGAAATCGATTGTTCAAAGAAGATTAGATAGAAAAGAAGTCATGGGATCAATACGTCATGAGCAATAATTTGCAAGTTCACCTATCATAATCACAAAAGACATTTTGACATATAGCATCAAGAGAACTATGGGAAAGTTTAGCCAACATAGCCACATTTAATATCACAACAACTTGCATGGAAGGAAAATTATATGAAATCTTTGTACTAAACATGCTCACAAAAATATTTACTTAAGAAGCTTCATATGTAAGTCTAAGTCTTATGGGTTACCACTAACCAAACAACACATTTTTTTTATGGCATTCATCAAACACTTGAGGTGCAATGCTTGCAAGATCACATAAACCAAACTATCATAAAAAAAAAATTTATACACATATTAAATCACAATCTTATCAATAATCTACACACAGAAACTTTTCATGATTCATGTAGTAACCACTTCAACAACAAGTATGCACACATGAAGCAAAATAAAATTCAAACAAACTTGATTCTCAAATTTTGTTTTGAAGAAGAGGAAATAGTAAGAGAAGGAGAATAAGGAGTAGAAGGCGAAGTAGAGGAGGAAGGAAAGGGAAAGAAGAAGAAGAAGAAGAAGAAGAAGAAGAAGAGGGGCAAGGTGGAGGAATCAAATCTGAGAAAAGAAGAAGAATAATAATAAAGAGAAGAGATAGAAGGGGTGTTTACCTTGCAAGAGGACAAGGACCAGCGGCTTGGAGGTCGACTAAGGCTGGAGGTCGACGGAAGGACCTCGGTGTGGGCTTCTCCTGTTTTGAACAGGAGGGGCGGAGAGGGAGAGGACATCGGGCTTCATATCGCATGAATGGGGTGGAGATCGCCTAGAGTCGGACGAGTCTCAGTGTCGGACCTCCTAGTTTGGAGCAAACTGAAGGCAAGAGAGGGGAGGAGCTTGGGTTTTAGCTATGGTGTCCACAAACAGAGAGAGATCTAGAGAGAGAAGGAGCTGGGTGTGAAACCGAGAGGGAGAGGGGGGGGGATTTGCGAATGGCCCTTTCCTTTCGGATGAGAGGGCTTATCTTTGGGAGAGTTATGATCCTCTGAGATAAAATCCGCTGTCTCGCCTTCTCGATCCCTGTTCAATACACTGAATAAGATCTATAATGCTACTATCCACTGATCGACGACTGCATTCCTCCTAAAACGAGCGTATCATGAGACTAAGGACAATGAAATGGCAGGATTAAGCTTTCGATGCAATTGGAACTATCAAATCATATTCCCTGATTTGAAATCAAATTCAAATCATCTAGAAAGTCAATCGAACCCTTAGCAGGAATTAAATTAGGCTCATGAGGCTGAAATTAGATTCAAATCGAACCCAACTTGTCTTGACTGGGGTCGACCTGGGTTTGACTCGAGTTGACCAAATTAATGAAATTAAACCCAAATAAATCATCAAACTGAATCAAATTAAACTCGATGCATACAAAACGAATGTATCTAACTTAATCGACTTTGATCGGGTCTGATTTAACCCAATTTCGAGTCGAGTCAAGTTTAATTGAATTTTTATCAAGTCGAATTTAGTGGAATCAATATTGAATCAACTCAATTGAACCTAAATCGGCATCGACCTGGATTAAACTAGTCTTGATATGGTTTAATTACATCAACTGAAGACCCTCGAGGGCACTCAAACAAAAATCGAGGTCAACATTAACCGATGCTCGAGTAGTGGAGAAGATATTACGGTCATTAACCAATAATTTTGAGAATGTTCTATGCGTAATTGAAGAATCAAAGGATCTCAACACACTAACTGTTGAAGAGCTTGCTGGCTCTCTTGAGGCACATGAGCAATGAAAGATTAAGAAGAAGGAGGAGACGCTCGAAGAAGTTCGTCAATCAAAGGCAACGATTAAAGATGATAAGGTACTATATTATCAAATTTTTTGTAGATGAGGACGAGGAAGAAGACGTCATGGAAATGAACATGGTGAAAGAGGTCATGGTTATGGAAGACAATTTTTAAGAGAAGGAGAAATTACATCAATAAAATTGGCGAGGTAAAGGACAAGGTCATGGAAGAGACGGTCGGCAAAATCATTCAAATGTTGAATGTTATAAATGTGGCAAGTATGGTCACTATGCAAAGGACTGCAATTCTGAAAATGTTAAAATTGTGGCAAATTTGGGCACTATGCAAGAGATTGTTATGGTGAAAAGAAGGTTGAGGTGATTACAAATTTTGTAACAGAAGAAGAGGTGAAAGATGGGCTTCTCATTATAGCTCATGATGAAAATAACATTAGTGATGAGATGAGTTGGAATCTCGACACTGGTGCTAGTAACCACATGTAAGGGCATAGATATTTGTTCAAAGAAATGTGGGTTATTGAGGATGGCCATGTTTGATTTGGTTTTGTGTCAAAGATTCAAGTAACAGGTCAAGGTACAATTTCTTACATGCAAAAAAAATGACACAAAGGCCTACTTGAAAATGTGTATTATGTATCTAATTATAAAAGCAACATACTTAGTATGGGCAACTCATGGAGAAAGGATATTTAGCAAGGTTATCATAACCGGACCGGACCGGCCGGTTCGACCGGTTCAACCGCGAACCGGTCCGGCGGGCGGTCCGGGAAGAAGGAGTAACCGGCTGATTCAAGAACCGGCCAAAAACCGGTTTAAATCCCGGTTGAACCGCTGAACCGCCGAACCGGGGGGTTATGAAATAACTAGCTGGTTCGTTAATGATGAAATTTGATCCCTTGATCAGCGATCCAACGGCTTAAAATTTTTCGGTATCGGTACTTCGTATAAGTGTCGCTACTCAACGAAGGAAGTCGGGAAGGGAGAAGTCACGGAACGAGACGCCTGCCTCAGACGATCCCGACGGAGATTCCGCTTCCGACCTCCCAGCCGCCTCGGACGATCCCGACGGAGCTTCTGCCGCGAACGAGACTCGCTTTTGGCCTCCTACCCGAGCAGTCAAGCTCAGCCCCGCAGCCGCAGACCGCAGGTTCTTAAAATTTTTTATTTTTTTGGTTATTTTTTATGCATTTAAGCTTGAATTTATTCTCCAAAGTCCAAATCGTATATGCTTGCATTTCTTCTCCATTTATGCTTGGTTTGATTTGTTCAGATTTTGTGGCTTTATGGTATTTGATTTATGCTGTGTATTTTGGAGAAGAAATGCTTGGTTTGACTTGTTGCAGTCATTAATATTTGTGGATTTGTTCAAATTTTGTGAATTTGTAGAATTTGGGTGAAGAAGGCTTGTAGAACTGGAAGAAAATTTATAGTACAAGATATTATAATTTCTATGGAATACCTTGAAGGATAATGAGCTTATTTCTATTTTTTTTAACTAAACATAGAATTAATTCGATGTTAATATTAATTTAGAGGAGTAGACAACAATTGTATGTGTTACAAATATTTTTAGTGAATGTGATAGTACTGGATGGACTCCTTGATTGTAGGAGGTGAAGGCTGACACTTGCTATAGGCGTTGGAGGAGCTCCGATTAGAGCAAATTGAATTTCTGCTTCAGTACTGGTTGGAGACAGCTTTTACAATGGTTGGATGAGATAAGTAGAGAGAGGGAAAGGGAAGCCAGTCAGTATTTGTAGCAAAAGAGAATATTTTGAAAGTAAGAATTATGATTTCATTCAATTTGAAATTGAAAACTTGAAATCAATTATAGAGATCAAAGTATCAACAACCAATCTATTCAAGCTTAAAAGAAATTATAAGATAGGAACCATATCTTAAAATAGCTAAATCCTTCCTAGATTTCCTCATTAAAAAGTGATAAGTTATGTAGGATAATGAATAGAATTTTGTGGTGGGAATCAAGTTTAGCATTGATCATCTCCAACTAATTTTCTCTATTTTCACTACTTGTCAGCTCTCATTATTTTCAAATAAGTCTCCACTGAACTCCAATTTCAAAAAAATTATTGTCAAATTGAACTTCTTGATGAGAAAAATCCAACGACACTAAAAGTGCTATAATCTAAAGCATAAATGAGTTATATTTATAAATTTCAGAAGGAGTATTTTGATTTTATTCTTAATATTCTTCGCAACCAACTGTTTCGTCTCATAGAAATATGCCAATTCTATATATTGCATGAAATCTGAAGTGATGCAAGGTTTAGTTGAAATGATTGGAAATAAAGATATATGCCCTAAATCAACAGCAACAATGAATGAAGTTAGGCTTTTTCGTGATAATTTGGAAAGCTTTGGCATACCAATTGCTCTAATGATGGCTAAAGAAGTGCAGCCTGGTAAGTGAAATAAAATTGTTAGAATGCATTTACTCTTTCTTGTATATCAAATATTAATTAACTAATGTTAATCTTTTTTTAGATGAATGGTGGAAGATGTTTGGCTCAAGTGCACCAAATTTGCAGAAATTGGCTGTTAGAATTCTTAGCCAAACTTCTTCATCCTCTGGATGTGAAAAAAATTGGAGTGTATTTGAACAAATTCATACCAAGAGAAGAAATCATTTAGAGCATCAAAGACTAAATGATCTAGTATTTGTTTGGTACAACCTCAATTTAAGGCATAGGTATGAATATATTACTTTTCATTATATTTATATGTCATTTGATCATTTTTCTATAATTGTATGGCTTAATGATCATTTAATTATATTTATATTACAAACAAAAAAAAAGTAACTACGATCCTTTGGATTATACAAGCATAGAGATGGTGGATTTTTGGGTGCTTGATGAAGAACCAGTTTCAGAGCTTATTATGGAGAATTTAGAGAATGAAATATATGCAGAAGATGTTATTCCTGTTGCTGAAGAACTTAATACTAGTTCTACTAAAGAACCTCAAAGTAAGTTCATAATTAGTTTAAGTTATATCATTTGAAAAAGATGTTTAATATATATATATAATATTTTATATTCCTAAAATGCAGATGTTGATGTCCTAGAGGATGTTTGAAATGACAATGAAATAATTAGCAATGAAGATATTGATGCTTTTGGAGGGGAATGTTTTGATGAACAAGGATTTATGGATATAACTTTTGATGCTTCAAATCTAGGAGACGACTTCTAGATTTATTTTGATATTTATGTTTGAATTTTGAAGCTTACTTCATATGAAATTATGAACATTTTGTGTGATGACAAAAGTTATGCATTTGTTTATGTTTTATTGACTTATTTGAAGAGACACTTGTAGTATATGCTATTTGTTTATGTTTCATAAACTTAATTGATGTCATGTTTATGTTATTTTAATTAGGAGCTATGAAAATAGAATGTTGAATGAATGAATTACAGGAAAATTTGAATTTTATTTTATTTTTTTAAATAATATTATGATTTATTACGTCATCCGGTTCGACCCCGGTTCGACCGGTCGAACCGGTCGAACCGTGAACCTCTCCTTCCACCGGTTCGTTGTCCGGTCTGGTTCTGAAAACCTTGATATTTAGTGTTCATGAAAGATCAAGTTCTATAATTAAAGATAAGAAGGGGCAATTAGTTACACAAATTAATATGGCGAAGAATAGAATGTACAAGATCATCCTGATTTATGTATGAGAAAAATGCTTACAAGAGGCGTCTCTATGGCATTTGCGATTTGGTCATTTGCACTATGGAGGCCTACAAAAATTGTTGAAGAGGAAAATGGTGTATGGACTACTAGAAGTGGATTACACGAACAAGCTTTGTGAAGATTGTATATTTGGAAAACATGCAAGAAATTTATTTGAGAAAAAGGCAGAATATCGAGTATCAAGTATTCTTGAATTGGTACACACTAACATTTGCGGGTCAATCACTTCTGAATCTTTCAGTGGTAAAAGGTATTTTATTACTTTTATCAACGATTATTCCAGAAAAACTTGGGTTTATTTTTTGAAGAAAAAATCCTAGACTTTCAATGTGTTTAAGATATTTAAAGCCATGGTGGAGAAGACAACCGATAAGTTCATTAAAGCATTGCGATCTGATAGAGGTGGTGAATACAACTCAGTGGAGTTTATAAGTTGCTGTGAGCAATAAGGAGTAAGAATGTTTCTAACCACACCATATTCACCCCAACAAAATGATGTGGCAGAGAGAAAGAATCAGAACATTTTTGATATTGTTCGATCAATGTTGAAGAGTAAAAAAATGCCTAAAGAATTATGTGCAGAAGCAATGCAATGTCCAATTTACTTACAAAATAGATGCCCACATATGAAGTTAGAAGATAAAACTTTGTAAGAGGCATAGAGTGGTAAAAAATTGACAGTCTCGCATCTTAAAATATTCAGTAGTGTAACCTATGCACACGTGCTGGATCAATAAAGAACTAAGCTAGAAGATAAAAGCAAGAAGTATGTGTTTATTGGGTATGATGAGCAAACTAAGGGTTACAAACTACTTGACCTAATAAACAAGAAGGTGGTAGTAAGTCGAGATGTTTGAGTGAATGAAGCAAGCAAATGGGATTGGAACAATTCTTCGGAAGAAGAAATGAAAAGTGGAGAATCACCAACTATTTTACTAACAAATTTTCCTAAATGTTCTCAGGTACCTAGAAATCCTTAAACATTCGATGACGAGCAAGAACCAAGACAATCAAAAATGCGAAGCCTACAAGAGTTGTATGATTATACAAGCGAAACACACCTTATTTGTCTTCTTGCTGATGGCGAGAATATAAGTTTTGAAGAAGCGGTGAAGAATGAAAAGTGGAAAGCAGCTATGGATGAGGAGATCAAGTTCATCGAACGAAATAAGACATTGGAACTTGCAGAATTACTGAAAGGAAGTCAACATATAAGAGTAAAGTGGGTGTTCAAGAAAAAGATGAATGCTCAAGGTGAGATAGATCGATATAAGGCCCGACTTGTGGCAAAGGGCTACATATAAAAGGCAAGGATAAACTATGATGAGGTCTTTGCCCCGGTTACAATAATGGAGACAATTCGACTTCTTATCTCCTATGCGACATAGTTTGAATGGCCAATATATCAGATGGATGTGAAGTTGACATTTTTTAATGGAGTGATAGAAGAGGAAATTTATCTTGAACAACAACCAGGTTATAATAAGATTGAAGAGGAACAAAAAGTATTGAAGTTAAGAAAGGCACTTTATGAGTTAAAACAAGCATCTCGAGCTTGGAATACTTATATTGACATTTATTTCAAGAAAATGGGTTCACTCAATGCCCATATGAGCATGCACTATATGTGAAGAAGAAAGGAGGTAACTTGTTTTTTGTAGCTCTTTATGCTGATGATATTCTTTTCATGGGGAATAATGGCAAGATGGTTGAAAATTTTAAAGGTGAGATGGAACAAGAATTTGAAATGATAGATTTGAGCTTAATAAAGTATTTTTTTGGTCTAGAAGTTAGATCAAAAAAATAAAAAAATTTTGTGTCATAAGAAGCATACTCAAAAGACATCTTAAAGAAGAACAAGATGGAAAATTGTAATCTAGTAACAACGCAAATGGAATTAGGTGCCAAATTAAACTCTCAAAATTTGATGGTAGAAATAGAGTCGACGCAACAAAATATCAAAGTTTGGTGGGAAGCTTGCGTTATCTCAGAAGCACTTGGCCAGATATTTCTTATAGTGTTGGAGTGGTAAGTCAGTTCATGGGAGAGCCGACCTACACGCATTGGAAGGCATTAAAGAGAATTCTTTGATATATTCGAGGAACAAAATCACTCGGATTATTTTAATCGAAGATAAATGAATATAAATTGGTGGGTTACTTCAACAGTTATTGGTGTGGAGACATAGATGATTGAAAGAATATGTCGGGGTACATATTTTTATGGGAGATACGACATTCATGTGGCTTTCAAAGAAATAATCAATAGTGACATTTTTGACATGTGAGGCAGAATATGTGGCGGCAACATTGTGTGTGTGTGTCATGCAGTTTGGCTAAAGCATTTGCTCTATGAATTGAATCTCCAACAAATAGAGGCTACCAAGATTTGTGTTGATAACAAATCTGCAATTTAGTTAGCAAAGAATCTGTTACATCATGAAAGAAGCAAGCATATTGATGTCAAATTTCAATTCATTTGTGAACATGTGAAGGAGGGAAGTATGAGAATGATTCATGTTGCAAGTGATGATCAAGTAGCAGATATATTCACAAAGTCATTACCCACGATATTGTTTGAGAAATGCAAAATGGCGATTAACATGAAGGATGGATCGAAAGGATTTTGAGTTTAAAGGAGGAATTTGTTAATAAATTCAAAATCTTTAACGGTATTATTTTTATGGATGTGGCTTTTCATTTGTGTGGATGTGATTTATTTTCTTTAAATAAATAAATGCAGTTAATCATAAGTGAAACGGTGTGTTTGAAGTGATGTTTCATTTGCAAGTGAAAGGGTGTGTGTGAAGTGATGTTTCATTTAAATAAAAGAGTTGTAATATGAGTATGAGATAATTAATAGAATAAAAAATTTGTGGGTGTTGTGTTCTTCCATTTCTCTTCTTCTTTTTTGTTTCTTTTACAAGCACGGCTACGATGAAGAGCATGAAGGCTATAAAGAGGTACACGAACTACTTCGAGAGCGAGGTGGCCATTGATCTTCCCTTTCTACTACAAAAAGTTATTCTTGAAAGTGATCTTATAGCACTAGAAAGTTTGTTAGGGATGGTAAGCCCTTATGAACTGGCCCAAGGCTAATAAAGAGAGAGGTGAATTGGAAAAGAAGAATCTTTAAATCGAATCACAAATCAAAACCAATATCACCACAATAAAAACCAAATGCGAAAATTAAATGCGGAAGCAATAATAAGAAAAGAACACACCAGATTTATAGTGGTTCGATCAAACCTTGACCTACATCCACTCCTTGGAGGCACCCTCCAAGTATTGAACTAAATAAGTGTCTCTCCTTTAGCCCCCATAGCTAGGCGGAGAAGCCCTTACAAAATCACTTCCACCTTCCCCGGTGCAGCGGAGTCGCCGGATCCTTTGACACCAAAGAGATCTTCTTCTTTGGTGAACTTACCTCGAGACAAGCCTTGAATCCGATGGTACTATGGTGTGAGTTTGCCAGAGCAACCGTGTGGAATCCCCTCCACACTCCCTTGAGTTCCCCCCCCCCCCTCACAGGATCTTCTCCCTCTCAAACTCCACCCTTTCATCTCTCCCTTTCAAGCTCTCTCTTCAAGTTTCCCCCACAAGAACGAATCTACAATGGCTGCCAAAGACAATTACAAAGTGCCATGTTATAACTTAAATAGAAGAGCTAAAAATGAGCTCATTAATGCAAGTTGCCGACATTATCATCCAGGACGATAGGTATATTGTCCTGGCCGATCAGTACAAATTCAGCTTATTAGCTCGGGACGATTTGAGACGATTAGAAGAAAATTGGTTACATCATCCTAGCCGATGTCACCATCGTCCAGACCGATTCGTTTAAAATCGATTTCAATCATCCTGATCATCGCCCTGAATTTGAGCTATCCGATGTAGATCGTCCAGCACATCGTCCCGGTCGATTAGGCAATCGTCCCGGACGATGTGATCGTATCAATCAACCATTAATGCTTTTCAAAGATACCGGATATATTTAGGCATAATTGAGTTAGATCGGCCTGGACGATATAAAGATCATCCTGGCTGATTTCCTAAAATAAAGAATTCCTAAACTGATTATGGTGGTCGATTCTTTTTGAATTTAGATTATCGTTCTGGCCGATACAGGTATCGTCCAGGCCGATCAGCTAATGACGGCTGCCTTAATGAGGATGCCCTAATTAGGATTTCTTATTTTGGACATATCGTCCAGGACGATATAAATATCCTCTCGAACGATATTACCAAAAATAGAAATCTTATAGGGAACAACAAGAAATCTTCCAAGATACAAATCAACAGATCCCACACCAAATACAACAGACTCAAGAAAGGAAAAAAAGATTACAAACTGACTCAAACCTAGTCTACCCAATCTTGAGCTGATTTCAAATTGCAGTCCGATCGTGTGAACTTGAAATATTAGTATATAAGGAAATTGTAGAGAAAAGAGAATGTTTGCTATCATCAAAATCATAAGTCATAGATCCGCAACAATCTTCTCCTTTTTGATGATGGCAAACATTACAATTTGAATTTTCAAAAAAAAAAAAACAATTTCTCCTAATCTCCCCCTCACTAGAATAAACCCTTATAAAAAAAATAGGGGAAATAAAAATATTTTTGTTATTTTTATTTTTTTTGAAAAGAAAAAGAATACAAATTCAATATTACGTTCTCCCACTTTGACATTATAAAAAAGAGAGGATGCACAAACAAAAAATAAAACGAACAAGAGATAAAAATGTTTCCTGATCTAGCGAAAAATCAAATATTCTTAAAATGAAAAAGTTGCCTCTTGCTTTTAATCAAAAACTTAGTAGAATTGGATTTGACAACGCATAGCCCAGAAAATATTAGAAATTCAGAATTTGATAATCTAAACTCAAGTTCTTTAAAAAGACTCAAAAACTTTTTAATTCAATATCCAAATCATAAGAAAAATTAGAGAAAGAAACAATAATTTTTCAAAATTCCTTTCATAAAATATATCTAATAGAAGATTAAAGCACGAATTGTTGAATCAGGAATAAAGATTTTCAAACTCAAGTATCGAAAGTATCAAGGGTTTTCTTAAGCTTTTAAGAGGTACAAGAATGGTAAGCATTACATTTTGTGAGCTCATTTTATGCATCTTGTCAATTTGAATGTCTCTCTTTGCGCATCTTTTAATTTTTGATACACTTTTGTGTATATTTTTTCAATTTGGCGTCATTGCGCATCTTTTATTTTTGGCATCATTGATCAATTTTTTTTTAATATGCTACCTTTCTGAAATCTTAAAAAACAAAAGTAAACCCATCCTATTGATAAAGCGAATTCTTGATTAAGAAAATTATGAGTTAGATTCAACAACTTGCAAACGATCCCTATGCAAAAAATAAAATGTAAGGAGATAAAAAATTTAGTTTCAAAAACCAATTTAAAAGATGAAAAAGATTTTAAATCAAAAGTAGGATAACCTCTTTTAGGAAATAGAGATTGAGAATAAAAAATATGAGTTTTCATCCTTTGACTATTTTAGAGAAGTCAAACACAACTTATCAAAGATTTCAAGAAAAAAAATAGGAAGTAGATTTTTCAATTTTAGAAAAGTGAATGTGTGTGTTGAACAGAGGAAAACTTTCACGAAAATAAAAATTTCAAAGAATAAACAAAAACATGACAAAAAAAACATAAAAAATACAACATAAAAACACGAAAGGCTTTTAACTATTATCTCTCTCCTGGTCCGATGTTTCAGAAATCAGATCAGCCCATGAGATTTTTTGCCTTTCATTATTTCCTCAGTTTAAATTTTGCTTCGCCTTGCCGTTTTCTTTTGTAGGAAGAATTCTTAAATTAAGGCACTGATTTTTCATATGTCCAGGCTTCCTGCCTCAAAAGCAAATAACGTCAGAAGAAATATGGACATCCTTACCACTTTTACCTTTTTTTCACTTTTGCTTATGCTTTGGTGAGCTTTGTGATTTGCTTGACAAGTCATTGCATTCGTCATCAACTAAGCAATCTTTTTCCGTATCTTCAATTTTTAGAACAATCATTTCACCTGCATCCAAAAGTTTTTGACCCAAACCTTGCTCGTAGGCAATGAGTGATCCAATCAAATTATCAATAGAATAATCATTCAAATCTTTTGATTCATAAATAGCAACAACTTTGGTATCAAATTTTTCAAGTAAACATATAAGAATTTTGTTAACTTTTTCAAAATTTGAATTTTTTTTCCTAAGGCATGCAATAATGTTACAATTTGAATGAACCTAGTGTACATGTCTAAGATCGTCTCATAAGATTTCATAGAAAATAGTTCAAAATCATGCATTAACAAATTCAACTTGGATTGCTTGATTTCGCTAATGCCTTTATATATGGTGTGTAGTTTATCCCAAACTTCCGTACCAGTAGTGCACGTGGATACTAACATAAAATCTTCAGAATTTAAAGCACATAAAAAGCAGTTTAAAGATTTTGCATTCAATTGAGCATTTACTTATTCTTCCCTATTCCAATGATTAAAAGGAATATCAATTTTAACTCCATTAACAATACGTGACGGTGATGAATAACCAGTTAAAATCATATGTCACATGCGAAAATCAATCGATTACAAGAAAATAGACATGCGAGTTTTCCAAAAATCAAATGTAATATTTTCAAATAAAGGTGGTCTGGTGATTGAATAACCTTCCGTAATAGTACGATTACAAAAATTAGCCATGGACCAAAAATTCAAAAGCTTTAAAAAACTTATTTTATGAAAACGGCTCTGATACCACTTGAAAGTGCTCTTATGGCACTAAAAAGTTCGTTAGGGATGTTAAGCCCTTATGAACTGGCTCAAGGCTAATAAAAAGAGAGGTGAATTGCAAAAGAAAAATCTTTAAATCAAAACATAAACCAAAACTAATATCACCATAATAAAAATCAAATATGGAAATTAAATGCGGAAGCAATAATAAGAAAAGAATACACCGGATTTATAGTGGTTCGGTCAAACCTTGACCTACATCCACTCCTTGGAGGCACCCTCCAAGTATTGAACTAAACAAGTGTCTCTCCTTTAGCCCCCACAGCTAGGCGGAGAAGCACTTACAAAATCACTTCCACCTTCCCCGGTTCGGCGAAGTCGCCGGGTCCTTTGACACCAAATAGATCTTCTTCTTTGGTGAACTTACCTCGAGACAAGCCTTGAATCCGATGGTACTAAGATGCAAGTTCGCTGGAGCAACCATGTGGAATCCCCTCCACACTCCCTTGAGTTCCCCCCCTCACAGGATCTTCTCCCTCTCAAACTCCACCCTTTCCTTTCTCCCTTTCAAGCTCTCTTCAAGTTTCCCTCTCAAGAACGAAGCTACAATGGCTGCCAAAGGCACTTACAAAGTGCCTTGTCATAGCTTAAATAGAAGAGCTAAAAACGAGCTCATTAATGCAAGTTGCTGACATTATCATCCAGGACGATAGGTATATCATCTTGGCCGATCAGTACAAATTCAGCTTATCAGCCCGGGACGATTTGGAACGATCAGAAGAAAATTGGTTACATTGTCCTAGCCGATGTCATGATCGTCCAGGCTGATTCGTTTAAAACTGATTTCAATCGTCCTGATCATCAACCTGAATTTGAGATGTCCGATGTAGATCGTCCAGCACATCATCCCGGCCAATCAGGCGATCGTCTCAGACGATGTGATCATATAAATCAACCATTAATGCTTTCCAAAGATACCAGATCAATTTAGGCATAATTGAGTTAGATCGGCCTGGAGGATATAAAGATCGTCTTGGCCAATTTCCTAAAACAAAGAATTCATAAACTGATTATGGCGGTTGATTCTTTCTGAATTTAGATTATCATCCTGGTCGATACAGGTATCGTCCAGGCCGATCAGCTAATGACGGCTTCCTTAATGAGGATGCCCTAATTAGGGTTTTTTATTTTGGACATATCATCTAGGACGATATAAATATCATCCCGAACGATATTACCAAAAATAAAAATCTTATAGGGAACAACAAGAAATCTTCCAAGATACAAATCAACATATCCCACACCAAATTTAACAGACTCAAGAAAGGAAAAAAGATTACAAACTGACTCAGACCTAGTCTACCCAATCTTGAGCTGATTCTAAATTGCAGTCTGATCGTGTGAACCTAAAATATTAGTATATAAGGCAGTTGTAGAGAAAAGAGAATGTTTGCTATCATCAAAATCATAAGTCATAGATCCGCAACAATTCTTCATATCATCAGATTGAATAGTAGAGTGTATTTATATCTAAGAAGGTCTGACCGAGAGATTTTCATTAATATTTTAATTGACAAGATTATCTTCTCCTAATCGATGAAGAACTTAAAAGTCCTTTTTAGCTTCCAAGTGGATAATATATAGATATTAAGGAAAGATGGAGGAGGGTCGGATGACCCCAAGCATTGAGACGGGACGGAGGCTACCATGCATTGGCAGTAATGCAAGAATGAAAATTAATACATATAATCACTCATCACCATTAACAAGGAGGAATTATATCTTTATGTCGCTTAGATGAGGGGTTCTCACTAGCATGAGAATTTAATTGTGGAGCAGATGTAGGGCTCAAACCAACATTAGAATTTAACTGATTTCTCTTTACAGTCGGCGTTGATGTGTACCTGTTGGAAGGATCATCAAATTCCACAATATTTCTCCTTGGCATCGGCAATTTAAGATGTAAGATACTGTCAAGGAATATTGAGCTCGACATGATCTTCAGTACACTTGCGTAGCTTATTTTCTAAGATATTTCCCTCTTAAAGCCATTCGCTCGGCACAAATTGATGAGGACATCGGATATGCTATGCTTCTCTAGCGGAGCATTGAAGCTAAGAGGACTACCACTACCCATTATTCTCTGGCAATTTCCATTTTCTGTTATGCCTAGGACTATTTACTTTCCAGCTGCTTCTCTAATTATAGCTTTCGTTTTCATTAGTTTTAGTTATTATATATTTCGATAGAAGCAGAGAAAGACTTTAGCTTATCATTTTTAACACAATAATACAAGTTAGCTGCAAAGAATTCTATTGTTCCATTGCATTTCCTTTCAGCTTACTCATCTTCTATTGTTGTGCCACTGCATCATCATTAGTATCAGGGCTAGTGCCGGCATCAATGGCGGAGAGAAGCCGACTCAGGACCGAAGGCGATCGGAGCTTGGAGGCGTTGTGGGAATTACAAAAGCAAACATCCAAGCAATTGAAGGAGCTCATCAATAACTTTGCACGATTCGCAGATGAAATGCATGATGAAATGCGGCAAGTAAGGGTAGCTACCAATCAAGTAGCTCACCCGGCATTCCCGGCAACCTTACCAGCGCCCAGAAGACATTTATGAGGAGAAACCATTCTGAGACGGGGTCCTCTTCTATGCCCGGAAGTTACAGATTCAGAGTATGAAACCATTTCAGAGGAGGAACAGTCTGATGCGGAGGAGGAACACCCGATACCCAGAGCGAAGAGAATGAGAAGGCCACATCCGCTAAGAACAGAACCTGAAGGTATGCACATAAACTTGACATTCCTTTTTTTTCAGGGAGGTTGCATATAGAAGACTACTTAGATTGGGAAGCGGCGGTCAAAAATTTCTTTGAGTACATGAAAATTCCGTCGGCCAAACAAGTAAAGTACGTGGAATGCTGCCTAAAGGGGGGAGCTAGCGCGTGGTGGATGCAAGTACTCCAGAGCCGTCGGCGGGAAGGAAGAGGGGTGGTGCGAAGTTGGAGCCGCATGAAGTAATTAATGAGGTAGCATTTCTTACTCACGGATTTTGAGCAGCTCCTGTACATTCAATACCAGCACTGCAAGCAGGGTAACCGCTCGGTCAGTGAGTATACATAAGAGTTTTATAGGCTCAGTGCTTG
Organism: Dendrobium huoshanense; assembly: GCA_016618105.1. Taxonomy (NCBI): domain Eukaryota; kingdom Viridiplantae; phylum Streptophyta; class Magnoliopsida; order Asparagales; family Orchidaceae; genus Dendrobium; species Dendrobium huoshanense. Next base: position 28,193,462 of record CM028350.1, on the reverse strand, counting down.
CAATAATCTCTTGGAGTCAGAAAACCAACTGGTAGCTCGTTAGACTGGTGGCTTGAAGGAAGGAATTCAGGATAAATTGGAGCTCAATTTGTTGTGGACTCTTTCCCAGGCAGTGAATTTGGCTCTTAAGGCCAAAGTCCAACTGCATAGAGCTTATAAGTCATTAGCTGCTCAGAGACCTTTCACTGAGGCCAATCCAGGGAATTATAAGTTCGGGGGAACTCAAGCCAAGGATCTTCCTTCTAGTTCAAATCCAGTGAAGCCAACAGAAGTGAAGTTGACAGGATAAGACAAGTTACCCTTCAGGCCGCTGGCAACACGAGGCTGAGAGAATCCGTATGCCAAACTGTCAAACATTAAATGCTATAGATGCTTACAACCGGGGCATAAGTCTAATGAATGCCCCTCTCGACACCAAGCTCAATTTATCGAAGGGGACGAAGAAGGCGAGCTGGAGGAAAATGAGTTGGAGGTTGACGAGGCCTGTGAAGAGGTTGAAGCTGATACAGGGGAACCTGTGCTCTGCATGGTTGAGAAGCTGCTCATTGCCCCAAAGAAATCAATTAATAATCAACAGCATAATCTTTTTTGTTCCAAATGCACTATTAAAGGAAAGGTGCGTGATGTTGTGATCAACAGCGGGTGTACAAAGAACATTATTTCTCGGGGGGGCGGTACAGGCTTTACAACTCAAAGTCACAAAAAATCCAAATCCATATAAAATTGGTTGGATTAAGAAGGGTTCAGATTTTACTGTGACTGATATGTGTAAAGTGACCTTTTCAATTGGCAAAAGTTATTTATGTCATGTCACTTGCGACGTCCTAAACATGGACGTCTGCCATCTAATTTTGGGGAGGCCTTGGCAATACGACAATGGGGCTGTTCACGACAGTCGAGCCAACACGTACACCCTTGAGTGGAAAGGAAAAAGGCATAAACTCCTACCGACAAGTGCTGCAGTTCCCTCGCCACCATCCACTCACAACCTCATGTCCGCAAGAATCGTGTCTGGCCCAGCTCTTTTGAGGAACTAGGATGACTCTCATACCTTGCTGGTCATTGTGGTAGAGGATCATAACATGGAAGAGAAAACTATTATTCATCAGTCCATTCAAGCTTTACTCAAGGAATTCAGTGATGTAACTGCTCCGGAATTACAGTCTTCCCTACCTCCCCTCCGGACACTACAACATCAGATCGAATTTGTTCCCGGCGCGGTGCTACCTAACCTCCCCACTATAGAATGAGTCCTAAGGAGCATATGATCTTGAGCCAGATTGTCCAACAACTATTGCAAAAATAGTTCATCTAACCAAGCCTTAGTCCTTGCGCCATTCCGGCGCTCATCGTTCCAAAGAAGGACAGACAATGGCGACTATGCATAGACAACCGTGCAATAAATCGCATCACCGTTAAGTACAAATTTCCCATACCACGGATCAATGACCTCCTAGATAAGCTCGTGGGAGCCACTATTTTCTCCAAATTAAATCTACGGAGCAGATATCATCAAATCCGCATTCATCCCGGAGACGAATGGAATATCGTTTTCAAGACGGTCGAGGGCTTATTCGAATGGCCGGTTATGTCGTTCGGGCTTTGCAATGCCCCATCCACATTCATGCGGCTAATGCACGATGTTCTCAAACCTTATTTAGATAAGTGTTGTGTTGTGTATTTTGATGATATACTTGTTTTCAGCTCGTCTTTTGTAGATCATCTAACCCAGCTGAAGTCCTTTTTTGAAACGCTCCGCAACAACCAACTGCTTATCAACTTAGACAAGTGCAATTTTGCAGTAGCCAAGATCCTATTCTTGGGTTTCGTATTGTCAGCCGACGTAATGCATACTTCAACCCAGAAGATTACCGCCATCCAAGATTGGCCGACACCCATGTCCATCACAGAAGTGAGGAGCTTCCATGGCTCGGCCAACTACTATCGACATTTCATCAAAGGCTTCAGGGAGGTCACGACACCCATCACAAATTGTTTAAAGTCCTCTAAATTTTCATGGGGGCGGGATAAACAGCAGAGCTTTGAATTGATAAAAGCAGCTCTCAGTTCTTCACCGGTTTTTGCCTTTCCTGATTTCGACAAGCCCTTTCAGGTAGATACGGATGCCTCTTATATAGGAATTGGAGCTGTTTTATCTCAAGACGGGAAGCCGATGGAGTATTTCAGCGAAAAATTAAGTGCATCACGTCAGAGTTGGTCGGTTTATGAGCAGGAATTGTACGCAGTTGTCCGCGCACTTAAGTAATGGGAACACTGTCTGTTGCACAGAGATTTCATTTTGTGTAGCGATAATCACGCTCTGTAGTATATCAACAGTCAGAAGAATGTTAACAGGATGCACGCTCGCTGGATAGTTTTTTTTTTTCAACGATTCAGTTTTGTGATCAAACATAAGGCGGGATGGAGCAATAGAGTTGCCGATGCTTTGAGTAGACGTTCTGCCTTGCTGGTCCACCTACAAATTGAGATTACTGGATTACAGACTTTGCAAGAGCTCTATTCTTCAGACAAGGACTTTTCTAATATCTGGGAAGTTTGCAAAGCCGGGCACCCAAAGCTTGGTTATTCATTGTAGCAGGGATTTTTATTCAAAGGAAATAGCCTTTGTATTCCGGATTCCTCATGGCGAGCTCAATTAATCTGGGAGTTGCATTGTGGAGGACTGGCTGCTCACTTGGGAAGAGATAAGACTATAGAGCTGCTACAATCGCTTTTTTTTTTTTTTTTGCCTCACTTACGGTGCGATGTCACAAGATTTGTTGAAAAATGTTTAGTTTATCAACGATTCAAAGGTACTGCCCAAAATACGGGACTTTATCTTCCTCTACCCATTCTCGATTCGATATGGGAAGATTTATCATTTGATTTTGTGTTGGGCTTGGCCCGAACCAAGAGAGGATCCGACTCAATCATGGTAGTGGTCGACCGCTTCTCGAAGATGGCACACTTCATTCATTGCAAGAAAACCTTCGACGTTGTTAATATAGCACAGCTTTTCTTCAAAGAAATAGTCCGACTACATGGGGTGCCGTGCAGCCTTACTTCCGACTGAGATGTGAAATTTGTGAGCCATTTTTGGAGGGAGTTATGGAAGAGGCTCAATACCAAAATTAAGCTTAGCTCGACGTATCATCCACAGACCGATGGCCAGACAGAAGTGGTCAATCGCACGCTCGGAAACATGCTGAGATGTTTAGTGCAAGAAAATCACAAGAAATGGGAAGAAATGTTGTGTCATGCGGAGTTCTCTTATAATGCTTCCTTCAATAGATCTACTGGACTATGCCCATTTCAGATAGTATATACTAAAATACCCAACCAATTGGTAGACCTCGCCATTCTACCTAAAGGATGCAAAACATTAGCTGGCAAAATAATTAATGAAGTTTAGGACACTCTTCGGGCTATCAAGGAAAATCTACAAAAGGCCAACAACAAATATAAGCAAAGTGCTAATAGCCACCGCTGGTTTAAGTCATTCAACGTGGGAGATCTTGTGATGATTCGGATGCGACGAGAGCGCTATCCGCAAGAACGTATTCCAAGCTTTGCCCCAAGAAAATAGGGCCTTTTCCCATACTTAACAAGATCAACGACAATGCCTATGTGATTGATTTACCCGGAGATATTCACACCGTATCCACTTTTAACGTCGCTGACTTATACAATTATCATCCTCCTGATGATGCCCAGCCTACTACAACTTCGTCGGAGTCGAGCTTTTCAGAGCCGGGGGAGAGCTGATTAGGACATCGGATATGCTATGCTTCTCTGGCGGAGCATTGGAGCTAAGAGGACTACCACTACCCATAATTCTCTGGCAATTTTCTTTTTCTGTTATGCCTAGGACTATTTACTTTCAAGCTGCCTCTCTAATTATAGCTTTCGTTTTCATTAGTTTTAGTTATTATAAATTTCGATAGAAGCAGAGAAAGACTTTAGCTTATCATTTTTAACACAGTAATACAAGTTAGCTACAAGGAATTCTACTGTTCCATTGCATTTCCTTTCGGCTTACTCATCTTCTATTGTTGTGCCGCTGCATCACAATTCGAAAGGAAAGCTCCTGCAGGATAAAATTCTAGCTAAAAATTAGTTTTTGATGGAAGAAGATTGAAAGTCCTTTTCTTTGATAATTAAATAAATAACTAATCACCTTTGCTGGTGGCGATGCTGAAGTAAAGATTGATAATGTTGGGGCAGTTCAGGAAGCATTCCAGCGAGCAGAGTCGGCCCATGAGCCACCGGTCGAGCGATGAATCCGAAGAGATGCCAATCGTTTCCTGCTCTAGACTGCAGGCTGCAATGCACGCATCAGTCTCGATCCAGCCGGCCATAACGGTGGCTTTCAAACTAGAGGTCCAGCACCTATATACCTCCTCACCCAGGCCTACCCCTCGCACGTGCTTCTCAAGAAGGCAGCGGCAGCCGTTGAAAGACACGGCAAAGGCGCACGTGCTGCGATCCAGTTGTTCACAGGTCATCCTAGCTACCTGTAATATCATAAAATAAGCATAGTACAAATATTAAATTTTTTTATATTAGAAAAATAATTAAAAATCAATGGTAAATAATGAATATTAATAACCGAGCACGACTGTGACTGAGAGCGTGAAGGATAGAAAGAGGAAGACGAATTGCTTCGGGAGCGAAGTGGCCATTACTGAGCTTCCCTTTCTACTGAAAAGAAGTTCTTTTCCTGATAATCAGATATTGAATAACAAAGTGTATTTATAGAAAAGAAGGACGGGCCGAGAGATTTTCATTAATATTTTAACTGAATATTATTATCTTCTCCTGATTGATGAAGAATTGTTCATTTCAACTTTCAAGTGGGCAATATATAGATATTAAGGAAAGATGGAAGAGGGTCGGATGACCTCATGCATTGAGACGGGAAGGAAGCTACCATGCATTGGCACTAATGCAAGAATGAAAATTAATACATATAATCCTTAAATGTTAAACTCTCCTGATCGATGAAGAACAACAGGTCCTTTCAGCTTCAAAATGTAAAGCCTATATAAATAAAATACATATATAAAAGGTGCTGGAAGGAGATCGATGCTGCCATGCATTGATATATATAGATAGATAGATATAAATTAATGAAGCAGGAGGGTCTGTTGCTACCATGCAATAATTTAAAAGTGCCTAGAGGGCTGGATGCCACCATACATTCAAATAAAAACAAGATATTAGAATAGTAAAATATATTTGTATCAAATAAGATTAAATAACTCTATAAGACATTAGAAACGTGTAGGTATCTGAATTCAGTCTTCAAGAACACCAAGTAAGCTAGATTTTTTTTTTTACACTTACTTTGAAAGCTTTTCTAAAGAGTTTTACATTGATTAATTAGAAATATCAGAAGATAAGAAAGCGCTACTTCTTTCAGCATTGCCAGTAATCGCAATTCAGTATTATGCAACTACTTTTTTACTTAGCTTCGTTGCAGCATCTATTCGGTGGATTTTCTAGCAATATTGACAAAAATATGCTGATAAAACCTGCATGTTCATGGGAGCTTCTACAAAATATTAATTCATTTTGATAAGCATATTGATATGAGGAGATAATCGTTGGATCGCTGGAAGAAGAGAATGTTTGAAGAATTCCAAGAAAAAGAGAACAAACTAAGCTCAAAGACTTAAAATCATATCATATTAATCTATCAATACCTTTCCTACTACAATACTTTCATATTTAAAGGCTAATAAGAACATCTAGAAGCTAATTGTAACAAATTAACTTGTAACAAACTATGATAAACTAGTCCTAAGAAAAACTATTAGCTAGGATGTTCGACATCATACTTCCCTAACGTCAAAAGGGCTCAAATCCATCGAGGTGCTTTATCGGAAGGGAGGTATGTGTAGAAAACAGATTCCTAGATCAAAAATTTTGCCTCTTTTATACCTATACGCAAGCTTGTTCGTCAGTCGATTGAGTTCCTTTGAATTTCCACAAATTTGCAAGCCTCCATCGAGAGAATTAACTACATATTTAGCCCTTGGAATGAATTCTTTATCCCAACTAGAATAGTATAATAAGCTCCTATTTCATCAAAAAATTTGTTCCAACTCACAATACCCCTATTATGCATTGTATCAAACATTTTCTGTGCATCTTGAATCTCCCCTATTCTTAGCAATGGCCCAACAAATGAGTTCCACGAAATCACATCCTTCTTAGAGTCCAGTTTCCTCTTTGTAAGAAGCTTTCTTTGGCTTCCTTCCAAAAGCCATAATTGCTCATATCCCACATATTTAGATTTAACGTCAACATACCACCATCTGAAGGTCGATCTGATCCGTTCTTGAACAATGGAGTAAGTAGTAGAAGCAAGGTTCATTCCTTGTGCCAGCTCTTCAACTGTAATGGTCATGTTGCCTTCCTGCTCAAAATATTCAAATGCTTTCATTGTCGTTTGTTCCCATCCTTCCAAGGCTTATGGCTGATATGGACTGATGGCGGCAGCATAGAACTCTTCAAAGTTCATCCTTCTGCTAGAAAGAGTTTCCAATATGTTAAAAATATTAGGAACCTTGGACTATATCTTCTTGAAAAGAAATATGGCAGCATCAATGGTGTCCTCAATATCTATTGAGTGACCTTAAACATTGTGCTGGAACTCGAAGAAACGGTCTCGTTGGGTGAAGTAAGATGGTACATATGAGTTGCATGACCTTCAAATTGCTCTTCAGGAACACCCATCATCTCAAGTTGTTTCTTAGGGTCTAGAATCATTTTTATTTTATTCATTTCAAATAAAATACCCAGCTTCTAAAAGCAAGAAATAATAGCTTTAGTTGTGCGACAGTACCAGATGTATCCTTCTATCTCGCTTGATGAGATTCCATCACCTATAATGAATAGCCTAAAAATACTACCGAAAACTACTCACCCATTAATTCCATAGCTGGAAGAAATGCAACAACCTATTTCCCCATATGTAGAGAGATTACTGCATAAACATTGGCATCTCTTACTGTCTTATACAACAATTCCATGTCTTCTCCTATAGTGGCCATGACAAATGGCACGCCTAATTTACAATAAAGTTCAACATTTCCATTCATTGCATCGAAAACAGTATAATCACCACAATAACATTGGGATATTCATTATTAATATATTCTCAAAAAATTATCTTAATCGAGCACGAATCTCGAGGCAAAATCAAACCGGAAACTTCAAAAATTAAATTCTGGGGAGTACCCGAACTCCGATTTCAACGAGCTTATAGTAAAATTGAGTATCTCGGAAATACGAACCCATCGACACCAAATTCAACTCAATCCGAGCCCAAATGAGCCGAAATCAAGCGTCTGAAGTGCTGTTGAAAAGCTCGTACCACAATTTGAGTTACCAAATATTCTTCAATTTCAATGAGCTTATAGTCTAATCGAACGGCTCGACGAGACGAATCTAACGAGCCCAAGATTGCCAAATTCCGACATCACTAAGACCTTCAAATGTCTGACGAATGGTGCCCGATCAAAGGATTCAATATCAGCCATCCATTCGGCTACTCCCTATTTGCCCCTGATCTCACACCTATTTAAGAGCTATGCCACTCCATAAAACTATAAATAGACCCCTCATTTTTCATAAGAGGGACCCCAAGCAAGAAGAAGAGAAGAAGAAGAGAAGAGAAGGATAGGAGGGAATAACTCTTCGACCACCGCCAGAGTTCTTCTCGCCGCCTGAGTAACGCTGGAATTCTGCCGGACGCCCGGGGGATGCTGGAACTTTGCTCAACTTTGTAACTGAATCTCAATTCAAAAGATATTCATTGTAATCTGATCGTCCTAACTTTTGTGGACGAGTCAGCCTTTTTGTACTTCAAACAAATACTAGTGGAATTATTTTCAACTGGGCGTGGCCCCGTGATTTTTTCCCTTTCAGGGTTTCCACGTAAAAATTCTGGTGTTATTTCTTCTCTGTTTGTGTGCTAGTTATCTGTATCACGCTGAGACAAAAATTTCTTAACTCTACCACCACGTATATTCTAGTCCGCAACAATTATAGATGAAAGAAAGAACATTCTCTCTTTCAAATGGACCATTAATCATAATCTTTACATTGTCAACTTGAAAAGTTCTATTTGTCTTCTCCAAATTACTGAATGTTATAGGAACTAATTGTAGGCCCACACAAACTATTGCATCAGCAACTGCCCTACCCCTTCTTCCACCTAATAACTTATCCATATCTGATTTATCAAAATTTGATACAGATTTTAGCACTGGATATAGGTCACATATTGAACGAGGGTCGACAGGCTTGAGTGGTGCGCATAACAGTTGAAACGGAACCGAGCGGGCAACAAGTATAGGGTCTACATGCAGACAAATCTGATCCAAGGTGGATTGGGTGTCGACGGAGTCAGAACAGGCGGGTGCACTAGACTCTAGGCGTGTGGGACTGGTCAGGCTTGATTTAGGCGGACTCACGGTTATCCATGTCAACATAGGAGCTTAATTTGATGGGCAATGTCGCTAGGAAGTAACACATGAAGCTGAATGTGGGAGCGGTAAGTCGTGTAGAAGTGAAAGATGTTGGGCAAGTGCGGAATTGGATTTTGATGTAAGACCAGGACAAGAGAGCGAGTCGATGTCCGATGATAGATAGAATGCCGACGTGCATATTCATTCTATAGAACGATTGAAATTAGCAAATAAAGTATCCATTCTCATGTGATGCATTCACTTGAGCTTCCTTAAGAGCTTCGCAACATCGATCATCGTAAACCGCTCTTCTTCTTTGGCGTCGATCTTCATGAGGATAATGGGGCGGCAGATCTCGCCAGTGGAGTGGAAGTTAGAGCGGAGGATAATCATCTTCTTCGTTATCGACCGCACATTTCCTTCGGCATTAGTTGACATTGACAACCTATCTCCTTCGGTGTCGATCTTTATCGACCGACCATCTTATTCAACGTCGATCTTTGTCGACCGCTCATTTTCTTTGGCTTCGATCGTTGTCGACAACCTACCTTCTTCTGCAGTCCATCATTCTTCGTAAGCTCCGAACTCTGATACCAACTGATGTGGGGAGATAATCATTGGATCGTTTTAAGAAGAGGATGCTTGAAGGAATTCCAAGAACAAGATAACAAACCATGCTCAAAGGCTTAAAATCATATCATATTTATCAATCAATACCTTTCCTACTACAATACTTGCATATTTAAAGGCTAATAAGAACATCTAGAAGCTAGTAGCAACAAACTTGTAATAAACTATGATAAGCTAGTCCTAAGAAAAACTATTAGCTAGGATGTTCCACATCACATATAACCCGCAACAAAGTCTAAAATAATAAAATTGTTTATGAAATTTCTACCCCATCAAATTAATGAAAATATTTTGACATGAAAATAAATTTTGAAGGTAGAAAATATGTTATTTATATCCATAGAATATTTTAAGAAACTTTTGAAGGCTCGCATGATTGCAAAATTTTTTGGAGAATATACACATCACAATTCTAGCAAAAGTTTTATGATCTTGAGTACTTGGGGTTAGCTACATAAATATTTTCTCTTCATTATTTTCTATTAAGAATCAAATTCCTATTTAAATTGTGTAGCATCAATGGTGTCCTCAGCGTATATTGTGTGACCATAAACATTGTGCTGGAACTCAAAAGAAATGATCTCGTTGGGTGAAGTGAGATGGTACATATGAGATGCATGGCCCTCTGATTCTTAGGGTCTCTGATAAATTTTATCTTATTCATGTCAAATGAGACACCCAGCTTATGAAAGAAAGAAATAACATCTTTAGCTATACTAGATTTACCCCGCTTGCCTTCTTGATGAGATTCCATCAGCTGTAATGAATAGTCTGAAAATGCTCCTATAAACTGCTCAACCATTAATTCTATAGCTGCAAGAAATTCAACAACTTGTTTCCCCATCTATGGAGAGATTACTGCATAAACATTGGCATCTCTTATTGTCTTATGCAATAATTCTCTGTTTGCTCCTGTAGTGGCCATGATAAATGGCACGCCTAATTTACAATAAAGTTCATCATTTCCATTCATTGCATCGAAAATTGTATAGTCAACCACAATAATGTTGGGATATTTATTATAGATGAAAGAAAGGACATTCTCTCTTTCAAATCGACCATGGATCATAATATCTACAATGCCAACTTGTAAAGTTCTATTCGGTTTCTCCAAATTGCTGAATGTTACAAGAACTAATTGGAGGCCCGCACAAACTGCTGCATCAGAACTGTCCTACCCCTTCTTCCACCTAATAGCTTATCCATCTTCGATTTATCAAAAATTGATATAGTTTTTAGCACTGGATGTAGGTCGCCTACTGAACAGGGTCGACGGGCTTGAGTGGTGTGCAACAGTGGAAACGAAACTGAGCGGGCAATGAGTGCAGGGGTTACATGCAGACAGATCTGACCAGAGGTGGATTTGGTGCCGATAGAGTCAGAATATGTGGGGACACTAGACTTTTGGCGCGTGAGATTGGTCGGGCTTGATTTAGGCGGAGTCGCGATCATCTATGAAAAAATATCACCGGAAATATAACATGAAGGCAAATGCAGGAGCGGCAAGTCATGCGGGAGTGGAGGAGGTTGCGCAAGTGCGGAATCATGTTTTGATGTAAGACCAGGAGAAGAGAGTGAGTGTGAGTAGATGTCCAATGATAGATTGATTGCTGACGTGCATATTCGTTCTATAGAATGACTGAAATTAGCAAATAAAGTATCCATTCAGTCAAGTGATGCATTCACTTGAGCTGTCTGAAGGGCTTTGCGATGTCGATCATCGTCGACTGCTCTTCTTCTTTGGCATCGATCTTCGTGAAGATAGTTGTGTTGAAAATATAAACCAAAATTAATGTTTAAGTTTTTTGTGTATCTAGTAAATTGTATGGAAGAAATATCTAGAATATGCAATAACTTTTAGTGGTTGGAGGTTGGTAGTTGAGTCTTTATTATAGAAATCTCTAGAATAGGTTTCTAGAATTGTCTTTGTACTAGTATAAATAGGCATTGAGTCTTGCCATATGGATGTAAGAGAGAAAATTTTATAATAGAAGTTCCTCTTGTTTTTAGCCTCTTCAACTCTTCCATATAATTTCTCTCTAACAAAGTGGTATCAGAGCTAAGTTCGATGGCAAGTAGTATGAATCTACAAGTGCCTCGTCTCACAAAGGAGAACTATGAGAATTGGAGTCTTCAAATGAAGGCACTATTTGGCTCTCAAGATATTTGGGAGATAGTCGAGAAAGGCTATGTCGAGCATCAAGATGAAGCAGTATTATCAACAGCCCAAAGGGAACTGTTGAAAGAAAGTAGAAAGAAGGATAAGAAGGCACTTTTCTTCATTTATCAAGCACTTGATGAGGCAAACTTTGAGAAAGTGGCCAGTGCTTCTACCTCTAAGCAAGCATGGGAGATACTTCAAGTTGCATACAAAGGCATAGACAAGATAAAGAAGATTCGACTTCAAACTCTTCGAGCCGAATTTGAAGCACTTCAAATGAAGGAAGCAGAAAATGTGGAGGACTATTTCACAAGAGTCTTGACTATCGTCAATCAACTACGAAGGTATGGAGAAGCATTAGAAGATATTCGAGTGATAGAAAAAATTCTACGCTCAGTGAATGATAAATTTGAGCATATTGTCGTAGCTATTGAGGAAGCTAAAGATTTAGAAACAATGACCGTTGATGAACTAATGGGTTCTTTGATGGCTTATGAACAAAGAAAAAATAAGAAAAAGCAGGATAATATCGAACAAGTTCTCCAATCAAAGCTCTCATTGAAAGGTGACAAAGACGACGCAAAAAATGAAGATAATTCAAATGATCGAGACATTTATGGACAAGGCCGTGGTCGAGGTCGCGGTCGTGGTCGTGGCTTTGGAAGAGGCCGAGCACGTGGACGAGGACGTGGTGGATATCAAAGAAATAATGAAGAAAATCAAAACTCAAGAAATGAAGAGTGGAAGAAAGAGCCTAAATATCAAAGGTACAAAAAATCTCATGTTCGTTGTTATATTTGCAAAAAATTTGGTCATTATGCTTCAGAATGTTATCATAATCAAGAGAAATCCAATCTTGCTAAAGAGAAGGAAGATGATCCAGTCTTATTATTAGCATTGAAAGGAGAAGAAGATGAAAAAGAAAACAATTGGTATTTAGATACTGGAGCAAGTAACCATATGTGCCGGGACAAAAACATGTTTGTAGAAATGGAGGCGATGGAGAGTCAAATTTATTTTGGCGACTCTTCAAAAATTCCGGTAAAAGGAAAAGGTAAAATCCTTATTCTTCTTAAAGATGGAACCCATCAATTTATTTCTGAAGTTTATTATGTTCCGGATATGAAAAGCAATATTTTAAGCTTGGGGCAATTACTGGAGAAAGGATTTGATATTCATATGAAGGATAAAAAGCTCACAATTAAAAATAATTCAAATGAATTAATTGCCCAAGTGGAGATGACAAGAAATAGAATGTTTATTCTTAATATAAAAAATGGAGTGATGAAATGTTTAAAGACATGTGTGAAAGATCCATCATGGCTTTGGCACATGAGGCTTGGTCATTTAAATTTTGGAGATATAAATAATATGTCAAGAAAAGGAATGGTGCATGGCTTGCCAGATATCAATCATCCAAATCAAATTTGTGAAGGTTGTGTATTTGGAAAACAACCAAGAAAGAGTTTTCCAAATGAAGCAAGCTTTAGAGCAAAGAAGCCTCTTCAATTAATCCACACGGATGTATGTGGACCCATTGCTCCAGCATCTTTTGGTAAGCATCGATATTTCTTAACTTTTATTGATGATTATTCAAGAAAAATATGGGTTTATTTTTTGAAAGAGAAATCAGAAGCTTTCACTATGTTTAAGAAGTTCAAAGCAAGTACAGAAAAAGAAAGTGGATTTTTAATAAAATCCATCAGATCTGATCGAGGCGGTGAATTTACGTCCAAAGTATTCAAAGAATATTGTGAAGAGCATGGCATTCGACATCAATTAACAGCACCATTTTCACCCCAACAAAATGGAGTAGCGGAGAGGAAAAATCGTACTATTCTTAATATGGTACGAAGCATGATCAAAAGCAAGAGTATGCCTAAAGAATTTTGGGCCGAGGCGGTGACATGTGCTGTCTATACACTCAATCGATGCTCAACTTCAAGCTTACAAGATATGACACCACAAGAAGCATGGACAGGAAGAAAGCCAAACATATCTCATTTGAAGGTGTTTGGGAGCATTGCATATGCACATGTTCCTGAACAAAGAAGGACTAAGCTGGATGACAGAAGCTCCAAACTCATCTTCATCGGGTATCAATCTAAATCTTATAAATTATTTGATCCCAAAACTTCAAAAATTATATTTAGCAGGGATGTTGAGTTTGATGAAGAAGGAGCATGGGATTGGCAAAATAAAGACACTCAAAAGGAAGAGCAAGTACCGGTGGAGCTACAAGATGAAGAGCAATTATCTACAAATTTGCAAGATTCTCCAAGTACTTCAGAAGATAATCAAAGGCAAAGGAAGACAAGAAATTTAAGAGAGCTTTATGAGGTAACTGACGAGCTTCATTTTATTTGCTTGCTTGCAAATAATGAACCATTACAATTCGAAGAAGCAATAAAAGATGAAAGATGGAGAAGTGCTATGGATGAAGAGATCAAATCTCTAGTAAAGAATGCAACATGGGAGCTCACAACATTACCAAAAGGACATGAAGCTGTTGGTGTAAAATGGATATACAAAGTGAAGAAAAATGCAAAAGGTGAAGTAGAAAAGTACAAAGCACGGCTAGTAGCAAAAGGATACAAGCAGAAAGAAGGCATCGACTACAATGAGGTATTTGCTCCAGTTATTCGTATGGAAACTATTCGCTTGATTATTTCTCTTGCTTCACAAAATAATTGGTCTATTTATCAAATGGATGTTAAATCTGCTTTTTTAAATGGAGTCATTGAAGAAGAAGTTTATGTCGAACAACCACTGGGATATATTAAAGAAGGGCATGAATCAAAAGTTTATAAATTAAAAAAGGCTTTATATGGGTTAAAGCAAGCTCCAAGAGCATGGAATGCAAGAATCGATTCATACTTCAAACAAAATGATTATATACAATGTCCTTATGAGAATGCTCTCTATTTGAAGAAATATAATAATGGGGATATATTACTTGTTTGCTTATATGTGGATGATCTTATTTTTACTGGAAATAATCCACTTTTATTCAAGGAGTTTAAGCAAACGATGGTAAAAGAATTTGAAATGATAGATTTTGGACTCATGTCTTTTTTCCTTGGCATTGAAGTTAAGCAAAATAAAGAAGGAATTTTTATCACACAAGAAACATATGCAAAGGAAGTTCTGAAGAAATTCAAAATGGAGAATTGCAATCCAGTAAACACTCCAATGGAATGTGGAATCAAATTATCAAAGAAAGAAGAAGGAAAGCCAATCGATCCAACAATGTTCAAAAGTTTGATCGGAAGCCTGAGATATCTGACAAGTACAAGACCAGACATTCTATATGCAGTTGGAATTGTTAGCCGCTTCATGGAAAATCCTACTGAGACACACATGAAGGCAGCCAAGAGAATTCTTCGATATATTAAAGGTACACAAAATCATGGACTTCTATATTCTCATTCTAACGAATTTCAACTTTCAGGATATTCAGATAGTGATTGGGCTGGAGATCAAGACGATAGAAAAAGTACAAGCGGATTTTTATTTTATATGGGCGACACTGCTTTCTCATGGAGCTCACAAAAACAACCAGTTGTTGCTCTCTCTACTTGTGAAGCTAAATATGTTGCTGCATCATCATGTGTATGTCATGCAATATGGCTAAGGAAGCTACTGAAAGAGATTGGATATTCTCAAGGCGAAGCTACAAAAATCTATGTTGATAATAAGTCAGCAATTGCATTATCAAAAAATCCAGTTTATCACAAGAGAAGCAAACATATTGATGTTCGTTTTCATTATATAAGAGACCAGATCAAAGATAAAGAAGTTCAAGTGGAGTATGTGAAATCTGAAGATCAAATTGCAGATATTTTCACAAAGCCATTAGCTGCAGAACAGTTCATAAAATTAAAGATACTTCTTGGAGTGGTTGATAAAAATTTTGGTTTAAGGGGGAGTGTTGAAAATATAAATCAAAATTAATGTTTAAGTTTTTTGTGTATCTAGTAAATTGTATGGAAGAAATATCTAGAATATGCAATAACTTTTAGTGGTTGGAGGTTGGTAGTTGAGTCTTTATTATAGAAATCTCTAGAATAGGTTTCTAGAATTGTCTTTGTACTAGTATAAATAGGCATTGAGTCTTGCCATATGGATGTAAGAGAGAAAATTTTATAATAGAAGTTCCTCTTGTTTTTAGCCTCTTCAACTCTTCCATATAATTTCTCTCTAACAAGTTGGGTGGCAAATCTTGTCATTAGAGTGGAAATTGGAGCGGAGGATAGTTGTCTTCTTCGTTATCAATTGTCCATCTTCTTTGGCGTTGATTGTCGTCGACTGCCCATCTCCTTCTGCGTCAATCTTTGTTATCCGACCATCTTATTCGGGGTAGTTCTTCATCGACCGTCCATTTTCTTCAGCTTTGATCGTCGTCGACAGCCTACCTTCTTCTGCAATCCATCGTTCTTCACAAGTTTCGGGCTTTGATAACAACTGATATGGGGAGATAATTATTGGATCGTTAGAAGAAGAAGATGCTTGAAGGAATTCCAAGAACAGTAGAACAAATCAAGCTCAAAGGCTTAAAATCATATCATGTCCATTAACCCATACCTTTTCTACTACAATACTTGCATATTTAAAGGCTAATAAGAACATCTACAAGCTAGTAATAACAAACTGATAACAAACTATGAAAAGCTAGTTCTAAGAAAAACTATTAGCTAGGATGTTTCACATCACACACACACACACACACACACACATATATATATATATATATATATATAAACTAAGCTTTGACATATAGCTTATGTTTCACATCACATATAAGCCACAACAAAATCTAAAATAATAAACTTGTTTATGAAATTTCTACCCCATCAAATGAAAATTTTTTGACATGAAAGGAATTTTTGAAGGTAGAAAATATGTTTTTTATATCCATAAAAAATTTTAAGAATTTTTTGAAGGCTTGCATGATTGTAAATTTTTTTGGCGAATAGATACATTGTCCGACAATGTGTTTTAAAAAAAAATAATAATAATTCTAGCATAAGATCATTACAACAACAAGATCAGAAGCCTTTATCCTACTACATAAATATTTTTTCTTCATTATATTCTATTAAGAATCAAATTCTCATTTAAATTTAATAAACAAATTTCATTTTTAATACTTTCTAACAAAATCTTTTTTGTTCTAGAACTATTAAAATATTACATGAAAAATTTATAAATATATCTTCCTTTCTCATATGAGAGGGACCTAAGATTGGTGAGTGATTAGAGAACTTAAAAAATCCAAAGCTCTAACTAACAAGTGATGTCGACAATAACTATCATCAAATGCTATCAGTCAACTATCATTATCCCACGATAATCTTAAGGCTGTCATCGCCCCCACCTAAACATTGTAGTTCAATTGTCATCATTAAATTGTTGCTGATTAAATGTTATTACCGCTACCATTATCACTTGATATTAGTCAACGACATTATTATCTACTAAATGTCTTTCGTCTTGGACATTGTCATCACCCTTCATTGCTCTCCGACACTCTCTACTTGTGCCATAGAAGACCAAACTTGTATGTCATATTTGGTAATGTTATCTTCTTTAATAGAAGAGAAGAACATCCTTTTATAATCTTATTTATATAGTGGATTATTAAAAATAAATTAGGTTCCATAATTTTTCACTTTTCAAATTTTCTAAATAAAAATAATGTGTTTTTATTAGTTTATTTTATTTGTGAGTGTGTGCGTGTTGACCCTTACACCTCAAACCACGCGAGAAAGGATCTAAACTGGTGAATAACGCAATACACGCCTAAGCGCCGCACGTCGCTTGAAGGATCAAATGACCTCCGATTGTCAAATGGACGGCGTCGTTGTGATCAAGACGTCAAATTCTGCTAGGTCGATGCCCCTTGTAGTCGAATCAGATGAGATCAGACAAAAGGGACGATGACACTAGAAATTAAAGTGCGGCACTGATTAAACAACGTCGAACCGACAAAAAAACTTCGTCGTTGCGTCAGGAACATTGTCAACCTCTAAAACTACATTTTGTTTATTTAATTTGAAGCATCCATATTGGTGGTACGGAAAATTGGCAACAACACGAATTTCGAGGAAAATTGGTATCGTTGTTGTCCAAATGATGTCCGTTCGCGAAACGGATTTCTCCATTATGATCGGAATAACGCAAATACCTAAGAACTACATTTTTTATGTTCAATTTGAATCATATGGGGTTGTGGCGTGAATCCCGAGGCAATTTGAATACAAAAACACACATTTCAATGAAAATTAGAATCGCTGTTGCTCAAACGACATTCGATCACAAAACAAACTGCGTCTTTGCGACCGGAACATCGGAAATACCCTAAATGCGCTATCAATTTATCCAATTTTGATATTCAATTTGGCAAATTTGATACATTAAGCGAGGTGAAATACACACAAATTTCGAGGCGATTGCACCCATTGCTACACGAATGCACCTTAATCAAGGCATTTTTGGGGCAATCATCACACTCCTGCTATTTTAATTTATTGATAATATTAATAATAATATTTTATCATTAAATATTATTATTAAATCTAATAAATTGTAAAGTCAGAAGACATTTCTAATCAAATATTAAATGTCTTTACCTCGGCACCGTCGAAGACCTCTAGCAAAATCCCAGAAATCCCGGTGACAGCAGCAACTCACCTCGATCAAATGATCTCCTGATGGTTAAAGTCAAGAAAATTGAAGTAGCCCAATTGGACTCCACGCTTGAAGCCTCTGGAACCCGTTTGCAAGCCCCAACCTTCGTCCGTCCCAGGCAAATTCAATCCCCCCTACATCAAGAAGTCACCACACCATAACCTCTACACCAAAACTCAAATTCCTTCTCGCTTCTAATCCCTACACCTCCACCACCTCATGAGGATGAATCGGATCCGTCCAAGTCTTGCAAACCGTCAACCCTAAGCTCCTCTCAGCCCTTCTGCAGTGAGCCTTCCTTAAAACCACAGCTTGGGATCTTCCCTTCACTGGACTCCGTCAACCACAGATCCCCGATGTTTCTTCCTGCCGTGTGATCTCCTTGTTCAAGCTGAACCTCCATGTCATACTCCTTCCACCTTTGATCGAAGGTTCATATAATCTGAACCTGCTCCACTCCTTTTCTTCATTAATCAGTTCGTGAGGTTCCTGAGGATGACTTTGTTGGATTCGCCTTATGTCGGTGCTGTTTAATTTCCACTCATTTCCTACGGTGGTGCTTCTGATGGTATGCACTTTTACCTACATCAAGATGCAATTCGCTGCCATGCTTGAGCGGAGAACTTGTTCCCGTGGTTTCTTTTAGAAGGCTACTAGAATAGTCTGTTGATGGGCGTGTTCGAAGTGCCCCAAAGGGAAAATCTTAAGAAATTTTGGGAGAAAAATCTCCCTCACTTTCTATTGTCCTTGAGTGTTGAATTAGCTTTTTTGTGGGCTAGAATATACGCGGCGATAGAGTTATAATTCTACGTCTTAGCATTGCACGGATATCTAGCTCACACACAGAGAACACAATATTTTTTTACGTGGAAAACCCGGAAAGGAAAAAAACCACGAAGCCTAATCCAATTGAAAATGATTCCACTAAAATTTGAGGAAAGTACAATGGTCTGACTCGTCCTTGAAGACGATCATATTACAAATATCAACTGAGAGTTTTGCAAAAGTCTAACGTCTCTACAATGTCAGGTGGTGGTCCGGCGGCACTCTGGTGTCAGGCGGTGGATCGGCAGTGGCACTTCAGTGTTAGGGGGTACTTCCACTTCGGATGGCACTTCGGTGTCCCTTGGTGCTCCGTCGGTGGTGCTACAAAACTACGGCGGTGGTGCGACAGCACTCCGGCGTCCCTTGGTGGTTCGGCGGTGGCGCGATAGAACTACGGCTGTGGTGCGGCAGTACTACGGCGTCCCTTGGTGGTGCGGCGGTGGTGAGGCAGAACTACGGTGGTGGTGCGGCAGAACTACGGCAGTGGTGCGGCAGCACTCCGGCGGTGGTCGAGGAGGAGCTAGGCGGCTGGGGCTTTCTTCCTTCTCTTCCTTCCTCTCTCTTGGCTTCTTCTTGCTTCTTGCTTAGGTCCCCTCTCATGAGAAATGAGGGGTCTATTTATAAATTTTCTGGAGTGGCATGACCCGTAAATAGATGAGGGATCAAGGGCAATTATGGAGTGGTACGAATGGATGGCTGATATTGAATCATTTGATCATGTATCGTTCGTCAGACATTTGAAGGTCTTAATGATGTTAAAATTTGGCGATCTTGGGCTCGTTGGATTCGTCTCGTCGAGCCGCTCGATTTGACTATAAAATTGTTAAGTTCGGAGACTGTTTGGTAACTCAAATCATGGTATGAACTTTCCAACAGCGCTTCGGGTCCTTGATTTGGACTCATTTGGGCTCGGATTGAGTCGATTTTGGTGTCGTTGGGTTTGTGTTACCGAGACGCTCTGTTTAATCGTAAGTTTGATGAGAAAGGAATTCGAATGATCCCAATTTTAATTTTATAAAGTTTCCAACTCAATTTTGCCTCGAGATTCGTGCTTGATCAAGACAATTTTTGGTGGCATATCAAGCTTAAAGTCTTAAATCTCTAGAATCAAGAAGGCCTGAAGAACTCATTAGATGCTAAGGATGCCCTTAGAAAAAAAACTTATTTAACTGAACAATGGGTCAATGTTGATGCTTCTCTCAAAGTCCAAATCAAGGAATCAATATTACAGGCAACATTAGAGACACTGGCATATGCTTGTGAAAGAAATTTCTCCTCAAGATTTGGAGCAACAAGAAGGAAATGTTGTCCTTATTACTGTCGTACAAAGAATGAGGGGAACATTGGGAGCTGTCTCTCTGTATGACGCAACAGTTAAAAAAATTTCTAAGTTGCAGCAATATCACTATAAGGTGCTCTTGTATCTTTGTTCTTCTGCAGCAATTGGTTTTATTTGCCCCGCAAAGAGTGGAAGTGGAAGTGTTAGTGGTAGTTCTACCGACAAGGCTGTTAGGAAAGTTGCTATTTGCATATTTTACATTATTGCAACTTGTATAGTTTTGATGATTCCAAATATTATTGTTTTATGTATCTCCTAACATTTTTTGGAAGATTTGTTTTTGCTCTTGTGTGTACTAATATTTCAGGAAAATCGAACCCCAGACTACGAAGACTTCAAATCAGATTCAGCATGAGATACTCTGTGAATTTGAAGCTTGTACTTTTTATTTGAATTAAATTTGAGAGGGAGTGATTGTAATTGAGTGAATAAATATACACACACTTAAAGGAGATCTTGAAAAAGTTTTTGTACTGATCGTACGGGACGAACATTGTTCGTACGGGAAGATCAGATCAGTTATCTCCTTGTGAGAGCAATAGAACGGACATGAACTGAACTGGAAAATTTTTCAAAGGACTGATCGTCCAGACGAAATCATTTTTCGTCCCAGGACGAGTTTCTCACTGTAAAAATTTCGTCCAGACGAAGTCCAGTTCGTCCAGGACGATGGGAACCGACTATGGCAGTTTCTGGCAATGTTCTGCAGTTTTCGGAACCAACTTTTGATATAACTGTTCGTACTGGACGAAATTTTTCGTCCCGGGACGAACCAATTTCGTCCAGGACGAAATTGGTTCATACAGATGAACAAATGGTTCGTACGGGACGATCCGGTGCGCAGAAAAACATGTTTTTAGCAGTTTTTTGAGCGGTTTTTCATGTCCTTTCTATATAAGGAGTCCTAGAAACTATTACAAGTACCTTTGAAGTTGTTTTCTCTTGAGAGGGGTCATTGAGTGTGAGAGTTTGGGAGAGATTGTAAGAGTGAAGAGTGAGAGATCAAGTGAGGGGTTTGTGAGGGATTCACAAGATTACTTGAAGAAGAAGATCTCTTTGTTTCTTCTCATCTCCTTTAAAGGCTCTCAAGTGAATTTCAACAATATTGGTCCAGTTCTCTGCCGACACTTGGAGAGTGTAAAATGACGACAAAGTGTATCTTTGACAACCATTGTGTCTTCGTTCTTTGGGAGAAAACTAGAAGAGAGAACTTGAAAGGGAGAGAGGAAAGGGTGGAGTTTGAGAGGGAGAAGATCCTTGGAGGGGATTTCAAGGGAGTGTGAAGGGGATATTCACACGGTTGCTCCGGCGAACTTGCACTTCAGTACCATCGGATTCAAGGGTCGTCTTGAGGGAAGTTTTGGCGAGAAGAAGATCTCTTTGGTGTCAAAGAACCCGGCTACTCCGCCGCACCGGGGAAGGTGAAAGTGATTTTGTACAGGCTTCTCCGCCTTGCTGTGGGGGCAAAAGGAGAGTCACTTTATGGTATTAGTGCAATACTCGGAGGGTGCCTCCGGGGAGTGGACGTAGGTCAATGTTTGACCGAACCACTATAAATCTGGTGTGTTCTTTCTTATTTTTCTTCCGCATTTAATTTCATTGCAAGTTGTTTACTCTGGTTAAAAAGTTTATTTTTTAAACTTTAAATTTAACTTGCATTAATAATTAAAAAAGTTTTCTAAAAATTCAAGAGTAGAAGTATAATTTTTAAATTACCAATTCACCCCCCTCTTGGTTAACCTTGGGACATTTAGTTAGGCTTTACATCCTAATTACTGGACTCAACAAAGGCTTCATAAGATGATTCAATGTTGCAAACTTTAGGAGCAGAAAGATTTTGGAAGCTTAAATACAACGAATTTGCAGTTTACAGAGTTATTCAGAAGATTGTGGAGCAGAGTGCTGTTTCTCTTATATTAAGTAATGATATGAGAACCTATGCAAGAAGAAATGGGTTTGAGATATTTGAGAAGATGCTCTTGGAGGAAGTTCCAACGAGTAAAGCAGCCATAACATCGGTTTCTCTAATGGCCATGGGGAATGGAGACATAGCGTTTAAGGTTGTAAAGCAGATGAAGGAGATGGGGATAACTCCTAGGCTTCTATCATATGGTCCTGCAATCTTTGCCCTCTTCAATAAGGGAAGTGTAGACAAAACATTTGAAGTAGAGAGACACATGATTGAATCAGGAATCACCCTTGAAGAACCTGAGTTGGTGACGCTTCTTAGAGCCAGTGCTCTAGCTGGAAGAGGAAAAAGAGAGTATTTGTGCACTTTCCCTTGCCGTCACCACCAACGTTGCAAAGGTATAATTCCTTCGAACTCTAAACTTGATAGCCCATTTTCGGAGTTCACGGCGCACCAGAAAACTGCCTATACATGCTTTTATTGCGCGTGGTGGGATGGGACCCCAGTGCAGCGCCTACGACAAGGTGGGTAATCACTTTAAGCTCCATTTCGGCGTTCGCGGTGCACCGAAAAACCATCTATACACGCCTTTATTGTGCATGGTGGGATGGGATCCCGATGCGGCGCCTACGACGAGGCAGGGTTATTTATAAGCACCATCGAGCGTGGGGAAAGCAAACTGTCTTTTTAAACAAGTGCACTCGAAGACCCCATACACGCCTTTATTGCGCGTGGTGGTAAGGAAAACACGGCCGCGGTGTCTAAGGGAAACTACCATACACACCTTTATTGCGCGTGGTGGGAAGGCTAGTCTCTCAAAATTTTGCCTAAATGGGAGAGATGATGGGAGGCTGTCAAAATTTTATTTGAAAAAGACAAGGACTTGCACAAAATTTAAACAACAGGGGACATGCTTTAGAACTCAAGGGATAATTCAAAAGTGGAACCAAAATGAAATAAGCTCAAATATGAACTAAATTTGAACTTAAATAAGGTACAAAAGAACTTATGCATTTGAGCTTGAAGACAAAGACTTGAACATGAATAGAGTCTGAACTCAAGAAGACCACAAGGAATCCAAGCATGAACTAGACTTGAATAAGAATTTGAACTTGTGCTTTAAATTCAAACTATACAAAGAGCTTGGATTGAACAAGACTATATAAGGTGGACTTTGATGAACTACACAAAATCAAGCCTAAATTAAGGTGCAACGAGCCAAGTCTAATTCAAAGGCATTTGCAAAGATACTGCAGAAGACTTTGATTTGAACTTGAAAGAATAATGACTCGAGATTGTAACCTAGGACAACTATAATGAACTTGATTTGGACATTGCAAATAACTTGAACAATGTGGACCACAAAGAGCTAGACTTAAATGAATATAAGCTCTGAAGAACTTGAATTAGAATCGAGCATATATAACCAAACCTTGGATCGATGAATGAATAATCAAGATCTAAATGAATCTTAATCATTCATATGGATATAAATAAGTATAAAGCTTGTGTTGATCAAGGAATTCCAAATGCATTTCGATGGCAAGCCATAATACTTGATCAATCATATGCATACGATAATATCTCCTACATGCATATGTAAAAAAAGAGAGAGTGGTGCAAATAAGAAATGTTTGAAGAGTGTATACCAAGTTCAAGTCGAAGTATGACTCTCCTACAACCAACACAAGCCGACATGCAAATCCTCAATGACACCAAGATATCGTATACAAGAAACATAGTGTGCTTACAAGTAACAGTGGAAAGGTTGTAGGGAATTCAAACTCATGTGATGCTAGAAGATCTGCAATACATACAAGTTCCCTACGAATACAAATGCACGCACCATATGCTATATATGGGTAGATACATAAAGACTTCAGTAAATAAAGTATCTTGTAGTCAATTCCAATATGTGAACAAATGCATCTACATGCATGCATGTAGCAGTAACGGATGCACAACGAGGATTAAAAGATCGCAGTAAAACGCATAGGAATGCAGCAAATATAAATGTCTATGGTTCCTCGTAGAAGACACATTGTAAGAGACCTACAACACATCAGATGCCATCTACAAACAAAATACCAAATAACTACAACAAATACAAATGCATGTAATCAGTTCCAGAAGACTTGTATGCAAAACAATGATCACAAACAAAAACATTATGCAAATGCATCTACAGATGAAAGGCATGATATTAGTTAGTGCACTACAATCTACCTGCATAAATCATATAAGTAGTGCACGAGAGTCTACCTGTATAAAACAATAAACAACTCTATTTAGAAGCTGTTATGCCACACCACCGGATCCGTAACATGCATACATGCGGAAAAAAGGCGTGTACGAACTTTCAAGTAGAGCGTTGCATTCAAGTGATGGTTGCCCGCTCAATCGATCAAAGCTAAATATCTTAAAATCCCCCACACGTGTACCATAATTTATATACATATAGGTACACAAGGGCTAAGTACAATTATAACGCCCACATGTGCCTCGATGAGCATGTTGTAGGAACACATGTGACGTCTAAGAATGTTGTGTGGGTCATTAAATTTGAAACACTATCCTCCTAAATAAATAAATGGGATTTGACAAGGCTAATCAAATAACAACAAAATTCCCCCAAATACCCGTATGAGCTCGGATGAGCGTGTTGTAGAAACACATGACATCTATGGATGCTGCGCGTGTCAATAAGTTAATTTAAGTTTGAGCCCGATCCTTCTATGAGGCAAGTGGGAGTTGACAAGGCTCGAACCCTTAAATAAGTATTCGATCGTGAGGTTGGCCGAGATATTTATTTTATACATTCATATTAGGTCTTTCAAGACCTATAATTAAAAAAATTCACTAACAAAGGCACAAAGCCTATGAAACCCAATCCCCTATCGGCAAGGTGATAGGGTCAACATGGTTCAATCAACAAAGAGAAATAACCTCTTACACCCGGATGATGGCCTTTACACCCCGATGTTGACCGAGTTGAATGTTTATCTCAACTAGAATGGCTTACAAATATTTTCAAATTTCACCCAAATACCATGAAAATAAAAAAAAAAACTCTAAAATTAAAAAAAATTGAATATTTAAAATTGAAAGCCATCCATTAAACACTTAAAGCA
The DNA here is from genome assembly GCA_016618105.1 of Dendrobium huoshanense. NCBI lineage: Eukaryota > Viridiplantae > Streptophyta > Magnoliopsida > Asparagales > Orchidaceae > Dendrobium > Dendrobium huoshanense. Next base: position 28,168,300 of record CM028350.1, on the reverse strand, counting down.
AAGCCCATCCACCCTTTGCAATAGCTTGTCGGGTGGACAAATTGAAAAATACTTCAGCTCACATAGAGCTAAAGCCTAGTCGAAAATATTACTAGGATCCATTCTCAAACAATCTCATGCCATTAAGGACATGGTACGTGTCCTCTAACCTGTGGTTTTGCCACCAAATGGCACCGCAGGATAAATGGTTATGATCACCCGGGGCCCTCTGAACTGAGTGGTTTTGCCGCCAAATAGCACCATGAAATATCGGTCATTGCCAGAGCCAATACACTCTTTAGTGGCATCAAATTCTTGAGATATAAATCAATATGATATCATTGATATGGCATAAAGCCTTGTGTTAGGTAAGGTGGATTCAAATTTATCCCCTTAGGCAAATATTCAACCCAAGTCTACGAGGTCCCCTTGGACGAAGCAACCCATGGCTGCCGACAAGGATCCTTTTGTTAGGTTGGGTCGACTACCTCCTCTGACTAAGTAGACCAGGGACCATGATAGCCCGGGACGACAGAACTATGGGATCTTGACCGGGTCCATCATCCATTCCCCTACCATCCGCTTTAAGTGTGAGATGGTGAAATTTCTAATTTTAAATATCAAACTTTCCTAATTCTCCAACATCCTGATACCAATGCTACTACTATATGTCTGATACTACGTATCTATGGATACAATGTATCTGATTGATGACTAGCCTTAATCGAAAGTTATTTCTCGTTATCGAGAGGGGTAATTAACTATAGAAGCTTGCGCCTATAGGAAACTAGAACTCAAATTATAAAGTCCTCACAAAATGAGGGCAAAATTTTTGGGTAGTGTCTCATCTACAAACCCATCTGCTTTCCAAAATTTACCCCGGAACTTAAATCCATTAGAACTCCTCCCCGAAATAAAAAACAGCGGGCGAAGGCCGGAGCCGAATTTTTTGAGCCCACATCATGATATTTATACAAAGTTATTATAACAAATTCTTATTTGTGCACAAAATAAGCTTTAAATTTTAATTTGAGATCATCTCCTACTTTTATTAAAATAATGATTTTTTAAAAAGATAATTGAGAAAACTCTTTTTTTTTTAAAATTGAACTATTTGCATCTTAAGTTAAGAAACAAAAAATAGAAAAGTATTGTCATTTGAAATTTAATTCTGGTTAGTATTGATAAAATTCTAGAAAACTTGTATGATTGACATGAATCTTGAGGCAATATTTGAATTGGAAAATTTTCAAATTTAATTCAAGATCATACGAATTCCAATTTCAGCAAAATTGTAATTGAATTGAATGTATGAATGAGAAAAACCAGGGGGCCACGCCCAGTCGAATATGATCCATAAGTATTTGAGTAAATTAAAAATAATTAATGCATCCTCAAACTTGAGAGCGATCATATTACAATAGTTGACCAACAAATTGAAATCTAATGATGAACAGGAACTGGATAAAAATCTTGCGATGTTCAGTGGTCAAATATAAATCAAAAGTCTGAGTGTGGCTGAGTTGAAGTACAGCGGCAGTCGGTGGCCATGCATAAATTTGGCTTTAGTTAGTGGCCAGATAGAAGTCCAGTGATAGTCTGACGGTTGTAGTCAGACTTTTCCTTCCATCCATGATCATTCTATCATCAAAAGAAACTATGTTAACAAGTATCTTTCTCAAAGCTCTTCTTTGACCATCACTACCATCGCCTGACTACAATCCACCAACCAATGTCATATGACTATAATCTCTTGAACATTAATGCTCGACTATGATTCTTTTACTGTAATTATCCATATTTCAATTTTGGTCATCCGACCATTATCACCTAAGTTAGATGTCAAACATCTTAACTTAGGTGGGCCTAGAAGATGACGATAAAAGAATCTGTAGCCTAAAAGGATGCCCCTTAAGAGATGGGCCAACTTTAATATGGGAATTAAGGTGATCACAGTCCATGGCTATGTGACAAAACCACAAGACAACTTCCTGTGAGGAAGCTAACTCCCCAAAGGTAGAAGAACAATCAATATTAGCGTGGTCTCATCTTTTTATATTATCATAATCACACATGACCTTTTAAAACATTATATGAATTAGATAACAACTAGTTGTTACAAAATTATTATTATTATTTATCTAATTTTATTATTATGTTTGCAAGTCACTTTTCAAAAGTGCTTACCCAGATGTGTGGACTATACTATAAAAAATAATAAGGTGCCCTAATATGTATCTATTAGGCTATTAGGGCACAAATTGTATTGAGACATCAAACAATGGTGTCACATAGGTGGTTGTTGGCATAGGAGTAAGGGCATCTTTATGTGCCCTAAAAACTAAACTTTCATGATATATAATTTTGATGGAATAATCCCCAAATGACACCAACAAGGTGTCCTAAGAAACAAGCTTTTCAAACATCTTAGTGTAATGGAAATTATGAATAAATACAACCAATATTAGATGTCATAATTGGTTAACCTGCATTTATTTGAAAGTACATGTTGAATAAAAAGGCACATTTAAATTTTCCTAATGTATATAGTTTCCCAACACTTCAATTTAATGAAATATATTTAATAAAATGACATTATTATGTGCTTCTCTCTCTCTCTCTCTCATTATTTTTTATTGTGTGCCTCAATATATAATTTATCTAATGTGTATCACTTTCAATTACCAATTAATTATGATGAATCAAATGTGTTTCACTTTAAATTATCAATTAATTAAGATGACTCAAAATATTTCAATTGCAAATAATTAATATTTCCAATCAAATTTCTAAAAATCTCACATATAAGAGCTTACAAAGGCTATTTTTCTTTAAATTAAAAATTTATTTCATAAATATAAAATTATAAGAATTTTTCACCTTACATATAACAGAATTGCTACTTCAATCTTAATATATGTACATAATCAATCTACTACAACAAATGTCTTCACAGAACATTACACGACAATCTAAAAAAATGGCCCTCATCATGAGGATGATTTCTTTACATAATAGCAACCCAGTCTTGGGATCTCTGTTTTAACACTTTATTGGCATTCTCTCCATACTGCATCTAAAAAGACAATTTGGAATCTGAAATCATTAATATGAATATGTTGATTGCGTATATCTTATTGATGCAAGACATTCGTAAGAGGAATGTCAATTAATCCATCACATATTCTTAAAAATTTTAACAACAATTAACTATTTCCAACAAAAAGTTTTCCATACAATAGTAGAAGCATACTTAACTTCAAATGATAATTAGAGCAAATATAAAGAATTTGAATAGAGGAGTACTAGCTTTTATAGACTCTTGACTCTCTTTCGAACAATGAATATAAAAAAAGACTATTGCTAATGAGCTGCATCAACTAAACAAAAAAGAGAATGGATCACAGCATACATAATAGCCACTTCAAGGAAATCAAATTTGTAAGGGATCTTGCCAATGATTACATTGTATGAGATATCCCTACATTTCACAATCAATAGAAAGTTAAAGACAACCATTATGCTTCCTTAAAAAAAAAATCAGATGGTGGACTTCTCAGCAATATTAAAGAAGAGAATTTTCACGAAAGATTATAAAGAATGAAATCATACAAAATTTCAAAATTGGCACAGTTATCTTTCTGTAAGCTCGTCGTTTTAAGTACAGTAAATTTAAATTGTCTACATAATGTGTAGAGAGAGATCATTCACAAAAACAAACCAAAGGCTTCATCTTGGTTATTTTGGTTGGATTTAGGAATCATTTAAACCTTCATTACAAATGCAAGACCATTAATCTTACACCATGAAAATTCTTGACTAAAATTTTAATACATGATTAGTGTAATAAAATTTTAGCATAAAAATTTAGTTACCATCTAAGCCTCTGAAATTTTAGCAGAAGATGAGAAAGAGCTCCCTACACGAAAAAAAAAAGAATAATAATAAAACAAGTAATGTCAGAGATCAGGAATGGTAAATCATGCACGATTGTATGGAGATCATCTAATAAGAATGCGTGTTGTGTTGGCTAATAGATACCAAATAAAAAATTAATAAAATGGAACAATCAAGTTTGACTCCAGAAATTTCAAAGGGCAATTGTTGCTAAAACAGAATTGAAGAAATGCGTATGCTTGTATCTGAACCATTATACAATATCCAACAATCACCTTGTGCTCATGGGAGAGCTTTCTAAATGAGCTTTTGACGTCGGAGTTATGCGTATGGCAACATCTTGGCATTTATACAACTTAGCTATTTGTTTCTTCTTTATTTGTTTTCTTTCTGTGGTATAGCCAATCGTGTGTCCCTATTTGTGTATAAATAAGTTGTTTATTGATTAATAAGGAGAGATGGTTAATCTATGAATTTTACATTCCATTTGGGTTATGTTCTATATCCTGATGCCAGTCTGGTGGTGGTTTTTGGTTTCTTTCCTTTATCCTGGCGCACAGTTAGGTGGTGGTTTTAGTTCCTAGCTTGGCATGCCTTGTGTGTGGCTGCCTACCCATTTTTGTTATGTGTGAGGACCTTCTCTCCCCTATTCTTAGTTCTGCTCAGCTGGTCATATCTCCTCACATCCTCCTCTCCAGCATCAAAGTAACTGAAACATAATGTTTACATTTTCTTGTTAAGATGCAGAAAAGAGTAAAAAGCAAGAACCAAATACATACAAATATATATAGAATGTTAGTCATTAAAAGAGAAGCATAATATTAACTTAAGTTTTGTAGAGATGAGGATGCTCGAGTGGATTAGTGACTTTACTCTTAGAGACAAGATACGAAATGAGCATTACTTGAAAATGTTATAGTAACTCCAGTGGAAGATAAGGTAAGAGAGAGTTGCCTTAGATAGTTTGGTCATGTATCATTATTATATGGTTGAGATGGAGGAATGCATTTGGCTTGTTGTGTGATAGAAAAGTCTCCCTCAAACTTAAGGGAAAACTCTATAAGATTGTGGTGAGACCTGCAATGTTTTATGGTGCAGAATGTTGGCCACTAAAAGAGAAGCATAATATTAAGTTAAGTGTTGCAGAGATAAGGATGCTCAGGTGGACAATAGCTTTATCTTAGAGACATCATACAAAATGATCATTTACGTGAAGTAGCTCCAGTGGAAGATAAGATTAGAGAGTGCCGCCTTAAATAGTTTGGTCATATATTATTATTGTATATCTTGATTTCTATAAGATGTTATCTCAAAATATTTTATGATGATAATTATACATAAATAACATTAAATTGATACAAATTTCATTATTTATTTGTAGGAATTTATAAATCAAGTGTGTTATCGATATTCAAAATCATGGAAATTGGATATATAACTGGTTGTTGCCTGGATGCAAGATGTTAATAGATGAATTTTTGAATGGAGTGAATTTTTTCATCCAAGCAGGGTGTCAATTACCTTCCTTTAGGCATGTATTTTTTAAAAATATTTTATTCTCCTTATAGCACAGTAGTTACTATTTTTCTCTTATAGCATAGTAGTAGTAAACGTATGTTATTTCCTTTTAGCATAGCAGTACTTACTACTTATTTCTTGCATTTTCAGAACTATACTATTTTTTTCTTTTATTTATTGTAGATAACTTTTAGTGGTGATGAGGCCCCCTAGGTGGTCGATCATAAACATATTCATGTGCAAGATGAACATTGGTGGACGATCTAGTAGGGGTGGAGGTACTGATGGGACCTCTTCTTCACAGCTCGCCACACATACCCAGCCTAGCCTCCCTTTACTTACACCTCATGCTGGGAGTCTTCAATTTTACTCCCCAAACTCCTACTTTCATTAATCATACCCTACGTAGAAGACTCCCTTTTACACATACTATCCCCCACCATCTTCTCAGGAAGTCCCTTCTACTCATCCCTATCCATCATATGTTCAATCATTTTTCTATCCACCACCCCTTAGCTCTTTATAGATGGACCTTCCACACAGATTACAGCAGCACCGACCATTGATGGGCCCATGTTAATTCAGCCCAAGGGTAATACATACATAATGCATTTTTATACTACGCAGATATTTGAGAATTAATATTTTTAATTAAATAATTTGTTTAGATTTTATCCTTCAAAGCAGCCCACACACGAGATACGTGACATCATACAGAGCAGGTTTGATAAGGTCCATATATTTCTTTGAAGAAAATCTTGAAGGAAGTGTGTGAAATGTAATTTTGGGGGTTCGAGGTTAGTATAACATCTTTCCATGTTTTTATTAAGCTAATAAAGAATAATATTTGTTCTAATTTATTATACAAAATAAGATTTCTACTGGTTGTCGGAGCATGCTACAAACACAAAAATGACTATTAGGGCACCTTAAAGTGTCATAATATATATCTATAAGGGCACATGATGTATTGGGGCACCAAATAATGGTTTCACTTAGGTGGTCGTTGGCATAGGGTTTAGCCCATCTGGTGCCCTAAAAACTTAACTTTTATGACATATAATTTTGATGGCATAGTCTCTTTAACGACACCTCTAAAGCATCCTAATATACAAGCTTTCCTAACACCTTCATGTGATAGAATTTGTGAATAAATACGACAAATATTATGTGTCATAATAGGTAAGCTTTCCTAACACATTTATTTGATGGAACATGTTTAATAATAATTAAGGCATGTTTAAGTTGCCCTAAGATATATGATTTCCCAACATTTAAATTCAATGAATTAATTTTAATAAAATGATATTATTATGTGCCTCAATATATGTTATATCCAATATAAATTACATTCAATTATCAATTCATTATGCTAACTCATAATTTTTTAATTGTAAATAGTTAATCTCCAATCAAATTTCTCAAAATCCCACATACATATTAGGGCTTACATATGAAATTTTTCTTCAAATAAAAAATTTATTTCATAAATCTAAAATTACAAGAATTGTTTACCTTAAATATAACAAAAGTTCTACTTTAGTCTTCATATTTGTACATAATCAATTTATGCAATAAATGCCTTCACAAAATATTACACAAAAACTCAAAAAATAGCCCTTATCATAAGGGAAATTTCTTAACACAATATCAACCAAGTCTTTGGATCTCTGTTTCCAAACTTCAATGACATCCACTCCAGCCTACATCTGGAAAGATAATTTGGAATATGAATATATTGATTGCTTATTTCTTATTAATGCTATACATTTGTAAGAGGAATATCAATTAATTAAGCCACCACATATACTTAAAAATTTCAACTACAAAGAACTATTACTAACAAAAAATTTTCTAGACAATAGTAGAAGCATATTTAACAACAAATAATAAGTAGAGCCAATATAATCATATCCCATGGCTTTAATGAGTTGTTTTTTTTATAAAATATAATGTAATAGAAAAAAAAAAAAGAATAAGACGAAAAAACATAAAAAGCCAAAATGATGGATCACATAAAAATTTTAAATAATATTATAAAACTTCGTAGCAATTTAAATCACATTTTTAAAGGGAAAAAAAGAAGAAGAATAACAAAAGCAGAAATTAAACTGTAAATACACAAATTGCAGTCAAGCTAAAGAAAAAAGATTGAAAATTTTTCAAGTGAATTCAATCCATTCAAATAAGCAAATATATAAATTAATAATGTCTAAATAGAATAAGCAATAGAGACCGGTTCAATTTCTCGAAGAAGACCCCCCTAAAAAAATTAAAAAATTCTTTATTATATGACTTTTTAGGTAATTTGTATAACTTGCTTATAATTTGTTCCTCTCCATTAATTTTTTAGTTTTTACTAAAGGGGTTTTAGGCAATTGTTCCCCTAAAAGTTTTAATATCCCTACAACCAAAATTTGTTCTAGGGGCGCTGCAAGGGGTGTCAATTTTTGACACGACCCGAAAAAATCCGGGTTAGGGTCAGCCCGGACCCGAAACGGGTCGGATTTTGGTTCAACAAATCAATCCGTTTTAAAATCGGGTTGGGTTCGGGTTGACCCAACAACCCGAAATTGACACGAAAACTCATATTTGACTCGGAAAACCGAGATTGACCCGATTTTGACCCGAAAATCGAAGATTGACCCAATTTTTTATCCGAAATCTAGAAATTTTAGGTCAACTTCAGGTCATTCGTGTCGGGTCGGGTTGAACCGGACCCGAATCGGGTCGGGTTCGGGTCCAAAAACCTGACCCGTTTTTAAAAACGGGTCAGGTTCAGGTTGACCCGAACAGTGTCGGGTCAGTTCCGGGTTCGACCCGAATCCGACCCGTTGAACCGAATTGACACCCCTAGGCGCTGCCCTCTGAAACCTCCACAAGGGTACTGCCCCTTGACCCCACGACGTGATCGGGCAAACAAAAATGTATTATTTTATCTAATGTAGAGGCAAACATTTTGTTGCAATTATGCAACAATAATATGAGGATTTTGGAATTAGTTTAGATTGCATTTTCTGGTCTTTTGGCTGCTTCATATGTGGTCGAAGGAGTGAGATTTGTTTGCTCATTATGAGTTGGTTGCTCTGATACAGACTGTTCCAAGGCACGAAGCTGACTATGCTTCTCTACATATCCAGGGAATAGTTTTTTGAAATTGGGGCAGTTTCTACTGTCAACGAAGAGTAAATTTTCCATGAGTAATCTGAGTAAATTTAGTACAAACTGTCACTTAGCAGAGCCATCAACAGAGACTTCTGCAATTCCATTAACCCATAAATGTACACAAGCCAACAAACATAAAACTTGATATTAAATATGAAGATTTTTTCCTGTGAAACAGAGCATGAGTTAAACATGAAGTTGCACGCAGTGTAGAAATTATCTACTATCGTTGAATCTCATTTTCATTGATTGAATATAGAAATTACAAGAAATATGAAAGCAGTAACAACCTTAGGAAATAATAAGAGCTTAAAGAACATTGACACCAAAAAGTGAGCAAAAAACTGAAGTAAAACCTATTTTAATTATCATCATAACCATAACTTACCAAAATGAATAAGGAAACTGCAAAGTATTGCTAACAACAGTACTCAATATGGACAAAAACATCAAAAAATGCATCTAAAACACTAAAGTAACTTAAATGGAAAATATATGCTCATCTGGTTGCCAAATTCATCCATCTAAAAACAAGAGTTCCATTTCACCGCCATTGACAAAATGGTACTTAACAGCACTCACTTTCTTAGCATACCAAAAGAACCATCTCAGTATTATCTTACTAAAACAATCTTGTTTCCTAGTTAAAAAAGAAATAGCATAATAGTATTCCATGAAACATCCAACACGCAAAAAAAAGATGAAAGCTAATGAAGAAAGTGTAACCGTATAACCAAATTCTATCAACATTTAAACAAATTTTATAGTATATGTATGACTGTTCAAATCCAAGTAGACTCTTCAACAATACTTCTTATTGTATATTAATCTTCTTTTACGAACAATCTGAATTAAATTAATTACACAAATATAAGTAATTTGATTATTTAATAAAAAAATTTAAAATTAAAAAAATACTTACTAAAGCTTGAGACCATACAACATAAGTTCCAATTGCCTATCCAATTGCTGTTAAAGTATTGTAGGATCTAATCAAGTGTTCTTCCCAATTCACAAGAATGTTTATATGAATTAAACACTAATATAGACCTAATGGATAGTTACCAACCCTATGTGTAGGATCCAAACTTTGAATATTTCCAATTGCCACAATTTTAATAGAATCAAGAACACTTTTAATTGCAACTTTAGTATATATGAAGTTTATAAGATCTAACAAAAAATTGTAACAACATATGAAAGATTCAAATATGATTGTACAAGTTCATAAGAAAATAGTTTGCTTACTTAAATAAGAGTACTATTATTGAAAGCATGTACATCACCATTTTGAGAATATTGAGTAGCTCTTAATGAGGTGTTATTAGTAACTTGCTGTGTACTTTGCATATCCAACTTCATTTTAGCAAATTACCTCACCATGTTCTTGAACTTATTTTTACATTTTTTCGAAAGCTTCATTGTAATATTCTATTAATCGATAAGCGCTACTTTGATTTCAGAATTCTCCCCATGCAACATAAGGAGTTACACCAAATCCATACATGCGAACTCTTCCGACATTGTCATTTCCAAGAAATTTTAAGAAAATATCATCTTTTTCAATATCTTCTTTTTGAGATGTTTGACTTCTTATTTCTTTATTTTTTTCCTACATATAATGAATATTAACTTTTCACGTAATTTTGTGTATACTTTATAATTAATTTATAAAATAGTTTATTATCAATACTTACCAAAGTTTTACAAACCTCAATACTATTAGCAATTCCTTCTTTTGTGTGATATTTTTCAAACATTTCAATTCTCTTTGGTGAGTGACCTATGCTTTCTCCTAAATAATTAAATAAATAATATAAAAGTTAATTAAAATAAAAGAATATTTGACTTCAAAATTTAAGTATAACGCACAAACACGTATATACATATAAAATTTACTTGATCTTCACGCATTTGACCGAAACTCCTTTTTCATGTTATGTGCATTAAACACTTTTTTGACCTACTTATTTTATTTTGTTCACTTATACACCGAACACAAATTTAAATTAAAAAAAATATAACATGAATAACATTTTAAAATTTAAAAGTTATGATAATATACCTTTTGTTCTTCTGAATTCCAATAGGATACAAGATTTTTTCATTGATATTTGAGTATCCTTTTTGGCACATTACTGTCACGACCCAACCCGATCGGGACGGATCCCGCTCGCATCGGGCCGCGACACAACTGTTGAAAATCCAGGATCTAACTTTGGAATTTGCTTCAGAACTTTCTTCCAAATATTAAATAGACAGAAAAACACAGAGCTATTATAATCATCCAAATACATAACAGTTCATCTATTTTTTTATTTCATCAAAATAATCATCTACAATACAATCCATGGCTTTAGACAGAAATAACAGAATAGAACAAAAAAGTCATGATTGTACCAAAAATCAAAAGTACATAATACCTAATCTCAGATCAGACACATAACTTCTAGTCAAAGACCTCCTTCCCTTTCCCAGAACCTGAAAACCATGCAGAAAACAAGGATGAGCTAACACAGCTCAGCAAGATATCACTCACCAATCAAAATCTTCAGAAATTTACATCAGAAAATAGCCGTACGGAAATCATAGAACAGATACTTGATCAACAGAAATCAAACAACTGATACAGAAAACTGAAGTCATGTCGAATCTGAGTTCAGAAAAGATATCATAAAGCTTTCAAGTCACAGAGCAGAAAAAATCATACGAAATAACCAGAATCGTACAGAAATCAAATAAAATCACATTCATATCAGATAATTCATAAAACAGATCAGATAAGTCACAGCACAGATTATCAGATATCAAACATTAGATTTCAGATAACATATCACATATCAGATTTCAGATTTCAGATTCCCAGACCCTTATAGAATCTCTACGGATTCTAGCCCCTTATGTCTTCCTTTGTGCTTATAGCACCAGAACGGAACAAATATACGGAATTTCCAGAACATAACTTATTTTAAGATTTCAGAGCTCATTTCAGATTTTTCTGACACTTACAGAATCTCAGAGGATCCTGACCCCTTATAACTCCCTTCTGATAGCATACAAACACTTCAATTCATTTAATGTATCAATTCAGAAAAATCAGAATTCGCACGAAAAATCGGCGGCATAACGACAATATACGGAATTTACACAAAATTCACAGATTCAGAAATTTACCAAATTACCACAGAATATCCATAACAATATTATAAGACTTTTACTGTACTGAAGTAATAATATCAGACATCCAAATAAATTATTATTCGAATAAAACTCAGCAGAATTCAAAATACCCGGTAAAAATCTTTCAGAACATACTCAAAATGTGCATAATTATCATCTGAAAAACATACCAAAAGTTACGTGGTAAAACCTTTGCTAGAAGAAAATAATACAAGAAATTCGCTAACGGAAATAAAATCCGGAACTGAAAAGTCGTCAAAATTCACGTTTCTGAAAATTGAGAAAGGCGGAATGTGCCTTATCTCGAGTCGATCAACTTTCCCAACTATAGCAACGGACAAAAACGAGTCGAAGTCGCTCAAAAATCATCTTTTCTTCCTCTTTCCACGGTTTTCTCTCTCCTGGACTTTCACTCTCTTCAAAAACGACACCATTTAGATATTTATTAAGCAGGATCGTCCCAGACGATGTCCCGATCGTCCCGGGACGATCTTCTCTGGACTCAAATCGTCTAGACAAAAATAAATTCCAATTTCTTCGTTCCTGGACGAAACTCTCTGTCTGGTTAGTCCCGACCCTTACAGGTTCGTCCAGATGAACCATACAGATTTCTTTACAATTTCTTCAGTTCGTCCCGTACTAAGGCCAGTTCATCCAGGACTAACAGCACTAAAAAAAAAAGCTTTTGAGGGGTTTTACAATTACATAGTTATAATTATGTAGATATTCTTTAGTCATAATATATAGATTTAATGTTTGCTTTCTAATTCCTCCATTTCTTCACAAATGATTGAAGAACCCATACATCCCAACCATGGGGAATCTCAAATTTCTCCTAAACAAATAAAATATTTTTTGTTATATCCAAAAAAATTTGTTATTTTTTGTATATAACTAAAATCAAACAAAATAAGTATATATATTATGAAGATAAATACCTGAACAACTTCTAACCTATTTTTTTTAAAGACTGACATTTTATCCCAACTTCTGATATCAATTGGTGCATGTTTCCAATTTTGAGCAATAGTTCCTAAAATTTGAATTATATGATTTGATTAATTTTAAATCGAACTTCCCTCCACATGAATTATATGATTTAATTAATTTTAAATTAATTAAATTTTACTAAATTATTTGAAATGATAAAGTTTTGTTTGACATTCAGGGGAGTTTTTTTTTTTTTTTTTTTTTTTTTTTTTTGAAATTTTGGCTGGCTCCCAATTTACCCTCCCCGCGAAGGGAGGTTAGGGTGGGCACTTACCCTTTTGGCTCGACTCGGCCGGTTCAAATCAACGGCGAGGAGTTCATGATAGCGAATCAATCCCGTTAATGTCTTTGACGATCCTTGTTGCCCACAATCTGTTAATTAAGTAATTTAACTTAATTATTTTTTTATTTTTATTCCCCTCAAAAATTCGGCAGCTTTTCGACGCCTCTCCTCGCGAGGCGAGGTTAGGGGATGACACTTGCCCTTTTGGCTCTACTCGACCGGATCAAATCATCGGCGATGAGTTCGGGAGAGCGAATCGATCTCAATAATAGTCTTCATGTCTTTGATCCCTCGGCCGGATCATATCGACGGTCAAAATCTTAGGAGGACCTAATCAATCCCGAGAGTTCCTTCAATCTTCTATTGTTGTACTTATTAAAAATCCTATCATATTTTTTTTTCTTTTTATATATATAAACTCTCACAGAAAGAGATTCGAGATGGGGTAAAGTCGGGACAGAGCCGAACGTCGGGCTAGGGCAGAAGCGGACGTCACAAGAGGCCAAGTCGGCGTCGCAGGTGGTCAGAGTCAGGCCGAGGGTGGTCTAGGCAGGGCGGCTGGAGGCCGAAGGTGGGTCAGGCCGGAGAGGGCTAGGGCACAGTGAGTTGGGCCCGAACGGGCGGCTGTGCGGCTTGAGATGGCGGATAGTGTTGGTTGGAGTCGGCGTCCGGTGTAGGGGATCGCGAGCTTTGGAGTCGAACTGCAGTCGTAGGATCCTACAGCTTCCTGCGATTTCTGGCAAAGAGATCAAGGGATAGATGACGAGAGCGCAGGTATGGGGCTTCGGTTTCTTCTCTGTGCGTTCCTTCCTTCCTTTTTTTTTTTATTCTGAGTGCGGGAGTCTCCGAGATAGAGAGCGGAAGGGAGTTTTGTGGTGAGGAGTCCGACAATTGTGCGAGATCATGGTGGTTTTGCCGACAGTTTGAGTCGTAGATAGTGGGTGGTTAGCCGAAGGTTTACAGTCAACATGAACCTCTGAAAAGAATAATGATTCTGTACGACATCCAAAAACTTCTGTGAAAATGGTGACGTTGTTAAGAAGTATAAGTGCTAGTTATGAAATAAGGTATGCACATTAGAAATTTGGTAAAGTCCTATTTTGCTTAAGCTTTACTTATTTTGAAAGCCTTAATGTTTTCTTTTAACAACTCTTTTTTTATATTTATATTGCTTTTAAGTTTTTAAATTGGATATTTATATATGTGGAGGGTGTATGAGGGAGTATAATGAACTTGTTGATCTTACTTCATTCTCTTAATATTTTAGGAAAAGATAAGAATCATGTTGGATAGATCAAGTGTAGATATAGGGTTTAGGGATCTGAATTTTTTTGGTATGATTTTATAATCAAACATTTAATTATGATTTTGTAATTATGTTTTGATAAAATAAAAGTTGACTAAGTTTATATAGAGAGTGATGGTCTATCTATAGTTATTAAAAACATTATTCTACACAAATAAAAAAAAAATTCAAAACTCGCAATTAAATGATTAAGAGTAATCCCCTTGACCAAAAGATCTTTTTTTAATGTTTAATAACTTCAATATGTCATAATTAAGCATTCTTAAGCTTGTAGGATTTGTCTCGTTAAGATGCTCAATTTGATTATGAGAATGCAAGATCTAAAGATCATTTTTTTCTCTAATTAATTTTTGGTGGTTTTCAGTCGTGCTAAAGTACAAATGAAGTTAGGATGTTCTTAAATATAATTTCAAAAATTTTCAAACTAAATATGCATTTAGAATCATAGTTGATTGGGTGGATATATATATATATATATATATATATATATATATATATATATATATATATATATATATATATATATATATATATATATATATATATATATATATATATATATATATATATAAATTTTGAAAGGAATTCCTACATGTTTATGTTGACCTTATTTTCATTATTATATTGTGTTACCTATATTTGAAAACCATAATGCAGATCATTGCCCGGTGCCAAATCTGTCGAGCTGCTCTCCTTCGCCTCTTTGTAGCCCACTATACTTCCCCTCTCACCGCCTCCACCTTCGCCTCCCACCATTCTTTTCTCTCCTCCCCATCTCTCTCCCGATTCTACAATGCCCATTTCTACAAATCCCTCTCTTTCCATTTCCCCTCTCCTGAAGCCGAGGATAGTGATTTTGACTCCGATTCCTCCGAACCCATCTCCAATTTCCTCAGCTCAGACCTTCCCTTCATCATTCAACACCTCTCACAAGCGAAATCAAACTTCTCTACGCAAGAGGAGGCGTTGGGCTTCCTGAGATCCTCACATATAACCAAACCCACGATGGGTCTGATTTGTTCAATGCTTTGGGAGCTCAGGCACGACTGGGAATCTGCCTTCCTGGCTTTCAGGTGGGCTGGCGATTGTGTTCTTGGATCGCCATGGGCATGGCATTTGATGATCTGGGTGTTGGGTAAGCAGAGAAGGTTCGATCTGGCTTGGATGGTTTTGCGGAGAATGCATTACAAGTCGCTGCTTACTCGTCGGGCATTGATTATTATGATGGAAAGGTGCGTGCTTACCATTCTTTTGAGTGTTTATGATCGAGATTTTGAATTTAGCTGTTTATAAATTTTGTGATTGCAAGATGAAAGAGTGTTTCATATCTCGAGCTACCGATTTATATCATTCTTAACACTACTGGATTATATCATTTGACTATAATTTGAATTTACTTAATCTTTAGAGGATTAAAATCTTGAGACTGCTAACATGAAAATTGTTTACTCTTTTTAAATTCAGATAACCCATTTGTCTATTTGTTTTAGGATTTAAGGCTTGTGTGAGAGAGATGTACTTAGACCTTTTAGATCCCGTTCTCGTGAATGGTGAGATTCCATGTCTACCACTCATAGATTAAATATTGGTGCAATGAATGAAATATTAAAGTTTATAGGGTGGTATGACCGGTACGTATGTAATTTATGAGTGACATATTTGATATTAAAGTTGTCTATGGGTGATAGACATGAAATATTAAAGTTTTTAGTGTTTGTTATGTAAATAGCATAATATAAAGTGGTATGTATGTAAATCCCCCTACTAAATACTATATATTATCAATAGTGACGTTGCAATGAGATTCATTAAAATAACAGGATTTAAAATATCCAAAATTCTACTTGACAACTTTAAATTGAATCTTGCTTCAATCTTGCTTCAATAGTATACCAAACAGCCGCTATGCAATTAGGAGCCCCAAATGGAAGTCATGATAGACTTTTCTCTATTCATCATATGAAGAGCTGAAATTTTAACCACTTTAAATTCAAATGCTATTATAAATTTTTCTTGGAAAAAATTCACATTCTATTATTGCTTTTAATGGTTTTAAATAGTTCTATATTAAAGCTTTTTACACTTAGAAAGTTTGTTAAAAAAGGGAGAGCAAATTCACTAATATTATGACATATTGTAAAAGCATATTATTTAATATCTATGTTTGTCTTGAAAATTTTAATTGAGATATATAAATTTGAAATCTCTATCATTCACCTTATGAGGACCATTTCAAATTTGTCGACGATGCAGTTCTACCAAAAGGGAAGTTGTGGCGGGAAATCTTAAATGCAAATTTCTAAGCCCCATATAAGGCATGTAAAATTTATCGATGTTATAAGTTGCACAATAATACACTATAAATTGAACGTTTTAATCATATCTAATAAGATTACACTTCTTGCTTGAAAATTAGGTATGTATCTGCAAATGAGACTGGGAAAGCAATTAAAACATTCCATGCTTTGGAGAAATTCAATGTAAAAGCAGATTTGGATGTATTTTATGCTCTTCTTCGTGTTCTTTGCAAAAACAAGAATGTTGAGGAAGCAGAAGAGCTTCTTCTTTTGAAACAAAATTTTTTTCCTCTTGAAACTACTGGATTCAACATTATTTTAGATGGCTGGTGTAATATTCTTGTCGATTTGATTGAAGCAAAAAGAGTTTGGAAAGAAATGTCAAAATATTGCATCATACCAGATAGTACTTCCTACACTTATATGATTGGTTGCTTGGCAAAACATGGAAATCTCTTTGATTCTCTAAGGTTTTATGATGAGATGAAGAAAAGAGGTTGGTTTCCAAACCTTAAGGTTTGCAACTATCTAATTTATGTCTTGACAAGAGAAAATTGCATGAAAGAAGCATATAGCATGTTTAACAAAATCATGGAGGCAGGTTTGCAACCAAATTTGGAAAGTTATAATTGTATGGTACTTCCACTTTGTGAAGCACATAGACTCGATGAAGCACAGGAGATAATGCAGATGATGATTTTAGGAGGTGTTCGTCCGTCTATGGATACTTACCATGCATTTATCAAGATAGAGGATATACCGAGATTAATCAAGCTGGTTGAACAAATGAAAGAGGATGGTAATACGCCAAATCAAAGCACTTTCCTCCTAATTTTTAATAATTTTTTTAGATTGGGCAAATCAGAAAGTGCACTGAAGATGTGGAGTGAAATGAGTAGATATGATGTAATTCCTAACGCCGTGCATTACATTACAATGATTAAAGGATTGACGGCGGATGGATGGATTCCGAAGGCTAAGGAATTTTATGATGAAATGAAGTCAAAAGGGTTTCGAGCTGACCCCGAATTGGAACTACTTATGAAGGGCTTTCTTTCAAGCAACAACTACTGTTGGGACAAAGGTGCTAAGGGATACATAACTAGGAAGCTTGAAAGGAACAAAATTTGTATAGATTTAAAACGTTGATAATTATACTTTCTCATATGATTTGGCATGTATTATATCCTATTAATACAATTCTACTTTGATCAGTTTGTTTGGTAAGCTTCATCTCCTCTTGTTTGCTTTTCTTTTTTATGTTTGTGTTTGTAATCATCAAAATCTAAAGAAAATATGGGATCTTACCTAATGTTTTCATATTTTAGCCTCTATTCATTTAATGTTGAGAAGTAATTGATGCATGGGCTCCTTTACTACTATTAAATCTTATAGATTAATCAGATCTGTGTTTTTGCCATCTTATAGTTTCTGTAAGAAACTATTTGGAGGTTAAATCTGTATTGCACAAAGAACTACGATAGACCTTTTCGATAGATCTTTTCTTTTTGTCTTTGTAAAAAGTAAGCCTATTTCTTGTGATAGAAGATTTTTTTTTTTTTAATTGTGATAGAATAGAATTAAGGCTGTTGAGGTTAAGTGTTTAGGGATGATAAATATATACAAGAAATAGAGATTATGTGCTATACTAAAATTTTGAAAATATATTAATATTTAATTATTGCAATCTTCTTCCCATCCCCACTTACTTTCTACTTGGTCACTGTGTTGAGAAAAATAAAATTTTGCCAGATTCGTATTTATCAAGCACAATCCATTAGTTCTCTAAAGATGCAGAAGAAAGGAGATTTGTGATTGGAATACTTCTCAGATGGTGACAATAACATGTTTTTACTGTCTATATAATTTGATATAAATATACAATAAAACTCGGGTACTTAGCCCTTCACTAAACACTTAGAATGTTTGTTAAAAAAGGGAGAGCGAATTCACTAATATTATGACATATTGTAAAAGCATATTATTTAATATCTATGTTTGTCTTGAAAATTTTAAGTGAGATATATAAATTTGAAATCTGTATCATTCACCTTATAAGGACCATTTCAAATTTGTCGATGATGCAGTTCTTCTACCAAAAGGGAAGTTGTTGCGGGAAATCTTAAATGCAAATTTCTATGCC
This sequence comes from Dendrobium huoshanense, assembly GCA_016618105.1. NCBI lineage: Eukaryota > Viridiplantae > Streptophyta > Magnoliopsida > Asparagales > Orchidaceae > Dendrobium > Dendrobium huoshanense. Next base: position 28,149,542 of record CM028350.1, on the reverse strand, counting down.
CCATATAAGGCATGTAAAATTTATCGATGTTATAAGTTGCACAATAATACACTATAAATTGAACGTTTTAATCATATCTAATAAGATTACACTTCTTGCTTGAAAATTAGGTATGTATCTGCAAATGAGACTGGGAAAGCAATTAAAACATTCCATGCTTTGGAGAAATTCAATGTAAAAGCAGATTTGGATGTATTTTATGCTCTTCTTCGTGTTCTTTGCAAAAACAAGAATGTTGAGGAAGCGGAAGAGCTTCTTCTTTTGAAACAAAATTTTTTTCCTCTTGAAACTACTGGATTCAACATTATTTTAGATGGCTGGTGTAACATTCTTGTCGATTTGATTGAAGCAAAAAGAGTTTGGAAAGAAATGGCAAAATATTGCATCATACCAGATAGTACTTCCTACACTTATATGATTGGTTGCTTGGCAAAACATGGAAATCTCTTTGATTCTCTAAGGTTTTATGATGAGATGAAGAAGAGAGGTTGGTTTCCAAACCTTAAGGTTTGCAACTATCTAATTTATGTCTTGACAAGAGAAAATTGCATGAAAGAAGCATATAGCATGTTTAACAAAATCATGGAGACAGGTTTGCAACCAAATTTGGAAACTTATAATTGTATGGTACTTCCACTTTGTGAAGCAAATAGACTCGATGAAGCACAAGAGATAATGCAGATGATGATTTTAGGAGGTGTTCGTCCGTCTATTGATACTTACCATGCATTTATCAAGATAGAGGATTTCCCGGGATTAATCAAGCTGGTTGAACAAATGAAAGAGGATGGTAATACGCCAAATCAAAGCACTTTCCTCCTAATTTTTAATAATTTTTTTAGATTGGGCAAATCAGAAAGTGCACTAAAGATGTGGAGTGAAATGAGTAAATATGATGTTGTTCCTAACGCTGTGCATTACATTACAATGATTAAAGGATTAGCGGCGGATGGATGGATTCCAAAGGCTAAGGAATTTTATGATGAAATGAAGTCAAAAGGGTTTCGAGCTGACCCCGAATTGGAACTACTTATGAAGGGCTTTCTTTCAAGCAACAACTACTGTTGGGACAAAGGTGCTAAGGGATACATAACTAGGAAACTTGAAAGGAACAAAATTTGTAGAGATTTAAAACTTTGATAATTATACTTTCTCATATGATTTGGCATGTATTATATCCTATTAATACAATTCTACTTTGATCAGTTTGTTTGGTAAGCTTCATCTCCTCTTGTTTGCTTTTCTTTTTTATGTTGGTGTTTGTAATCATCAAAATCTAAAGAAAATATGGGGTCTTACCTAATGTTTTCATATTTTAGCCTCTATTCATTTAATGTTGAGAAGTAATTGATGCATGGGCTCCTTTACTACTATTAAATCTTATAGATTAATCAGATTTGTGTTTTTGCCATCTTTTAGTTTCTGTAAGAAACTATTTGGAGGTTAAATCTGTATTGCACAAAGAACTACGATAGATCTTTTCTTTTTGTCTTTGTAAAAAGTAAGCCTATTTCTTGTGATAGAAGGTTTTATTTTTTTATTTTTCTTATTGTGATAGAAGAGAATTAAGGCTGTTGAGGTTAAGTGTTTAGGGATGATAAATATATACAAGAAATAGAGATTATGTGCTATACTAAAATTTTGAAAATATATTAATATTTAATTATTGCAATCTTTTTCCCATCCCCACTTACTTTCTACTTGGTCACTGTGTTGAGAAAAATAAAATTTTGCCAGATTCGTATTTATCAAGCACAATCCATTAGTTCTCTAAAGATGCAGAAGAAAGGAGATTTGTGATTGGAATACTTCTCAGATGGTGACAATAACATGTTTTTACTGTCTATATAATTTGATATAAATATACAATAAAACTCGGGTACTTAGCCCTTCAAAAATCAGCTATATTAAGTAGCTTAAATCATGCTGTGAGACTGGATAACTTTCTTCTTGTTTCATAAAACAATTTTCCAGCACAAAAATTTCAGTTGAAACAATTTTTGTATTAAAAAGCTATTTTAGAAAACAGTAAAAAAGTTATCACAAACGGAGCCTACGTGATGTACTTGGAGATTGTAAGCATTTTGTTAGTGTTGATATAAATGTTAAGATTAATGTCCAAAAATGTTTTTTTTTCCTTCCCTTCTCTAATGATAAGCATAGCTTAATAGATTTATGTTTCATTTGAGATAGCTTTCTTACTTCTTCTTAAAGCAATTTTTTAATAAAAAATATAATTTCTTAGTGCAAAGTATTATGCCATGAATATCTATTTCATTTAAGATTATGAATAAAAAATTACAAAAGAATTAAACTTAGGCTTTATTTGGGACAGTTTTTTTTAGTGTTTTCTTATGTAAATTTAATGTTTGTTTATCATTAGCTTGTTCAAGTTCGGTTTGTGTTTGATTCGAGTTTTATTGTTTGTGTTCATGTTGAGTTCGTTTAAATTAAGGGTGATCATGTTCGATTCATGCTCAGTTCGTTTAATGCTTATCGAGCTTTAAACAAACAAGCCTTAACGAGCTATGTTCGTGAACATATTTAACAAACAATCTATTAAACAAACAAACATTAAATTTCTTCATGAACATCTTAAACAAATAATGTAGCAAACATGGACAAATGTGAAATGTCTTTTGTTCAAAAAACTAAATTTATAATAAAGCAGTTGTCTATTTAAAATAAAAATATGATTAATCTGTCTGTTTAAAATGAAAATATGACTAATCTATATGAATATATTATTAAATGAAGCTTACATGTTGCATTTCTCTCCATTCGAGTTTTAATCGAGTTTTTTATCGAGTTTAATGTCGAGCTTGTTCACGAACTTTAAAAAATGTTGTTCGTGAACATAAATGAACCGAACACATTAGTGTTCAAGCTTGTTTATTTAAGGATCGAGTATTTAAAATGTTGTTCAAATTTGTTTGTTTAGTTACTTAAACGATCACAAACGAGCTTTAATCGAACCCAGCATCAAATAGTTCGTCGAATGCTTGGTTCGCTTGCAGCCCTAATTATTTGGACCATTGCAGTTTTTATTAATATTTATGATTAAAAAACTCTATATCTCGCCTAAAATATGCCATATGCCAATTTATCTTTTTTTTTTTTTTTCCTCTCTCTCTCTACAAAGTTAGTAAACGGTGGGAGTATTAAAAGCCACCATTCACAAATAGCAACACAGTATAGAATTGCGACAAACATGCCTATGCATTACTTATGATTTCATTTTATTTATTAAAAAAAGTAACATTGAGATGTACATCAGATTTTTTTTTTTTTACATAACTTCTAAACAACAATAACAAGCAATGAAAGAAGAAAAATTACAGAACTGAATTGGTAACTAAGAAACAAACTATGAATTGACTCCACAAGCTTTAACTTTTGAAATGACTCCATTAAATTTGAACATTTTGATTAGAACTCATAATAGCATGATCTGGAGAAAGATGAAAAGACAACAATCTACAAAGCTTAGATCAGGGAAAATCAAGATTTTTTTGCTCATAATGTAAAAGAGAATAATATATTAGAATATGGTTAATTTAAAATGTTTTAAAATCTAAAACTAAATTCAAACGAGGCAATAATTAAAACTTTTCAATAAAAATTAAGATCATTTTGAGACAAAAAAAGAAAGGTATCTCAACAATTAAAAGTTTTTTCAAGAGCCCTTGCAGTGATTTTAGTATTGAAATTGAAATTTTTAACTGTTAGAAAAATGTCAAAATATGTATACATATTTCACCCACCTAATTCATTAAAAAATTTATTTACCTGGCTGAGTACTACATAAAGCTCATATGTGTCATCCATATTTAGGGGTGTCAATTTCGGGTCATGGGTCGGGTTCAGGAATTGACTCGACGCTATTTGGGTCAACTCAAATTCGACCCGTTTTTACATACGGGTTGGTTTTCCAGACCCAAACCCGGTCTGGACCCTACTCGCTTCGGGTTCGACAGCGGCACGTGTTTAAGGGTCTTCGGCGGCCAGCAACAACGTGGGCAGTCGGCGTTCGACAGCGGCAGCGACTCGCGGGATCGCGGGCAGAAGTGACTGCACGAGTCGCGTGACAGGTCGGCCAGGCAATGTGATGTGCGTCATGTGCAGCATCGACTCGATACACGCAGGAAGATTGGGTAGCCGGGTCATTCCAGGTCATTTTCAGATTTTCGGGTCAACCCGAACCCGATTCATTTTTTGAAACAGGTCGAAAACCTGAACCCGACCTGCTTCGGGTTCGGGTCAACCCAAACCTAAAATTTTTTATTCGGGTTGGGTTTTCGGATCGGATCAAATATTGACTCCCCTATCCATATTGTCAAATTCAGATATGATTGCCAAATTTGAAGGGTTGCTTCTCTCATGATCTTCCAAACTATAACTTTGAGCATCAACTGAATTCGTGTTGATTTTTGCACCTGAGTCGGAGCTATTTTTCTATTGTTTTGGTTCAACGGCATGAATTTAATGTCATAAACAATTGATTATCACAATATCACAAAATAAACAAATAATAATAATAATAATGAGAAGTAAACTTTAAATCTTCAAATACTTATATGCTAATAAAGTTGCAAGCTCATCAAAATTATTGTTATCATTAAGATCATTGAAGATATATTCGTGGCAGCGTGTTCAATAGTACTTTCAAGTTGGGGAATTGGATTAAGCTCATTATGTTCATTACTTGTCTATGAATTCTTATAACTTTGTGCTTTAGAATCAAGTTGATTTAAGTTTTGATTAATAGATTGATAGCCTAAAAACGGAGTTGACATGTTCATCACATAGGATTCTGTTGTCCAATCTAATTGTTGAGTTTCGAATTGATTTTCAAGCGAATCTATCATAGATTGTTGGCAAAAATTATTTTGATATCTCATATGAGGAGAGAACCAAGTTTGAGGAATTAGAGCATGTCTATCATAAGATTGTTGACCCACAGGGTATGAAGAGGGCATTGACTTATTTCTATATAAATTGGCATTGCATTCTTTATTATTCATTGCAAGAAAAAACTTTCACTATATCTTTTTGTTTTAGCATTATCAAAAATTTGAAGATTAAGCTCAATTGTATTTCTTTTCAAGCCTTTTCTGTACTTCTGTATAACACAAAAGAAAATAATTTTATTTATTTTTATCAGAGTATGAATGAGTAAATAATCTTTGCAAAAAAGTTCATTAATGATAACCAAATAATTTGAAATATAAATCATTCAACAATGAAAAAATATATATATATTTAATTCATAAATATTAAGGCTACTTTAATGAGCCAATTGGAAATGGCTCGTGACATTTTCTCTAGCAAGTCCTAATATGCCCATGATATCAAGTATTTTTATTGGAATTGTCTCTAAAAAATATTCTTATTTTAAGATCAAGAAAATAAAAAGTGGAAACTATAAAAAAAGACTTATTAAGTAAAAACACTTACTGTCTATACCTAACTGATTAACAACATTGATAAATTTTGCATGGAGCTCTGGGGTCCAAAAACTCTGGTTCTTTTTTGTGAAGCCAAATTACCTTTTAAAACAATATCATTATCTTTATCTCTTTTCCTCACAAGATCTTTGGATTTTTTGTGAGATATAAAATATTAACATCCATTGAACTTAATTCATTAATGCTCTTCTTTTCATTAAGAAAATTTTTTTATCACATGCTTCCAAATAAGTTTCAATTCCTTAAGACACACAGGTCTGACAAGATAGTCAATTGTGCCATATTTTATACCTTTTCATGACATTTTGAAAATCTCAATCAGCTGAGAGCACTACATGTAAATTTAACCTTGTTAAAAAAAAGTAATTGATAAGGAAAATAATTTAATATTTTTGTAGAAAATTTTAAGATACCAATTACAGACAAGCTTATTTCACGGCTCACATTCTCTAGTAATTGAAATTCATAATGCATGTTAAATTAACATCAATGAGCACTATGTCGTAATTTCCTATATTTGCTCTCAATAGCTCTAAGGCTTGAAATGGACAATCAGATATAGTGACTGTTGATATATCATCAAAGAATTATCTTGATCGGGCACGAATCTCGATGAAAAAATAAGTTGGAAACTTCAAAATTTAAATTAGAGACTATCTGAACTCAGATTTTAGCAAACTTACCGTTGAACTGAACGTCTTAGAAATACAAACCCAACTTACACCAAATTCGACGCAGTCTAATTTGGAGGTGATCAACACTTCTTGTTTATACAGTGAAGCTCTGGTCTTTCCTTGAAAGAGACATTAAATATTCTCGTTGAGTGACTAGATTTGGAGATGGTCAAGGTCCACTTTTGCACTTTTTCTAAGAAGTTATATTACAACATCAATGATTTAAGCACCAATTTTGGTCTTAATGACACAGGAATAATTTAAAACATTTTGAGCAAACTCAAAAATTACTTTCTTAAAAAATGTGTTTGAAGAGGAGATCACCCATTGGAAGCTTAGACATTGGTTCAAGGTTGAAGTCTTCATAAAATCTATTGCGATCTTAATAAATAATGTGTTTCTAACATGCAATGGTTCGATATGTATAAATGTTTAAATAATTAAATTTCAATCTTTTATGTCATAGTAATTTGATATTATGAAAGCTTAATCTAAGTAGAGGACTAAACTTTTGTGGCTGCCCACTTCTTTAAGGATAATGTAATTTTAACTAAGCTCCTTAATTGTGTCAAAGTGGGCTTTTTTTTTAATCTAACATTTTTATATTGTTAGTACGAGGTGCCACCCTAAATCTTAAACTATGGTGAAAGTCATTAAGAAAAAAACAAACAAGAGATGTTTGACATGTTCGAGGTTATTCTTCAGAATATTACTTAATGATATTAACATCTATACTACTATTATAAAAGGGGCTTGAGTTTCCTTCTTCCGGCAAATCTTGTTCATTCATTCTACTTATTTTTTAATTATCTTGGCCGTCCATTCTATTAAAAATATTTAATAAATCAAAAAATTCATATATAACTCTTCAAATTCTATCATTTATCTATCCTACTATATAAAAGTGGCTTGGGATTCCACTCTTAGTAGATCCTAATCGTTCATTTGTAAATTTTAAAATAATCTGAAACGTTCATTTATGTCTCTTCAAATTCTTCATTTATAACACACTCCATTAATTTCTACTATCTATTCTCATGCGTCAATTAAATTCAATTAATTATAATTTCTCTTCATATCTCAGATGCTTAATTAAAAAGTCTTAATTAATTGTAACGTAACAATTAATGACATATAAAAGTTTCGAGCCAAATATTTAATTCATTACATGTGGTAATTATTATTTAAATATATATTTTATAGCAAATGATATTAATGTTTTAATATTAACGTTAATATTAAAACATTTATCTTAAGTTAAAGATCGTTTAAATTATATTACATATTAATTTATGAACATAAAACTTGTATTAAAGCAAGCAGAAGACGAAGGGGGTTTTTCACTTATTTCTTTGGATTCACGTGAAGAGTTACATGTGGTTTATTGTAACCCTCAATCTGTCATGACCCTTCGTCTTCCTCACGCATTACTTAGTATTATCTTCCTTCGCATTCCATAGTATTCCATTAGAACCAGCCCACCCCGCAACCCTCGGTCCCAACCCTTCTCCCTCTCACATTTGTAAAAAGGTCGTCATCTGCTTTCCCTCGCCTCCCCTCCGGATTTAGTATTGAAAGATTGAGTTGCTAACGAAGCTTCTTTGACTTCTTCGCGTGCTTCGACTCCAGCTTGGCATGTTTTGCCTGAAGAATATCTTGCTTCGAAGGCTCCCGGAAGGCAAGGGTAGCATTGGGGTTGAGCACGTGCTTTTTTGTGCTGATAGTTAAGGAGGAGGAGGAAATCCTTCAGTTGGAAACGAGCAAGAAATTGCAAGCATCTACCGGAGGTCTTCTTCTGGTCGTAATTCTTACTTGGATTACGGCTTGTTGATGCCGATAAAGCCGACCCCAAACTCTTCCATACGTTTGATGTCTGCATCTGGTAGCAGATTTTGACAGTAAAATCTTTTTACCTTTTCATGATTGTGGTTGATTATGATCTTCTGATTTATTTTTTTGAGTGGTCTTATGTTTTTGGAGAAAACTTTTGGCGTATGGGCTTTTGTTTTTGGGTACCGGTCAGCAATTTATTCACATTTATTAGTCTATTAGGATAGAAAATATTGTTTCAGATTTAGTAAATTTGGGATAAAAGTGAAAACTGCTTCAACTTTTGTTTACTTTTAGTAATTTGTTTGATTATTCATTTTTTGGATCTAAAAAAATTTTAATGTGAGAAATTTTTACTTACTTTAATGATTTGTGCCCCACTTGAAAAAAATCGCTCCGCCCCTGGTGGTGCTTGCCTATTGATGAAACTTTCATATGGTCATTTGGCTCCAGTCGTCTTCATCTTTCTTCTGCAATGGATGGACTGTGTCTCGACTTGCATGCTTCTCAGTTATCTACGACTCCAAATACTTGTATGCAAGCTTGTTCTTCTATTTTATCATTTAATATTGCTTCTTTTATTTATTTTCCAAATTTTTAAGAATGATAACAAAATGTTTCTTCATGGGTTTTTGCTTCTTTGCTCTTATTTTGTTTGTTGTGCTTCAAATAATTAATCTCATCACCATTGGATATGCATATTTCACCATCAAAATTGCCTTTAAAGAAATTTTTGTAAGATAGTAAAATTTTATTATAGATGAGATGTTCTTTTGTGAATGAAATAAGATAAATTTGTTATCTCTTTTATTATTTTAGATTAGTATGACATATTTATAATGATATTTTTGAGCTTTTATTCTAAATATGAATTGATTATTTTTATGATAATATTTGTTATATAGAGAAAACATATGTATTTTTTACTATGGAATTGTAAAATTATATTAATATATTTTCTTTATTACGATTTTAATAAAAATATGTTATTCTTCATTAATATAATTAATAATTATTATTACTAACAGTGATAAACTTAATATTTTTTAAGAATAATAATATATTTAAAATACTATTAAATAAATTTTTAATTTTTATTCTTTATTCACGTGCATTTAGTGCACGTGCAAATGAACTAGAAGAAATTGCTATAACAGTAACATTATCCTCCAAACCGCCATGAACTATCTTACATCTGTTTTTCCAACAAAAAAATATAATAGAACAATAAAGATTACCGGTTACTGTATCAGAAGATGCAAGGTCCTTCAAGACCTTTATAAAATCTTCAAAAGAATTAAAGATAGGAAGAGAAAATCCCCATTTGCTAAGTATACCAAAAACCTGAGGTAGTATATCACATTTTACTGCAATAATTTCCTTATTCCAAAAAACTTACTCTTATCAAATATATTATATTACCAACTTTCTTGTTGGTAATTTGATTTTAAAATTAGTTGTAGAAATAAATTTATAAAAATAAAATTATTATTTTAAATGAAATATATGAATAACAAAGTAATTTTCTCTCAAATTTATTCTATTAAATCTTTTTATTTAGTATTAATGTTTAAAATTTTATTAATTTGCAATTAAAAAAAGAACTTATAACTTTCAAGAAAATTTCACTTAAAAAATAAATAGATTGTTTATTAACTAATAAACAGAATTTACTATCAAAATAATTCATGAATAAAACAAAATCCATGTATCATATAAAATTATGTATCTAATCATATAAAACTTATCATAATGATTATAATTATTTATAATGATAAAATTTTTCATGTTTATAATGATAATATAATTAAAATATTTATAATATGAATTTTTATTTATATTTTTTTATTAACGTGCATTTAATGCACGGGCATTTTTACTAGTATATAAAAGAGGTCGAGAGAAATATACTAAAGACATTTAATTGCAATTCTTGATAAAGTTAATCCATATGAAAGAGAATGAGAGAAATTCATCAAAGATGTAAAATATCTGAGATTGTTTGTCAGAGCATTGCTCGATGATATTAATATTTTTGGAAGATGAGGTTGAGAGAAATCCATAAAACTATGTTTAACCTATTCTAGGTTATATTTCAGAGCATCGATGATGTTAACTTGTGTGAAATAGATCGAGAGAAATTCAACAATGATTTCTTACCTATCTAATGTTCTTTATTAGAACGTAACTTGATGATGTTTAACTGTGTGGAAGAGGTTGAATCAAATCCATCTAGGATTGATTGTTCCTTGATTGAAAGGTGGCAAATCCTATATTTCTCTCAAATTAAAGATGAAGATTTATCTTTTATAGATCCTAACTATTCTTTAGAAGTCCAATTGCAGAGCTTGAAAAAAAAAAAAATCATATTTGGTCGAAGCTTTAAGAATGGCGGTTATTCGCAAGATTTCTTAGATGCATAAAAAATATTGGATGGAAGGATATTTGTGACTTCAAGTATACCTAAGATACATGAATCTTCCTTTCTACCCACCCACCCACCCACCCACACCCCACAAACGCAAATGTCTTGATTTGCATCCCAATTGGAGGATAGAAGGGAATCGATAATAATTATGTGTAAGCAATTATTCGTTTCAATCATTTGATTTTATATATGAAGTTGTCCCCCAATCTTGGCATATTTCTTTTCAAGCTAGTGAAATAGTATATTGTGGAGGGATTGCCTAGCTATATTCATGCTCAGGACGTTGATGTGAGTGACCTTTTGAGATTGTAACAAAAGATATCCCTAGCTAAGAATCATTTCGTACAAACATAACTAAATTAATATGTGCCAAAACATTTATGAAGATAAGAAAGAAAGTTTGCTTTCTTAGCATTTATACGAAGATTCATCACACCCACACAAATTTGAGAGGAATTCAAAAATTATAGGAGATACTGTACTTTTTATATGGAAAATCCATAAAAGGAAAAAATTCATTGGTATTGGCCTAGATAAAATGTTTTTACTAATATTTGTCATCAGTTACAAATGCTTCCCTTTCTTAGAGGAAGACACTAATTCGATGTCATAAAAATATAGTGTATAGAATATATTATATGGTTGAACTTAAAAGAGACTTATAGCTTGGGTGTTATCTTTAATAAATCATTTACTTGCTTGTTTGTTAATTTTTTTTTTTTTAGATGGAGAGATCAGAGACCAAGAAGTCCAACATAAATCATGATATTAACGTCAAGAGTCAAAGTTGGTATAAGTGGCATGCATTAATCTTATATACGATAGGGTGCATTGAAATTATTTGTGATTGTATGTCATGAAGTTAGTGGGTGTCAATGTAATCAGGCGATAATTGTTTGAATATTGTGCGTCGAAGGACTTTAGTTAGATGATGATGATTGGAGAGTTATAGTTAAATGATAGTAGTCTGAGTGTCATAGTTGGGCAAGGGTGATTGGAGGATCGTAGTCTAGTGAAAGTAGTTGTATAACTATAGTTAGGCGATGTTGTTCAGAGGATCGTAGTTGTGCAATGTAATTTGGAGGATTACGGTCAAGCGAAGGTGGTTGGAGGATGGTAGGTGGGCAATAATTGTCGAACAATAATAGTCAAGAGATGGTGATGGTTTTTGATGATTGTCGATGTCGTAGTTGTAATAGAGCTTCATAGTTCTTCAAATATTATTGTTTTCTCCTCTCTCAACTCTATTTACTTTCATGTGGAGATTGAAGGTCCATTTATAGTACATTTTGAGTGGACTTTTCATATATTTAGTCAAAATTGTATTACATTGAGCGACTTATATCAAATCATTTAATCATATACTATTTATTCAATCTTTAATTTCTTTAATGGCATTATTAGAATCGAGTGGCCTTAGGTTTGTTGGATTTGTCTCATCAAGCCCTTAATTTTGACTATAATAATGTAAGATTTCGATGTTGTTTGGCCCTCCAATTAATGTTCACAAGTATTTACAATTCTTTATGTGCTTGATTTAGGCTCAATTAGAAATAAATCAATTCACCTTTGATGTTGTTGGATTAGTCTTGTCAAGACACTCAATTTAACCACAAGTTTGCTGAAATCATTTGATTTTGAATTTAAATATGAAAGCTTTAAATACAAACATTGCATGAAGATTCTTTGAAATAGCTTTTTTGCTCATTTCTAAAATAGCTTTTTAGTACAAAATTTTCTTTAATTAAAAATTTTTGTACTAAAAAATTATTTTAGAAAGCAAAAAAAGACTATCCCAACTGTATCAACTTACTCGAATTGCTTATTAAAAAAAAAAGCATATTATTTCTTTTTAAAAAATTTTAGAGTCATTCTCCTTCTACTAAAAAAAGAGATTTGTGAAAACCGGACCGGGCAACGAACCGGTAGAGAGAGCGGTTCACGGTCGAACCAGGGTCGAATCGGATGACGTATTAAATACAATTTAGATGATATAAAAATCATATAATAATATAACTTTTTAATTAAAAAAAATTTAATTCACGCATTACTAATATCTTATATAATTTTAAATGTAAACATATTTAAATTTTAAATTTAATTGAAATTTAACAAAAAATTAACTTACAATGAATTAATAAGTTTAATATAAATAATCCTTAATTTGTGTTATATATTTATAATTTATATATTAGATTCATATTATTATTTTACATTTATAAATTATTGAGGTTAAATTAAATCATTTATTATAAATAATAAATTAATTAATTAATATTTATGGTATATAAAAAAATAAATGATGAATATAATTTATTTAATATTATTAATTAAAATTTTAAAATGAATAGTGTATGTTGCAAACTTAAAAGTTAAGAAGAAAGACATAGGAGCTTTAGATTTTTTAGTCCCACATCACTTGAGAGACTTTCCCTTGGTGAAGCTTTTACTATATATTGATTTTTGAGCTAGAAAGTAGTAGTACTAGACTTTCCCTTCATGAAATGCTTGTTTGAAATTTTTTTATTTAAAATAAAGCATTTCAAATTTGAAATTTAATTACAAATATTTTTTAATTAATATTTCAAAATAAGTTATTTAAAATTTAAATATTAAAAAATACAAAACTTGAACCGGCTGGTTCAAGAGAACCGTGAATGGTTCGCCGGTTCACCGGTTGAATCGGCGGTTTTGGACAAAACCGGTCGGTTTGAAGATAAGCTGGTTTTCAGGTTAAACTGAACCGGTTGGTCCGATTTTTAAAGCATTGATTATTACCTCTTTTACAATTTATTCTTTTATACGTTAAATAGTATCAATCAACCGCCCAAGTAAAGGTGTAGAGAGCCTTCTTTCTCTCTCTTTTCAAAGTAATTCTATCTCTCTCATCATGCTAACATCTAGAACAAAGATTTTTTTTTTTTAATTTTTAATATTTTATTTAAGCTTTATTTAAGTCGTCTTTTTTACTATTTTTTAAAGCAATTTATAGTATAAAAATTTTTGTATTAAAAAACTATTTTATAAAATATTAAGAAAGCTGTCCCATATAAAACCCTAGTGTATTAAATCACTTTTCTTTTTATGGATTAGTGATCAAATAAGATCCGTTAGAATTTTTAAATTTATTTCAAACCAATATAATAGCATGTTACTATCCAAATAGATAACCTGAGTAAATAAAAAAAAAACTAATAAGAATAATTGTATATAATTTACATTAAAATGCTTAAATTTATATTAAAATTAATATTGATATATAAATATATAATATCACGACCATCAATCTCAACGCAGTTTTTGTCCTAACTTGAGCCACCAAACTGAGATAAGAATCGATTGGCTTCTTGTCACCCCATCCTCTCATCTCCGCGACAACCTTCTCTCCATCGTCGCAGCGCCATGGCTTCCTTCCTAATCTCCCCTGCCCCTTTCCCTCCCCTCCCAAAACCCCAATACGCATGCTCCAGCTCACCACGCCCACCCACACCGCCTTCCCAACCCCCTCCCTCTTCCCCCTCCCCCTCCCCCTCCCCCTCCCCCTCCCCCTCCCCGTCTCCACTCTCACTAAACCCCATCAACCCCATAAACCCTAAACCCAAATCCGCCGACTCCACCGATTGGATCGCTTCTACCCTCACCCGCCGATTCGGCCTCGGTGCCGGCCTCGCCTGGGCCGGCTTCCTCTGCGCCGGCGTCGTCTCCGAGCAGATCAAAACCCGCTTCGAGGCCTCGCAGCAGCAATCCAACACGAAAGATGTCGACAAGGAAGTGGAGGTCACGCTTCCGAATGGCATCAGTTACTACGACATCCGAGTGGGCGGTGGAGCGATTCCGAGATCTGGAGATCTCGTCGTCATTAATCTGAAGGGTAAGGTCTTCGATGGCGGTGACGTCTTTGTGGATACTTTTGGGGAGGTAAAGAGGCCGTTAGCTTTGGTGATGGGGTCGAGGCCATACTCGAGAGGGATGTGTGAGGGGGTCGAGTATATGCTGCGGTCGATGCGCGCCGGCGGTAGGAGGAGAGTGGTGGTGCCGCCGGAGCTTGGGTTTGGACACGAAGGGGCGGATTTTGGGAATGGGGTTAGGGTTTTTCCGGGGGCTATATTGGAGTTCGTTGTGGAGGTCGACAAGGTTTCCATTGCGCCGTCTTGAGAAGTGTAAAATGTGTTGTTGTTACGGAAAGTTATTAGGTCAGGTCACTCGACGAAGATATATGTCCCGACATCAATAAAATATTGACATGTGGAATGTGCACGTGTTCGTGAAATTTTAAGTCAAACACGTCAAAATGCAGTCAAAGCACAATCAAAACGCAGTACACGTGGCAAGTTTTAAATGGGTGTCCGAACCTATTTTTAGGTCCGGTGACTGGACCTAATAGTTTCATGTTGTTACACCACATATTTTATGAAGTGGATGTCACTCTCTAATGGGAGTAACGGACATCCAACTTAGAGCTATGTTCGGACTCCAATAAAAATATAAAATATGGATTAGTGTATTATTAGATATTACTATTTATTAGTTTGTATTAGCTGGATATTAGTGTGTATTAGATAGTACACAGTAGTACATAGCTAATACACATCAATATACTGCAATATGCAGCAACACATAATGTATTGCTGCGTATTAATATGTATTGGTGTGTATTAACTAAGTATTACTTTGTACTAGCTAATATGCATCAATACACTATAATACCTTGTAATATACTAGTCAACATAACATATTTTTATTAGACTCCGTACATCTACATACGGTGTCCGCATGTAATAATTTCTCTTCTGCCGATCACATAATTCAAATTCTATTGTGTATGATTAAGTAGTTGCCATTTTATTGGTTATTATTGCAAATTTGATGAGATTTGTTTATATGCCCATCAGGCTGCATCTTCATGTTCTCTTTCAAAAATCTTGGGAGAAATTTTAAAAATAATTACTTTTAAATAGCTTTTTAAGTAGATTAGTTATGAAAAAAAAACCCACCATAGCTACCAGCTTTGCTAGCGACTGGTTGTGAGGTGGCGCATGTGCTCGCGATATGACCAACACACTCTAGAGCAAGAAAAAAAAAGTCAGCACTGTTAGCTACTAGTTTCTCGAATGAAATTAAAAAAATAGCATACGTAAGACTAGAATTCAATATCTTTTAATTGATAATTAAAATTTTCAGCTAACAAATGCCATGATGAATTGCATAAACTTTACATTTTCAGATCACGGATTTCGGGTCGAGCCCATGGAATACAGTATCCCTCAGCAGTTCCTCTCATGCTTGTAATACTGTGTAACGTCAATTGAACTCAGATCTGGTAGTGTTTGCAATATAATAAAACTTGTGAGCTTCACAATCTGTAGCTTTCCCTCTCTAGTTTATTTCTTGGCACTATGTCATTATTGTGGACAAGGTTATAATATTTTCTATGGATAAATTCAAATAAAACAAAGGTACGATGAGCATGGAGGAATGTTTGCAACCAGATTGTAAGTATCGGAGCTTCAAGATGGAGAAAAAATGTCACTTACAACTAATTATCCAAATTGGAACAGACACCACAATTCAGGAGCATCCATAATGGAAAATTTATGTGTAAAATGGAAAATTTATGACTTGTTTATAACAAAAAAAAAGAAAATAATAATTATAATAAAATTAATAAAAGAATGAAAAATTAAATAATAATAATAATAATAATAATAATAATAAAGAATCATTTGATATAAAAATGCAAAATATAATTTCAAATATTTTCAATAGCGTTATACTTGAAATTTTGAATTCTAATATAATTTAAGTGTAATTTATATTAATATTTTTTAAATGAGCTTGATCTCGAGCTAACTACTCGAGTCGAGGCTAGCTCAATTTTGACTCATTAGCTCATTCAAGTCAACTCACAAACCAATTATGAGTCTTAAGTCAGGAGTTGTCATGACTCACTCACACCCCTAATATTTATCATGTCATTAGGTATTGAGCTTTATTCATGTATTTTCTCCATAAGATGATATTCATTTTGTGCTATCATTGCAAATATAAAATGACCTATGAAGGCATATTATCAATTTTGCCAGGAAGGATCAAGTACATACAACCACACACATGTATCCAGAGAGCTTGGCTCAAGCACAATTGATCCGGCTCAAGGCACCCTGGCGCCTGACGAGATAAGAAGACCAAGACTTCGTTTGGGACTGCTTTCTAACTACTTCTTAAAGCAACTTTCTAGTATAAAAATTTTAAACTAAAATGTTGTTTTAAGAAGCAATAAAAAAAGCTGCTCCAAATGAAGCCTAAACCTGTTGAGCTCGCTTAAACCACGTTGAACTTTCCATGACTACATTGAACTCGCCACAAGATTACAGAGAAATAACAAGAGTGAACCTGACCCTAGGCTTAACTGGGCCTATTCGCCGAAATTCAAAATCAACCCTCCCACGGATAAATTCGCCAAAGAAGTTGGCAAGTTCACCCAGAAAATTAATAACTTTGCCCAACAAGTTAGCAAACTCGGCAACTTTAGTGATTAAGCTGGTGACTTCAACTAAAGATTGTCCATATGTATTTTTGTACTATTATAATATAAGATATATTTATTTTTGTCTTAAAATAGCTTTTTTTATAAAGCCAAAAGCCCTGCTGCTAATCTATAAATAGGAGGTCCATGGGGGACTTTTAGACATGAGGGCTTAAACAGTTGAGTTTATACTTCTAGCCATTTAGCAAAATCCCATAGATTCTTGTTTGGATCCTCTCTCTATGTTTTTGTGATATATCATATTGTTCTTATTAATCTGGTATTTTCTGCGAATAAATTCAGTTCAACATCCTCAAATATTAATAGCACATTGATATGCTGCTTATTCTTCATCACGTTCAAAGAGTTGCCTCTTGGTGGGGTTCTTGCGCCTTCCATTCGCATTGCTAATCCCATTTGCAGAGTTTAAGATGCTACTAATCACTCAATTTACTAGTGCCCAAAAATTATTGAAGAGCTCGTAAGCCCTGTTGATGATCAGACAAAGACCCAAAGAGTCATGAAAATTCATTAGTCATTTTCAATATGAGATACTAAAGTCAAAGATCTAAAACTTACTATGGCTCACACCAATTTGAGTCATACAAATAGCAAGGAATGTACTGTGAGTGAAAAATGCTTCCATTTTGAACTCTTGTCTGGATTCTTTGGTCTTTAGCAGGTAAATATCTTGTACTATTACCATAGATGCTAATGAATAATTTGAACGCATGTCACATAATACAAGACCTGTTGTTGATCAATGCTATAGTAAGCAAATATGAACTAAGTTCTGGAATTCGCATCAAGTACATAAATTGGCTGAGCATCAGCATTAAAAATATCAAATTGACGCTTTATAAACAATTCTCAAGTATACATTTATCATCAAATGCTCAGACAACAAATGTAAGCAAGCCAATAGTAAAATAGCTTTCACGAACAACTTTAGGAATGCTCTAAACCGTCCGCTTTACCAAACAAATCAAATTTTCTTATCCAATTAACTTACCAGATCAATTGTTCACGTTTCCAAGTTCTCAAAAAAATTCTAAAAGAAATCATATAAGAGCAACTAATAAACATTTAGAATACCAAATATTGATACAAAAAAGACTTTCAAAGATGTTGGGTTCTTACCTTTGGAGTTGAAGAGGAAAACTTGTTGAAGGAGAGAGCATCATCTTCTAGGAAGCAAAGGCAGCGATTATGACCTCCATATGAAGCTCGATGATTATGAAGTCATTGACAACGGGGGTGACTGCACTAGAAGCGACAAAGGAAGCATGAGTGCAGAACCTAGAGGGGAGGGATCACAGAGTTAGGGTTCGTTTAGGACGGCTTTCTTGTTGCTTCTTAAATTAGCTTTCTAGTACAAAAATTAAGATTTTTGTACTAGAAAGCTGCTTTATGAAGTAGCAAGAAAGCCATCCCAAACGAAACCTTAGAGAGCTCAATGGCGGATTATGGCGCGGGAATAGTCGCATGGTGATTGAGGGCAATGGAGTATTGTAATTGAATTGTTAAAAAAAATTATGTTTTATACAGGTAAATAAGAAGGTTTAAGTAACCCATATATAAATATATTAGGATTGAATGGTATGTATGTAAATTTTCCTATACTTATCTATCTCTAATCTAACATTTACAATCTATTCAGCCAAAATCAGAGTCACCAGAAATTCCTGCAAGAACATTGACCATCTTTAAAATGATGAAACCTGCTCTTATCTCTTATTATGATCTCTCTCTTCATTGCCTTGGATACATATTTGCAGAACTCATGGCAATCATTGCATATCCTTAGATTCTTCATAATTCTTAAAGGGCACTCTAAATTATTGGAATACATGAGAATGAAGGCAATAGCAAGCCTTTCACTATGGGCCATCAATGCTGCTTCCTTCTCCTCCTCTTCCAAATCATGCAATGCAGAAGTGAGCACTGGTCTATAACCAATGCCCCTCACTGTGCTAGTAAGCTCATACAAAAGCTGATGGAGCTTTTCAGATTGAGCATGAGATCCCTCATGGAATAAATGAACTTCTCCATCTAATTCGACAGAGCTGTAACCTATCACCTTCCTGAAATCGCTCAATCTCATCCATTCTCTAATCTTCTCAACCTCGTTCCACCTTCCTAAAGCAGCATACATGTTCGATAGGAGAACCTGGTATGAAGGTGTCTCAGGCGCCAGCTTTAGAAGTTCATCAGCGGCAAGCTCACCGAGCTCGGTGTTATGCTGAATTATGCAGGAATTAAGCAAAGCCCCCCAGACTCCAGCATCCAGAGCCATAGGCATGCTTTGGATGAAACCATAGGCCTCTTCAAGATGACCTGATCGGCCAAGAAGGTCAACCATGGCGGCACAATGCTCAATTGTAGGTTTAGCGATGCTACTAAAGAGTTCCTTTCCCTGTTTCACTAGCCCTGCGTGGTTGCAGGCTGAGAGGACATTGAGCATGGTCACATCATTCGGTCTCACGCCTTCGTCACACATCTGAAAGAAGAGAGATAGTGCTCTTTGGCTCTCTCCATTGATAGCATACCCTCCAATAACAGTGCTCCAAGACACCACATTTCTTATGGGCATTTCATCAAACAGCTCACTGGCTACGTCCATGCTGCCACATTTTGCAAACAAGTCAAGAAGAGCATTCTCCACGAAGATGTTGGATGGAAGAAAACCTTCTTTGATTCTAAAATAAAGCTTCTTTCCCAGTTCTAAACACCCCAGATAAGAACAAGAAGAGAGGACGCAGGCGAGAGTTATCGTGTCGGGCTCAACACCAGCGGATTCCATTCGCTGGAAGTGAGCTATCGCCTTATCTGCGCGACCGTACTGAGAGTAGGCAGCAATGAGGGCATTCCAAGAGACCAAATCCCTGCCATTTCCCATGCTTTCAAACACATCGTCCGCATAATCTGCATCGCCAAATTTTACATACATGACAACTAGTTCAGTACTCACAATGTTGTTAAAGCCGAGGCCATGCTTGACAACCATGGCATGGACTTCCATTCCAACCCAGTTGTCCAGCAGTGCAGTGCAGGACTTGAGCACGAATGGGAATGTGAACTCATCAGGGCGGACACCAAGCCTGTGCATTTCGTGGTAGATCTCAAGCGCCTCGGTGCACAGTTTACTTTTGAAGTAGCCTCTCATGAGGGTGTTCCAGAGAAAGACGCGTGGTTTGTGCATTTCGTCAAACAGGTTGCGCGCGTAACACATTTCGCCGGAGAGCGAGAGGATTTGGAGAATCTGGGTGAGGAGGCTGTTCTTGATGGAGAGGCCGGTGGTGAGGATTAAGGCGTGTATTTGCTTGAGGTGTTTGGGGTAGGAGTAGGAGCGGAGGAGAGAAGCGAAGCCGGACTTGGTTGTCGGCGTGGGTAGGGGTGGCGGTGTTGCAATTCCGTGAAGAGAACAACGCCGGTACCGGGGATGGATATGTCGAGCACCTGCTAGATCAAATTGGCGTGAGAATAGAAACATGGCCTTGTAAAATCTATTCCTTCTGATTAACGAAATCAACTTATATTTTTTATTTTCCTTAAATTCACAATAACGAAATATATATATATATATATATATATATATATATATATATATATATATATATATATATATATATATATATAACAAAAATTAAAAATAATTTATTACATTCAATATTAATGATATTAAATCTTATATTAATATAGATATATAAAATTTTATTATCATTGAAATTTAATTCTTTTAGATGAGTGTAATATATAAATAATGTATGTTGCATCCATCTAAAACAAATTCAAAGGCTTAAATATTAATAATAATAAAAAAATTAACTGAACATTTTTTTTTCTTAATATGATTATAAGATATATATAATTTAATGACTGATGATAAAGAAATTATAAAAATAATATTATTATTATTTAAATAAAGTATATGGAACACATTAATAAATAAAAAGTTGATTTAATTGTTATAAGAATAGCAAACTCTCGATAAGAATAGCAATCCAACTATCACATAACTAAAATTTTAATATAAACATTTAAATTTTTATCATTAAGGCCTATATTGTTATTGAAGACTTTAATGTTAAAAAATGTTGCTAACAACTTATGAGGGAGTTTAAGTATAAGTTGTTATTTTGTTAGGCTCTATCAAAACAATCAAACATTATTTTAAACTATTATATTCAACATAGTTGATATATCATCAAAAAATTATGTTGATCGGGCATGAATCTTGAGTCAAAAATAATGTTGGAAACTTCAAAATTTAAATTGGAGAACATCTGAATTCCTATTTCAGCAAACTTTCAAAATAACGAAACGTCTCGAAAATACAAGCCCAACAACACTAAATTCAACTCAATCCGAGTCTAAATAAGTTCAAATCAAATACCCAAAACGCTTTTGGAATGTTCAAACTATAATTTGGATTACCAAACGGTTTCCAAATGTGGCATGCTTATAGTCGAATTGAACGACTCGACGAAACGAATCCAACAAACTCAAGATCGTAGAATTCTTAGATCATTAAAACATTGAAATACCCAATAAATGGTCTATGATCAAAGGATTCAACATCAGCGTCCATTCAAACCACTCCCAATTTACCTTTGACCTTCCTCTTATTTACTGGTCATGCCACTCTACAAACTATAAATAGATCACTCATTTTTCATGAGAGAGGACCCCCCAGGCAATAAGAGAAAAGAAGATAAGGAAGAAGAGGAGAAGAAAGGAAGAGACTCCTCGACTACCGCCGAACTTTCACCCGGCAGCTGACCAACACCAGAATTAAGCAAAGAAGCAAGAAGAGAAGGAAGAAAATTAAAAGACTCCTCCTCGACCACCGTTGAACTTCCACCCAACTTCCAAATGACTCTGGAATTCTGCCCGACTACCAACTAGCGCCGGAGTTTTGTCTGACAGTTGATCAACGCCGGAGTTCTGCCTGACCGTCAATTGAAGACGAATTTTTGCCCAACCACCAGAACGTCGTCAGATTTCCGATCTCCATTTGTAACTGAATTTCAACCCGAGAGCTGATTATTGTAATCTGATTGTCCTCGATTTCAGGGACGTGTTAGCCACTTGTAATCTAAGCAAATACTAGTGAAATCCTTTCAACTGGGTGTTGCCCCGTGGATTTTCTCTTTTCCAGGGTTTCCACTTAAAAATTTTGGTGTTCTTTTTTTATTCTGTTTATGTGCTGGATATCCGTACAAGGCTAAGACGAAAAATTTTCTAACTTTATCACTGCTTATATTCTAGCCCGCAACAAGAGTTAAGAAAATTATGAAACAAATAAAGTTTAATATTTCATAAGGGGATGAAAATTCTTGGAGTATAATTCATATTATGATAAGATTGCGAGGGTTTCTTATTACTAAAATATAAACAGGATATGTCTAAAATAAGAATGAGATTAAGGTAGAATTAAAAGTAAATTCCATAATAAAAAAATAAAATTTGAATCAGAGTAAAATTTATATATTGATTTTATGCTTCTAAAATTTTTCTGAACCGTTGAAAGTAATTAGATTTAGTTACGATTTATTTAAAACAACCCCTTTTTTTTCAATTTGGGATCAAAAAATTAAGCTTGAGTTACTTCAAAATCATTAAGCCAACTAAATTCATCAAATATATATCAATAAAAATCCGGAAAAAAACATACAAATATTTATTATAGTGGGATTTTAAATTTATTAAAATCATGAACTTAAGCAAATCACATTTGGATATCATTTGGTCAACCAATTTATGGTTTAAACCTTCTAAATGTGTTTCGAGTCCTCTATTTTGATCCATTTGTGCTCGGAATGGATCAAATTTGGTATTGTTGGGTCCATCTTTCCGTGATGTTCAGATCGTTTATAAGCTTGTTGAAATCGGAGTTAGTATGGCTCCGGATTTAATTTCGGAAGTTTTTAATGCTAATTTGCCTCGAGAGTCGTGCTCGATCAATATAATATTTTTTATGACATATCACTTTTCATTTTTTTTTTTTCTCACTTTTTAAAAATAAAATACCCTAATATGAAACATGTTCTTATTAAAACTTTTATTATTTTCTTACATAATATTTTTCCAAAGTAGTAAAAAATTTCTCCTTTTTTTACCACAACATCTCTGTAAAATTGATGAAGCTCTTCTCACATTTCAATAACACCCCATCAACAACAAATTATAATCCTAACCTCCATGAAAACATTCTCAAATTCTAAAATAATTAAGGTTTGTTCATCATTTAACTAATTATTGATTAGTTTGTGTGTTCTTTTTCATCTCATTAAACCTATCATCAGTGGAAGATTCTCTAAAGCTCAATCTAGATTTTTGTGCAAATTTAAAGAGATCAAAACTTACATTCTTATCACTAATGTTACATAAAAAATAGTAACCTTCAATGTCATTAAACTTCCATATAAGTAATTGATGAATCAAGGCTTCATGGAGCTCTAAGGGAGTAACAATGGCAAGTTGCTTTGAAGGGTATTCTTTAGTAGTCTTAATCGGATAAAGAATTCAAATAGTTTTATCATATTCACTATTGCACGTTTAGATTTTATTTGAGACAGTTTTCTTTCTGCTTTTTAAAGTAATTTTCTTTTCTAGCACAAAAATTTTAATTTGTACTAAAAAACTGCTTTTAAAAGCAGTAAGAAAGTCATCCCAAATGAAACCTTAATCCTATATATGACCCAAGAAATGTACCACCTATCTATTTGAATAATAAACTTTGACATTTGTAATCATGATAAAGTAAATGAAATAAAAATAAATCAATACATATAAATGAGCTTAATGCTTTTAAAGGATTACAAATAATGTATGAACCAACTAATAATAGGATTTAACTAAGTTCATGCACGAATTTGAACATTATATTTTGAATCGAACTTGGTTCAAACCTCTATTTTGGACCTAGAATTCTAACATTTATTTTAAACACCATATTATGGATCTAGTTCGAACTTTTATTTTGAATCCAGATTATAATCTCATGTTCAAAACTCTTAGGGCATCTCCAATCGAAAATCTCATTTTTCACTCCAAAATACCGTGAAATTAAAAAATGCAGTGATTCATCTCCAATCGAACCGTACTCCATTTTGCCCCGTAACGGCCGTTTTCTTCTTTCGCTCGTTTCTACGGTAAGTTTGGTAGAGACCAAAAAAATGACGAAGATGAACAGTGCAATGTCAATATTGACGTCGCACTGTTCATCCGCAATGAAATGACGTAAGAATTGCCGCTCGGTTGAAGCGACGTAAAAAGGCAAACATTTATATTTGTCGTTCCATTGGAGATGCTCTTAATCAAACCTAGCAATGGAAGTTATAATAAGAACATGTTTATCTTTCCTTCGGATTGCAGGTATGGATCGACGATGTGAGAGAGATGGCGTTGGAAAGGATGAGAAATTCAATTTATTCTCATCTTGTATATTAAAATATGTGGGTCGACAGTCCCTCACATGAACACTTCATATGAGCGAATCCACGTTAAGGCATGAGAAGCGGCTATCATTTGATCAAGCAAGGAGAACTCAAAAGAAGATTTGTGAAGGAGAGACACATTATCCCTTATATTTCAATTTAGGGTATTTAGGTCCAAAAAAAAAAGCTGGGGACAATGGCCCAAATAAAAATATGTGAGGGATATGAGTCCAAACTCTCTCTCTCTCTCTCTCTCTCTCTCTCTCTCTCTCTCTCATTTCTTAATACATATATAAATTTTGCAGTTTCCTCCACAATTAAAAGTGCAGTATTATGGAGAAAATAATGCAATTTCAATCTTTAAATTATTTGCCCTACGGCTCAAAACTTGTGTAGGCAACATAAAATTTAGTTTATTTTTTGTTTCTTTTTTTTTTATTTCCACATGAAGAAATTTTTAGCAAATTAAATGTCATTTGATGCTCAAAACAAGCCCTAAGAGGCTCTTTGGGATCATTTTTATTTTGTTTTTCAAAAGATGTATTTGGTTTATATTTTTTAAAATTTTTTATTTTTGAAAATAAATATAATTATTTTTACGAAGCTTAAATAATTTGAGATGTTTTTTTTTATTTTTAATAAAAATCATCTCAACAAATCCTTGGTACTGTAGACCAGCAATCATTGCTATCCCCAGCAACCATAGATCGATGCCATTACCACATTATGTAGTATTCTATAAGAACAATATCAAGAGTAGGTTGTTAGAGCTAACAGAACTGTCCCAATTTTAACCAAGAGGGAGTGAATTGGTAATTTAAAAATTCTCTTGGAAATTTAGAAAATTAATTTAATATATTTGGCACGACGATAGATTCTCACAAAAGATTTTTCAACCACAAAAAATAAAAGTACAAAAAATAAAAAATGCAATAAAATAAAGAACAGATGAGCACCAAATTTTATAGTTGTTCAGTCCAACTATACCTACATCCACTCCCTGAAGACTCCTTCTTCAAGTATTGCACTAAATCAAAGTGACTCTCCTTTTGCTCCCACAACAAGGCAGATAAATCGTTACAATAACCTCTCTTTCACCAACCAGGTGCAGTAGAGTACTGACGTCCTTTCTCACCCACTTAGTGAAGGCAGAGTACCAACATCTTTTCTCACCCTCCTGGTGACGGCAGTGTACCAACATCCTTTCTCACCCTCCTGGTGACGTCAGAGTATCAACGTACTTTCTCACTCTCTTGATGAAGGTAGAGTATTAACGTCCTTTCTCACCCTCTTGGTAACGGCAGAGTACCAACGTCCTTTCTCACCCTCCTGGTGATGGCAAAGTATCAACGTCCTTTCTCACCCTCCTGGTGACGATAGAGTACCAACATCCATTTTCAGCCTTCTGGTGACTGTAGAGTATCAACGTCCTTTCTCACACTCCTAGTGATGGCAAAGTACCAACGTCCTTTTTCAATCTCCTGGTGATGGTAGAATACCAACATCCTTTTTCACCCTCATGATAAGAGTACCGTGATCTTCTTTGAAAGTCTTCTCTCAAAAGCCTTTAAGGAAGTATGGAGAAATTTGAAGAACAAATAAGAGATCCTTACCTTTGAGTAATCTTATGAATCCCCTCAAAACATCCTCTCAAAAAGATCTCTGAATCTTCACTCCTAAAACACTCTCCCAAACACTCTCCTTTCACTCTTGAAAGAAATTCACAGTAATAACTCTAGAAGATAGTGGAGATAATTTTTAAGACCCTTATATACTAAAGATAAGAAAAATTGTCCATAAAACTGAAAATTTTAGTTGAATGTCTTTAGATCGTATAGTACAATCATACTTTGTATGTATGAAAAGCTCAAAAAATCCATGTACGATCTTGTACGAACATGATTTTGTACTCTGTTAGTCGTCTATACGAATTGACATCGTACTGTACAAATAGTTCAAAATTTAACAAATTTGTTCGGTACAATTCTGTACGATCCCAATTCATGCACGGTGAATGATCTATACGAGCCATATATCGTACAATACAAATGGTTTAAATAAATCATGCTTCATTTTGTATAAATATGGATGATCCCATTTTGTACTCTGTGAGTCGCCTGTACGAACCTAAAATTGTGTAGTAGGATCAGTTCAAAAATTAAAGAGATCGTTTGGGACGAACTGGTACGCACTCATTTTGTACTCTAAGAGTCGTATGTACGAACTCCACTTCGTACAGTACGATCAGTTGAAAAAAGGGTGAGTTTGTTTGGGATGAACTGGTATGTACCCATTTTGTACTCTGTGAATCATCTGTACGAACCTAAAATCGTATAGTACAATCAGTATAAAATTTTCCCATGTGATTTGCTTAACTTCATTCTGGAGGAACTATCATATCAAATCATCTAGTACGATTAGTTTTAAAAATTAAAGTTTTGACTCACCCCCCTAGTGTGTGTGTGCAAGGTTACCCAATTACAATCACACTCTCTTGAACTCAAGAAAAAAAATTATAGACTCCATTACATGAAACCCTAATCTAATATGTCTTGAAGTCTTCGACAATCTGGAGTATAATTTTTCTGAAATGTTAGTACACACAAAGAAAATATATCCAATGTATGTTAGGAGAAATAGTAATCATAAAAATAATATTTTGGTATCATCAAAAACTCACATGATATAAAAACATAGTCTTGAAATTTAAGTTGCAACATTTCTTGTGTGTCATAGTTTATATTTTAATTTATATAATTTTATATTACTATATACATAAATTAATATTAAATTAAACACATTAAAATGTGCAATAATAAAGAGTTAAAAAACAGACAAAGTAACAAGATGCTTGAAAATATCTAATTATGTGGACATTAATGATGTTTGTGACTTCTACTTCTTTTGAAAGAGCTTCACCTCTATTAAACACAACTTGATTCATTAATTATGGAGTTCACCAATGAACTCAAATTCAATATTTGGTTAAAAAGCTATTATTATTTGACTTGTTTATTAATTATATGCAAACAAAGCTTAGTTATTGATCATCAAGTTTTATTTTTTTTTAGTTCATTTAGGTCAATTAAGAAAAATTCTCACACATATCATATACACATGGTTTAAACTCAAGACCTCTTGGTTGATAACCAAAACTTCAAACCAATAAATCAATGTGAGCTATGTTGATCATCAAGTTCAACCTCAATTTTTTTATTTAAGCCTTCATTTGATGAGAAAAACTTATAATTTTCATTGTATAACATCCATCAAAAATCATAAAAAAATGAAAAGTTTGTTTTAGACTTTCATGACTTCGAGATAACGTTTGATAGTTTTGAAAGTAGAAATATAAAAATAAAATCGAATTTTATGTGTTTTAGTGATATAAAATGCGGATGCAAATTTCAAGGCATTATATCTATGAAAGAAAATAGAGACTCATAATGATAAGCATTTTATGAGCTCTAAAGAAAAAGGATTTAATTGGTTCCAAAAGGCTTGGATTATTATATAACAATGATTTATTATTATTATTATTCACGAAGGTGATACTAAGGTTTAATTAAAATGCCTAGTCGACACAACTAAAATTAAACTCAAAAGAATTTTAGGCCCACATCTTACAAATTCAAATTCAATATGGTACATACAAATTTAGATAGTTCCAATAGGTGCTACAACATAAAATTCAAGATGGGATATTAAACGGATCGAAATGCATGACCTAAACCTAACTCTTTTATTAAAGAATCAATCCAAACTCAATTTTTTTTAGGTCAGATAGATAGATCTGGTCAATTTTTTGACACATTTACTTTCATACAGAGAAAATTTTCACTACCATTTCCTATCTTGGAACAAGGCTTAACCTAAGGAGGATTTACACAAATAATATATTAATGGAAGTAGTTTCAAAATTCAAATTAATTCAATGAAGATTCGAATTGGCCTAATCTTCTCTCTCTTGGAGTACAACCTGATTTTAGAAAGTGTTACACAAGGTCAGCTTTAATAGAAATCAATTCTCTCTCTCTCTAATTAAATGACCACACGGTCGACCCCATGAAGATTCAAATTTAACTATCATTCTCTTTTTTAGAGCAAGACTTATATTAAGGAAAAGTTATACCAATAATGCCTTAGCTGAAGGATTTTCAAAATTCAAATTAAATGATAATATTGTTGGCCACATTGAATTTCTTTTATTTATTTTATCATGTAATCACCAATGGATGAATACAAGTATATGATAGCCTTGTATTATAACTTAGCTTGGGTGAAATGATGCAAAATGCTTTGGGTATTTTCTCTAGTGGGAACTTTAATGAGCTACTAATTTAGCCCAGCAAAAGAGCTTGAGCAAGTAGGCCCATCAAAGTCCATCACATGAGCCCATCTAACCAAAAATAATTAATAATTATTGGAGTTTTAACATCATGAGCTACGGTTTCAGCACCTTTTTTGATATACATTATAAAAATATTATTCAAAATTACTGGTTTCAATCGATGAACTTTTTATTTTGTACAAATTTGCAGTCTTTTACGTTCACAAATTTTGTATTTAAAAATTCTTTTTAGATTTCAAGCAAATTTAGTCGCAAACAATGTTGCACTGATACAGATATGCAAAAGCTCAAATAAAAAATCTTTTGATTGGAAATATAACTATGTTGCACCGATACAGATACGGTGACACAGATACGACACGATACGAATACGGGACACGTCAATTCTTAAAAATACAGGATAAGGGTACGACACGGATACGACATTATAATTTATAAATCATACATAAAAATTAAGAAAACAATCAAAGCATAATATTTGAAATAAAAAAAATGAAAACAACATCATTTGTAGCCTTGTAGCTTATAATATCAAAATAAAAATAAGCATTAAATATTTAAATGTCTAATACGACAATAAAAACATAAACATAAAATGTTTAGCACATAAAATTTCAACTATTGAATCAGAATAAGACGCCTCTTTTTTTTAGATTTTTTATTTATTTATTTTTCAACCGGTATACATGTACTTTTGAAATTAAACAATATTTTAATTGGATACGACACCAACACGTATCATTGCCATATCGGACGCGTATCCGTGTCTGAAACATATCCAATATAGCACACCTTCATAAATAGGTTTATCAGTGCAACATAGAAGTCTAAGCTCCCAACCAATAACTTATGAGGTTACATTGACTGTTCGACTCACTTGAGTTAATGAATCAAGATGGGCAATCATTTAGCTCATCAGCTTACGAACTCACTAATTCAAAATATAGACTCTATAGAATATTATATGAAGTTAGAAAATAATTTTTCAAAATATTAAAGGTAATTAAAAAGTTAATGATTATGATACATTTTGAAAATGATAATTTTTGCTTGAAAAAAAAGCAACCATTGTTCGAACTCATAGCACTATGTTGAAACAATTTTTAATGCAACTTTCTTTTGTTTGTTGGTTGAGAGTTTTGACTATCAATTAAGAGATTTTGAGTTCGAGCTTTACATACGTGATGTGTGTGAGTTTGAACGCTCAACTTACCAAAAAAAAAGCGCTTCTTCAACCTCTCAATCCCATTATCATTTGTGGTAGCTCCTTCCTCCGCTCTTCGTCCTAAGGAAAATAGAAATATGTTCTAATACGTAGCGTACTTATTAGAAATAAATGTGTGAATCTTAAAGAATAGAAATTGAAATCTCACACATAAAAAATAAAAAATAAAAAATAAAAAGAAAAAAAAAAATAGGAATGATAGAATACATGTGTAAAGATACGGAACAGTCAGGTCGAAGACTGCAATGATCATTTCCTGAGAGAAAGCGTATGATATCTGATTAAACAATAGAATGGTATGCACACAGATTACCACCAACGGTGACATGGCCCTTTAATATCACCTCAACTGCAGGAAATTATTAGTCAAAAAGAAGGCGCAGGGCGCCATTGATCATATATAGATATAGAGGGCTAAAGTGCCACTCTTCAAATAATTTGATTCCAAAAAAAAAAAACCTGAAACCAAATTGATTTTAGTGAGCAGATTACTGTTACTTTCAGATGCAACAGACTTTGAAGGAGCATTATAAGGTGGCAATGATTGAGCTTGTTTGCACATGACAATGATTGAGCAGTTCTACATTTAGTGATTTGAACCAGAAGATTCAGCAAAGTTCATATGATAGTTAGGCTTGTAATTTTCATAAAAAGAGATTGAGAGTGCTTTTGAAAAAGTTATTTAATGAAGCAGTCTTCTAAACTTTGTTCAAAAAATAATTTGTTCATAGCAATATTTAACAAAAAACATATCTATTTTGCTAGATCCTCCAGCCTATGTTAAGAAATGTAGAGATAGTAATAAAAAGATTTGATTATAAAGAATAAGAAAAGACTTTTTTTATTAGATTTAAATGAGAATTTAATTCTTAATTGGACATAATAATGAAGAAAATGATTCCTTAAGCTGACTTCACATTGTAGGAATAGGCTTATTATGGTTGAGCAGCAGCCCAGAAGAAGAAAATTAGCATCAAGCAATGTTGCTTCCTATGCAAGTCCTGTATTGAACGATTTTCTTGACTGGTTTCACCTTTATGCATCTTCCAAATATCATGGATATAAATGAGATTCTTATTGTTTTAACGATTTCCTTCATAAGAGAATCAACGAAAAAAAAAATCTTCTTTTGTGAAGTTGAACTGAATTTTTTTTAGGAAGACTGTTATGTTTTCCATTTCCTTTTCACCATACCACTGGAAATTATAATCCATTTTACTTATTATATTATTGAAATATGATTTATTTAAATCAATATTCTTCAGTTCTAAAGTAAACTCAGTAATCTCATAACTTGTCTGGGATTTCTAGTTGTCTGATAGACATATGTAATATTGGTTTTCAAGCAAGTGCAAGGGGCCCAATATGCTGTCAAACCTTGTTGTTACAGCCTTTAAAGGAATGTGCATGCCCTTATAAAGAACATCTAAATGCTCTTATTCAAAAATGGTACTTTTACATAGGAGAAAATTTCAAATATTGGAAACTCTCAAGAGAAGACTTGACCCAAACATTGTAACTTTCTCAAACTGTTTCTAAAAATTAGAAATTAAATTATAATCAAAACTAAATAAATTGTTGCAATTCAAGGAATCATCATCAGCATTTTAATGTCTGAGAAAGGCGCTGGCATCACCTATTATTCTTCTTCCTGTCTTTGCTCTTGGTTTTAGAGTTACACCCTCGCTGTCAATGGAAGAAGTCAGATTTTCTCTTCTTCTTCCTCTTAGTTCCATTTGATGCTTTCTTATCCTTCTTTACCAATTTGTAAACATATTTCTCATTACTATCACCACCTTTACTGCCAGAGGTGAAAACCTCAATAGCTTCAACATTGTATTTACTTTTCTGCTCTGAGATCCTACCATCCAAAATGCTCTAATGAGATATCAAGCACTAATTTTTCAACCTCATTCTCTAGCTAAACGTATCTCTCACGCAAACCAAACAAGACTCTCCTATTGCCCTGCTGGGTCTCAGCAGCCAAAGCCAAGCTAGAAAGTCCTCTTTGAAAACCCCACTTCCAATGCAATCCTCCCAAATTTCTAAGCCTTTTATGTTACACATTTCTTTTGTTCTACAACCGTTGTGAAATGAATTTGCAGCGGAAACCAATTATAGCGAACATGTAACAGTTTTGAAACCGTTGAAAATATTTTACAAGGGAATATAACCGCCACTAAAGCCTAATTTAAGTGTTACGAAAGGTTTTTTTTTTTTTTCCTTGACTCAAAATTAAGGATTTAGTTGGCTTTGATTTTAGCCAATATCAAGTATAGTTGAAAATGAGTACTTCTAAGCCCAGCTTAATAATTTAATAAAATATTTTTTATGATTTATTATTCTCACACTAATAAATTTGAAAATACTTGATTAACTATAAGCATGGTTCTAATCTAATGTAATTATTGAATTTCATTATAAACTCAATCCAAAGTGTAATTCATCCAGTTTGAAGTTTAAGGATATATTTAACAAATATGACTTTTGGGAGAGAGATGCTCCAACTTGGTTAGGCACAAAATGAAATATTTATTTTGTCTATATAACCCTTGGCCAAAAGAAAATTTAGGATTTGTATTATATATATATATATATATATATATATATATATATATATATATATATATATATATATATATATATATATATATATATATATATATAGTGTTATATTTTATTGAATTTAACAAAATAAAATCATCATATACTCTCATAGATTTTTTTAATTGCTTCAAAAATGACGTACTATTTTAGTTCCTATAAAACATCATTAAATTGTTTCAACTAAGGCTTTGTTTGAGATGGACTTTTTGTTGTTTTTTAAACCAATTTTTTAGTACAAAAATTAAAATATTTGTACTAAAAAGCTGCTTTAAGAAGTAGCAAGAAAATCATCTCAAACAAAGCCTAAATTTTTGTTATGATAGTTGCACTGCATTTTATTATATTTTACGAACTAATTAAAATTATCATTGTCCCTTAAAAAAATATTACTTGCTCCATAATTTAGCTCAAATGCTATGTAATTTAGATAAAGCAAATGCACAAAATAATAATTTTTAAGCAAAGTTCTAATGTAAATAATTAAAACTCATTTTGTCAAAGTATAACATTAGAAAAGTAGGACCATATAAAACCTTAAATTCAATATGGATTGCTTAAAATTCAACAAAAATTATAACCAAATCCATTAATTTGAAAACCAAAATGTTTTAATAATTGCACTTTCATCAAAGAAATCACATACCATAGTCATGTAATTCATAATCAAATCATTTTGGCCGGTGAATCTTTATCAAATTTCTCTATTTTTTCTCACTTTATGCAATTTTCCTTTACTTTAATTGCTTTCTTTCATCTCTTACAAGCCAAAGAGATAGTACTATTCCCTTCCTCGTTGATCACTTCTCCACCTAAACTTTTTCTTATTTTAATCAAACAAAGGTATCCTTCCCATGCTCTCCATTTCTTCCCTCTTATTATTTTTAGGCTCTCTTTTTCTGATAGATAACGTGAAAAAGCTCATCACTCACTCCCATAAAGAGCTATCTTAGAAGAAGACAAGTTCTTTCGCCAAAACCCATCTCTTTTGCCAATATTTTATCATACTCATGACTTGCCCATCATGTGCTTAGAATATTACCATGGGCCTATTCGCATGATCCCATCCCTTCAAAAATATTTTCATATAGCCTCTATGCTTAAGTGTGATTGAAGAATCATTAGAGAGAGATTAGAAGAAGAGAGGAAGGAGAATGATAGATCGAGGAAGTAGAGGAGAGCAAAAGGAAAGTGGGTGGTTGGAATGAAGCTTGATCCAAGATCATGCTCCAAATCAGTCAAAAACAGTTATGTATTAGGGTTTCTAGTAAACCCTAATTGAGTTTTTTAACCAGATTGATCATGGAGAAAAGATCTCGGACCAGGCTTCATTCCTTGCGCCTCGCTTTCTAGATCATGGCGCATTTGTGATCGAAGAAGAGGACTGGTACTTGTAGTGTTTTTTTCTTTCTTTCTCTACTCAGAATGATCTTCATGTTATGTTTAGATGTTCATGCATCCCATGCAAAAAAAAAAAAAAAATCCAATTTTATCACTATTTTCAGATCTATCAGCAAACATATATAGGCATACAACCAAGAAGAAATATTCAAATTTTGTTACTAATATGTTTTTGTTCCTTCTAAATTTATGCAAGCTGGAAACAATATGATATATACTGATTTATGGGATTTTTTCTCTTTCTTTCTCTAGCAGGTTGTCTGATAAAACACAATATGACCGTTGGATTATCATTTCATAAATATTTCTATCAGTAATTTATTTGGATACTGCAGTTGTTTTGCCTTCTCTATCTTCACAAAAAAAGCTTGGATGAAGATATCCTTACATAAAATTTATTAGCATTTTCTTGAATATTCATCTTATATTTTTAAAAGTATAGAGTTGTAGATATAATTATTTTTTCTTGGGAAAATATTTATATAAAACAGAGAAGAAAGATCTAAAAATTCTGTCTAATCTTTATTTTGTTATTTTCACTGTGCAGAAGTTTTGATGTTCTGTGATTGCTTAATTATTTAATTTTCTAAGTTCGAATGAAATCTCTATCAAGATCATGTAAACTATATATGGAAAAAGGCACTCTATTTTATTTAATCAAAGGGGAATATAGAAGATTTGTCAGTTCATGGTTCTCTAACTACCAATGTATTAGAACATTAATATTGGAAGAATGTTTCAGCTGATAAATAATTATTTTTCAGTATATTTTTTGTATAATTAGAATCAATACAATTATAATAATTAATTTGTTCAATGATATTCTAATATATATTTGTATAGAATGAGAAGACAAAGAAATGCCCATCGATTCCTAGAAACGCCTCTACCTTCTCACCAAGAACCATACCCGAACCAGCCAATCCTCCAGATCGAGCTCCAAGCGAGGAACAAGCTGACGATATTTTATTAGTTCGAGTAGCTTAATATTTTCAACAACCAAGGTTCTTTAGAAGCTCAATGAGCCGAGAAATTATTACTTGTGGAGTTCGGACATAGGTCGAGTAACACTACAAGAAAATAGCTCATTACCGGCAGATTTTC
The DNA here is from genome assembly GCA_016618105.1 of Dendrobium huoshanense. Classification (NCBI taxonomy): domain Eukaryota; kingdom Viridiplantae; phylum Streptophyta; class Magnoliopsida; order Asparagales; family Orchidaceae; genus Dendrobium; species Dendrobium huoshanense. Next base: position 28,114,489 of record CM028350.1, on the reverse strand, counting down.
CGGCGGATTTCCGACGGAAGATTTTCCGGTGGATTTCCGACGGATTATTTATAAACATTTCCGACAAATTTTCAAGCAGATTTTCCGACGGATATTTTTCCAATAAAATCAAGTCACATGTGATTTGTACACAACATGTATACAACTTATACCCATTGTGTATAATACACACCACGTATGCAAGCCACGTGCCTCGATTTTATTGGAGTTCAGATGCGTCCGGACTCTGCACATAATAATTTCTCCAATGAGCCATCGTAGAAAAGCCAAGCCCATAGGTTCCTTTCCTTTCTGTCTTCCTTACTTAGCTTGCTGTTTTTGGAGTTTTTTGCTTGTTTGAGTTGTTATTCATTGCTGCTGATTGCACATTCTGGTTGTTAGCTTCTTCAATCTATTATGATGGATTGACCTATTTTTTTGTTGTTGTATATTCCTTTTTTAGCTGGACGTATTGCTTAATTATTTGGGCTCTGATTTCAGTTTTGGTGGTGACTCCTTGTTAATTGCCCCATAGTTTATTTTTTGTTACTCTATTTTATACCTAAGCTCATAGGTTATATTTTGGATGTAGCTCGTCAAGCTAGCATTAGTGGCTCTAGACTCCTGTAAGAACTTGTAACTTTTTTTTTTAATTAATGCTTAGATCCCTCTATGAGTTTTAACCCCAAAAAAAAATTCAAGGAAAGGCCAAGACCAGAATGATTCGTCAAGTGAGCTGTCTTTTGGCCACAATTTTTTCATTATTTCCAAACAGAAAAATTATACTATAAAATTATTTTAAAAATAAAAAATTATTTCAAACTAAGTCTAAGCCCTGCAATAATTATAATCAATACACATCAAATCATGAAAGGCATACAGTATTGATGACTATTAGTACATAAATACAAATAACACGTCTTATTATTTCAGTGCAGGTTATTTATGTACCTATGTACTGAGGTGTCATTAGTTAATTGGTTCTCATGTATAGGGGCCACTCTTCATTCTCTTTATACACAATTTATCTCCTCTGTAATGAGACAAGCCTTTCATCTCTAATAGACATGTCAATATTGGATCTGACTCGAACCCGACCGAAAAATTTCAGGTTTGGGTTGACCCGAACCCGAAACGGATCGGGTTCAGGTCCGGAAAACCGACTCGTTTGCAAAACCGGGTCAAGTTCGGGTTGACCCGGAAACCCAGGAATGACCTTGAAAATGGCCCTACCAGCTCTGCATGGCTGCCTCGCTTGCCCTGGTTGCCCAGCAACCCCGCCTAACTGGGATGCCCGCGTGCCCCACAGCATGTGTCGTTCGCATCGCGTTGCTCGGTTCACTCGCATCTTATCACTGTCTCGTCGGCACCGTCGCCGCTGCTCGCTATCGGCCTACCGCTGTCGCTGCCACGACTATCGCGCTGTCCGTCGCGTGCGGGAACTCAAAAATCAAATAGAAGCGTGTCGGGTCAGGTTGACCCGAACCCGAAGCGGGTCGGGTTTGGGTTTGGAAAATCAACCTGTTTGCAAAAACGGATCAGGTTGACCCGAGCCCGAATAGTGTCGGGTCAGTTCCAAGTTCGACCCGAGCCCGACCCGTGGCCCAAAATTGACAGCCCTAATCTCTAATGTTTTAGTCATGTTCTCTTTTCTTCTCCTTATCATCTTCTTGGTTGTACCGTTATCTTGTTTTCAAGATAAAGTACAAGATCTCCTTCTTTAGCATGGTATAAGAGCAAGTCTAAAGGATCTCTGCTCAATGGCGAACTCGGCCACTTATCAGCTAAGCGAGCATGAAGATCTGAAGGCCTTAGAAGAACCATTCATTTTGTCGACTTTTAAGTTTGTCGTTTCAGATCTCAAGAACATCGTTCCCATTCAACTCGCCACAGACAACTACTCTTTGGAAATTTCATATTACCAAAAAAATTCGTGCTAATGGGATTGATAAATTTCTTGGCCCAATCTTCCCTCCCACAGTGCGGCTTGTCCAAAAACCAGACGGCTCTTTCATTCCCAACTCACTCTACACTCAATGGCTTCTAACCGATCAAAATTTAGCTGCAGCAATAAGCTCCACCATCTCCTCGTCGGTGCTACCATACATCGTTAACCTTGACTTCACAGCTGCTATCTAGATCATGCTTAAAACCCGGTTCCAATCTACTAATAGATCCAAGGTGATTCTATATAGCCCAAAAGCAATTGCAAGCAATACCGTAGCTATATAGCCCATGTTCCAAGCTTTCCAATGAGCCAAATTGAGCGAAGATAGGCTCCTAGACAGACAGCTAGCGCAAGTATTCTCTCATCCTTAAAAGCAAGCAGGGTGCAAGATTGATTTAGGGTCTGTTTGGAACAGCTAACTCAGTATTATGCTTTTTAAATTGCATTATTTTTCATAAACATTTTATGATATGACGCTATTTTATACAGTACCTTTCAACTTTATAATCATATTTACGAAAAGTTACAGCCGTCCTAAAGAGACACTTGTGCTTATTAATAGTTATTTCTTTTATTAGATAACTAAAAATTTGCTAGACTTATTTCTTTTATAACAAAGATGATTAAGCATTGCTACACAACTCTATTTATGTACTCAAATATAACATTTCTTGTAGCGTTCAACCTACCATTATCTATAACTAGGAGATCAAGAGATGAGCCAGTGAACATTAGCTTCTCTCTAAGTTCTATAATATAAATTATTAAAATTTACTTTATTTATATATAATTTACATAATTAAATATTATTATTCCTAATTTAAAAGTTATTTATCATTATTAGATTAATTAAGCCGTTACTTATAATATATTAAATTATTAATATCATTACTAATCTGTAAAGGGCAAAAATATAAATAAGAAAAATAAGAAAAGCTGTTAGGTGCGAAACGGGGTGGACGATAATCTTCTTCCCCGTTGCCTTTCTATTTACATAATTTCTCCTCTTTGCTTTTGTCTATGCTCTTCCTGTAGCCTTAGGCGTGTCTAGGGTTTGCTTTTCCTCTTCTCCATTTCTTCGACGCTGCTTCGACGCGCCTGATTCGCGTTAAGTAGAGTAGTGAAAGAGTCGCTAAAGGAAGCCTCTTCTCCTCCTTCAACAACGTTGTTCCTGTCGGATCCAAAGCCACCATGGGAGCTCGCCACGAAGGTAACGATCTTTCATTCCTTTCGCATTCTTCTTCGGCTAAATCCCATTAATTCGCCAAACTATCCGATTTACTAAATCCGGGATTTAAGGCAGAACGGAGAAGGGACGGAATTTAGGATTCTGTAGGTTGTCATTTCTCTGCTGTTTGGTAGGATTTAGGTTAAATCCGGCTTCAATTTTGCATCCAAACAGTTCATTAATGTTGCTATTGTTCATGACATCACCCCACGCATGCAGAACTGTCATACGCAGAATTTTAAAGCCTGTAAGAAATAACCAACTAGGCTGTTAATTCTGAACAACTCCAGTCTCCACAGAAACAATGTAACCTTTTTTTTTTTTTTTGTTGAAACCAAAAGATGAATACAATGCTACTGCATTCAGATGGTGATCACCATTTCTAAGTTATGTAACAGCATTCATATAACTAATTTATGACGCATGGATATAATATTGGAATATAAATGCGTATTTCAGGAACAAAAAGTGTCTCATAAATAAGAAGAAAACAAATGAAAACCAATATTTTATAGATATCTTCGATCTTTTTAAGATCATGCTTAGTTCATAAATGTCATTATTTTCTAATTTCTTACAAAATATCTTTAAATTTTTTTATTAGAGATTAAACTAATGCATTTTGGCTTCAGAAGGTCCTGATATAATTTTTCACAATCCATACTTAAAAAAATTCTCAACAATCGAATAGTTGCATGAGAAGATTGTTTTAAAAATGTGATGATATCAACAACAAAATTTGTTAATCTTTAGAAGTATAACAGAATTAACTCAATCATACATCTTCAAGTACATAATAGGGAAGAAATGGAGCTCAGAACCTACTCTTTTACATCATATCCTACATCAAAGAGTAAATGAAACCTATTATGAAACTATTGATTTCATGATGTAAAAACTGCACCACCATCTAAAAAATCAACAGCAATGCATGTATTAAGCATCAACTGTGTCGCTATCTTATTTTTGACAAAGAGAAAGTAAACTTTCTTCAGTTTCAATGTATGTTACAATTGCATAGTATGATGTTGTGAAGATAATGGCCATGTGACTGGGAACTGCCACAAACTGAAAAGATTAGATTGAACTTAGAAGAGAGAATTCCATACAGATCCATCTCCTTCCCCACAACGTTTATGGACATCCTTTATCCTCTCAACTGACTTGCAAATTCCACTGCAACTCCAGTCAAATGATGCAATACATACATTTCCTGCTTGGGCTTTCCATTCACAATCTGGACATAAAGAAAGAAATAAAAGCAAAAAAAATTAGAATTTGGTTCAAGGCATTTATATAGGGTATAGTTTCAATAAGAGCAGCAAAGGGTTCATGGATATTCTAGTAGAATCTGTAAAAAGATTGAACAGAATGAAGAGGATATGTTAGCAGGGTTAGGTGATACAAAAATATTATTATTAATAAAATATATTTAATAATTGAAAAAAAAAACTGTTGAGATATGATGATTATTAAGAACAATAGGTTTTGCAAAAAGGACACTGAGCACAAGCATGGTTAAAGCTCAAGTATTTGTGGAATAGGCTTTAAATATAAAGAAAGGATAAAAATAGATAAAAATGTTCTTCAAAACAAATTTGATGTATCATGCATTGAGAGTGAAGCTAAGGAGATCTTTTAGAGATTATAAATTGGATGTTTAAAGGAAAATTTTTGTTTAGAAGAACACAGTTAGCGGAATTATAAGTATTATATAAGATTCATCTGAAAATTAGAAGTTTATTTAGCTTTAAAGAGAAGGCATAGAAGTAAAAAATTTTAGATTTGATTAGATGGCATACTGACTGAGATTTAGATAAATATCAAAATTTTGGAGGCATCCATCCATATATAAAGCAATTCAAGATTATGTTAATCAAAAGGGAATCAAGATTAAAAGTTTTACAAAAAAAAAAAAAAGATTAAAAGTTTTACAATTAAGTTGAGAATGAAAATGGAGGACAAATTTGACAAAAATCTCATCATTATCAAAGAGTCAATTGATTTCATGTTTAGAAGATCAATCATGGAGATATTTTTCAGGCCAATGCGATCAATTGAGAAGAATAGAAAAAGATCGAAATATTGTAAAATAATATTTGTTGCTCATGAAACATCGGATGATGAGTATCATGAAGATTGTGAAAATGTATCATTATCTACTGAAGTTATTAGGAATATATATATGATGGAACGTTGACGATTAACGAGCATTAGTAGTAATTTGAAGAGTATAACCAAATGGTACATAACTAGCATATAGCTTTTAACTTTGATATAAACAAAACAAAACAAAAAAAAAAGCGTCAAATGGTGCCTAACTAGCTTATTGCTTTTAATTATGATATAATGGAGCTAAATAAAACATGAAAAAATAGTACCTGCTGACACAACTCAATTGAATTTATTTAATCATTCAAAGGCATTTAATGGGAAACATACAAAATCATGGACTAAAATGAAATAACTAAAGTATAATTACAATAGGCACGAACTTGATTTGGGCAGGAGTACCTAGTTTAGGGATAGAGTTGCTTGCTATCATGGTAGGGTAATGAAGGCGGAAAAAATCTATCTTCATCATTTGTGAATGATTTTTCTTTCTTAGGGTAAGTAGCAATAAAATCTTTCTAAAGATAAATAGTAATAAAATAGTTTGAAGGTGACATCAATGGACATATACACCTTTTTCGTAGGGGTAGTAGCATTTACACCCTTTTTGTATAAGAGAATAATCAATAAAAACACATTTAACAGCCAATGGATCAAGTTTTCCTAACTTTTGAGATGAACAAAGGCAACACCACCAAATATTTTGTGAATAAGTTTATTTGAGGTGTTAAAGTGAGAAAAAATTCAATTAGAAATAGTATAGAACTTTTGAAACCAAAAACTTTTATGGGTAACCTATTTATGATCTGAGCAATTGATAAAATAATTTCCCTCCAATATTATTTTGGAATACTCTTTTGAAAAAGTAGGGCTATATCATTTGTGTTTGGCTATATCATTTGTGTTTAGCTAATTTACAAACTTCACAATGAAAATTTTTAATATTCATATTTTTTAATAATAGAGGAAAAATAGACTGAGAACAATAAGTGATTAGTGAACAAAATGTGGGTGTTGGGGCCAAATCATTTCTGTATTGGATATCTGGATTTAGGATTTCCAAAATAAGAGATAATATTGAATGTATTATGAAAATGTATTTTCTCAAGATTGTAGAGGTCATTCCTTTCTTAGCAAGTCAAATTATCCTTGAGCCTTGTTCTTGAAGACACAATATGAAGGATAAAACATAACACTGCACTTAGTATGATTTGTTAGATTTTGGATTGATAATAATTTGATTAACAATTTAAATATATGAGAATATTTTGAAGTATAAGAGATATATTTATAAGATTTTTTTCTTCACCAACAATAATCATTAATGATCCATTGGAAATAATTATTTTCTTGTTGCTAGGATAAAGAAATGTATGAAATAAATTAATGTGGGGAGTTATGTATATGGTTTGTAGCTCTTGAATCAATGATCCAAGAGAAAATGAGTATCTTTGAAACTTCAAAGACATAAGAAGAGGAAATAATACCTAAGAATACTAAAATACAAATATCTATTATAGATAGTTTTTCCAATGATACGAATAAGTATTTCATCTTTGTGAAACTCAATGGGTGATTTATGGGTGTTACCTTCTCCCATATGTGATTCATTTGCATATGTGCATATCTTTGCTCCTTGGCTTGTCTTCCTTGTGCTGTCCAATTTAGATATTATGGTTTGGCAATAAGTTTTCAAAATCTTTCCATTCTTTGTTAAGCCTTTTTACAATGCATGTGCACCATAGAGTATCTCTATTGGTCATCTTTGTTGGAGTAGATTGCTTGTGGTCCACAACATCAGAAGTTGTTGAGCTAGAGTTCTTTATGTTGGCAGCCTTTGAAACTAAAGTCAAGCCTTCAGTAGGATTGTTGGTAATCATGACTCACATTCTTCAGTTTAGATAATGGAAAAGATTTCATTTAGAAAGGGTAGTAAGTCATCTTTTCCAAGAATTTGTAGTCTTACAACATCAAATTCAACGTGTACTTCAGCAAGGATTATATATATGCAACCTTTTTCAACAAAACTTGCAAGAATTGCATCTTTATTGCATTCCATTTGAATGCATTAATATTGATAAATCTTTTACTATATATTTTGCAATAGGTTGGAATATTTTTTTATAGATCATTCTCCTTGCTTTGTGGATGAGATCTTATTCTTAACTTCATAGATTTGTGTAGTTTCACAAACTCTAAAATATATTTGATTCATCATATCCCATATTTCCTCTGTTGAACAGAGGAATATGCATGTATCACTTATCTCAAGAACCATAGAGTTTCATAAACAAATCATCACCGTAGAGTCATGTTTGTCCCAAATATAAATTTGGGATCTCCTTGCTCAGGTTTGGTGTCAAATAAATTATCAAAATTTTCTCTTCCCTTAAAGAACAGGCGAATCAATTGCAACAATTTTATATTGTTCTTTATTCAATCAATATGTTGAATGGATGTTTTGAAACTCTCCCATTGAATTTGGATTCTATCCCTCAATCCCAAGAGAACCTAAGGCCAAGGGAATGTGGGTAGTGTTTTTATCATAGAGAGGAAAATTATGATTATAATCAAGGAAAACCAGCAAAAAATAAGGAAAAGGGTAAGAGAATGCAGGCTTCAACAAGACAAAAAAAAAGGGTGAACAATTGGGAAAGGAAGAAAACCACAACTACCCCTAAGGAAAACAAGAATAGCTTAGAGCTCTGATTATATGACAAGAATTAGAGAATTTGTTGAATATTTTATTTCAAAATTTATATAAACTTTATATAATTTTAAGAATTTTTTAATAGGAAATATATAACAAATTTAAAACTGAAAGAGCAATACCTACATAATAATTACAGTAGCACAACCCATAGTCTCAAATCCATGTAATTGAAAAACACATCATAGTGTTGGACAACTCAAATTTTCAAGAAGATCTAGAAAGGTTTCCAACAAAAAACTATAAAAGTACTTGCTAAGGACAACAGAATACAAATCAAAGGAAACGAAATTGCACCTGGTGGAGTTCCACAGCACATGTTCCTGTCATCTATATGCTCAACTTCCAGCCCAATAAACCAAGAACCAAGAGATACGTCCTCATTTGCATATTTGTGTAATATAGGTCTATACAAAACAAAGAAAACATATTAGAGCAATAAATAGTAAGCCTGCAATATATAAGACCACTAGTCATGACTTACTGGTTGATAGAAATGAATGTTGCCAGATCTTTTGAGATGGCGTAGATCTGACCAGTTGCATGGCGGAAGTATTTGTTCCCTTCTTCTCCAAACTTCCAATACTCGGGCTCATGGTACTTCACATTCCTGCAAATCATTAAACAAAGAAAAGAACAGCAAAGCTCAAAATACAGATTCGGTATGACAGGGGGGTTTAGAGGTGTTGTGTTGTTTTTACTTATTTGAAAGGACTGGACCAGACTTCATGCAACCAACGTACACCCTGGGTTTGGACCTGTGGCGTGCAAGAGTTGCAGCCAGCATGCCTGAAGCAAAAGTGAAATGCTTCTTAAATTAGCAGGAATGCCCTTCATAAGAAGACTGATAGACAAAATGCATCAAAGCTAGACATATAATACCTAAGTTAACATGGATATCGTCATCAACCTTTACATAAAATTCAGCGTCCCATTGAGCAACTGCTGTAGAAAAGAATATCTTTGTCTTCGCGGATAATTCATGATATCCTTCTACATGATCCTGATCAAACTCATGGAAGCTATTAATAAAGAAACTAAGGCATTTAATCCTTATTTAATGGAGTAAAGAATGCAACTTACCAGCCTAAGAAAGTCATTATGTTGTTCTTCTTCTGAATTGATTGCCCTATCTAGAATGCTGCCTGATATAGCACTGTGCAAGGAAAACCAAGTAGTGTTTAACAAATGGAATTAATTACTGTTGCATTCAGAACATGAAAGAACAGGAATTACAAAGGGTAAATACACACTTGAGCACATCCAAGAAGAGAAATTTGGGTAATTGTCAGTTGGATGCCTCACATGGTCTAAGCTTTTTAAAGCCCTCCATTTCGGTCCCAAGAGGTTTTTGATTTTTCACCTAGTCCCCTAGCTTAGTTTCAAGGCTTCAAAGAGGCCTTTTTTTGCTAACACCATTAAAATCTCCATTAATTTAGCTGACAATAATTATTTTATACTTAAATTTAAATGGTATTAATTTTAATGATCAAATACCCTAATTGTTTCTGATTGGTCCCTGAAATTCAAGTCTTCATAAAATTCCATCTTTTCAGTTTCTTGTTCTATTCTGGAATTAGGATTCTTCTGCAGTGATATATCCAGACCCTATCCGTTGGCATCGGAGTATTGCATTTCTAGAGATTGTTGTTCATTTTCTAGAAAATTTATTTGAACTGCTTTGGTTAAATAATATTAATTTCTACAACCAAATTACTCCCATCGTCAACTTGCTCTATTGTAGTGTTAGGTTTTTGAAGGAAAGAAAGTGAGAGAAGTGATATTTGCATGTTGAAATTAGTATTAGAAAAGTCAATCGCTTTGCTTTCAAATTTTCTAAAGAAGAATAAAACATAATTTTCTTTCATTGTATTTTGATGATAATTAAAAAGATCAAAGCCAGCAACTTGATCGGGATAAAAATGATATTCAGATTGGAAGTAAAATCACAGTATGCCCATTCATCATATATGAATCTCGCTCCTGGACTGATTGGCACCAATATCAAATATATATTAAATGCATTCAATTAGAATAGACCCGTCTAAGAAGAATAGGGTTCACAACCAATATGGATGGCTTCAAGTGGGGCCAACAATAGCCACACTCTGATAAGATAGGAGAGAAACGGATGAAGAATTAATGGAACAAGGATATAGAGATATCCAAAGTAGAGTCCTCAGATCATTAGTTTAGATATACTATCCAGAATTCATAGGTCTTGTTTTAACTCTATTGCTCTGTCTATTAAATTTATTTTTAAAACTTTAAATGCCAAAGCCAAATTCATTCAGATCAACATGATTTGATATGAGATTTTAATGATTTCATTTCTGAGTTGATGCATTTACAATTGATCCACAACAATAACATCATCAAGCCTTTATCCCACCATGTGGGGTCGGCTACATGAATCATTTTTCTCCATTGTATCCTGTTAAGAGACAAATTCTCATTTAAATCTAATAAAGAAAGGTAATTTCTAATATTTTCTAATCAAGTCTTTTTAGATTTACCTTTACCATTCATAATATAAGTCAAATCTAATACATTTACTCTCCTAAATGGGTCATCGAAAGGCCGTCATTTTATGTGACCAAATCATCTTAGACGACTCTCTCTAATCTTATCTTTCACCGGAGCTACTCCAACCTTTTCACATATATGTTCTTTTCGTATCTTATCTCTAAGAGTAAAGTCACTTATCCACCTGAACATCCTTATCTCCGCAACACTTAACTTAATATTATGCTTCTCTTTTGATGGCCATCATTCCCCACCATGATGGCTTTTCTTTTGTAGATATTACAAACATACCCAATTCTACCCATCATGTATGTTTAACTATAAACTACAAAGCTTTTCTTTGAAAAAATAAATATTTGATATCGTCATATAAGCAACTACATCATATATTCCTCCTCTTTGTCATAGTTCAGCACAGAGGGGAGTTGGACAGATAATGATAACCCTTAGCTAGTTAAATGATCTAATCATCAGATCTGAAACTTGGAAATGCTAGGGAAACAAAATCTTTTTCTGACAACTGAGAAGCTGTAGTTGACCAAAATCAACATATTTTTTTACCATCTCTTTTTTTAAGTGAGCTTGTTTCTTAGTATCGATATAGTTTCCATCAAGCATTTAACATCATTGAGTCTCACACATTTGAGTCGTGCTTCGTTTAAGCCTGTGTTTTTGAAAACCTGAAAGTCTCCACTCTGATCCCCAACATTTGGGTCTTGTTGCACATAAGTCACTCTATTAGCATAAATGGTAATTGAGTAAAAAAAGATGTAAATACCTCAATATTTTCACTCAATTCTTTCTTTTTATTCTAATGTAGGAACCAACCCTCCAACTTTCCACCTAATTTTGATGATCTCTCCGATGATCTCATGCCCTGCAATGATCCCACACCCTCTTGCCGCTAGAAGCTTATTGTCCTTTTTCATTGCCTCTACCTCTCATATTGTTCTTCTACAATCACAATGATTGAGTGGCTCGACCTAAACAACAGTAGAGAATTAGAGCTTGGAATCTGAAGGTTTTATCTTCAAGTAATCCGATTTTGAAATTAAGAGAGCTCTTTGAAACTCATTTATTTATTTATTTATTTATTTTTATTTTTTTTTAAACATTAGAAGATTATGAAACTCATTTATTTATTGTACTTGTGATTGAGCTTGAAATCTTAGTTCTTTTGACAGCTCTCTCTTGGACGCCTATTCAATCTTGTGCAGAGAGATGACCCATCTATTGCATTGTTTCTTCTGAATGATATGAGCTTTATTTCCAGTCTTTAGTTAAGAAACATCCTAGGCACTATTGATGCCCAAAGGTATGAGTGACCACCACAGGTTCCATGTCACCATATTTTCGGTTGCTATCTTTTTATTTTTTTTATTTTTTTATCAATGAAAGAGTTGATAAGACTTAAAGGTGGTTTAATTAGTCTGATGTCCACAATCATGATACCATTGAAGAGGTGCACATACATTTTGTTTCACACATTTCTAATACAATCAAAGTTGTAATATTGCATGCTTTTGAAAAGAAAACCAAGTTAAAAGAATTATCAAATTAAGTTGCCAAGAGTAGAGTCTCAGAAATTCAAAAACAATAATAGTTATTGCCATGGTCCCTTTTTTTCCCATTTTTCAATGAAACCCCTAACAAGGAAAATACTATAACATGATTTAAACTAACATGCATGAAGAATGTCTGGGAATCATTGAAAATTGTTCTCACTCATCATTACTTGTATCAAATAGTTTAGGAACGGCTTTATGGATCTTCATTCTCCATCACTAGAATTTTTTCCCAACAATAACCAAAAAAAAAAAAAAATCATTTCATATCACAAGTATTTGAGGCTAAGCAATGAATGATTGAGGGATCTCACTGCCCAACTTAAATTTTTCCAACTAGCATGGTAAACCTAATTCCCTTTAAAGATTTCGAAAATGAGTGACATGCACGTGCATGCTTTCATGCACATATATATATATATATATATATATATATATATATATATATATATATATATATATATATATATATATATATATATATATATATATATATATATATATATATAAACGTAGGGTCTTATAGTTCCTATTTGGTAACTGAAATGGTAAAATATGATTTTCATTTAGCCTTGGTGTCTATGTATGAGGGATGATGAATGTTAGCATCCACCAGGGATGATGTTTTATTAGCTCATCAAGAATGTCAACACAATGCCTACTTATATCCTCCATTTTAGTTTGAAAATGCATATACACCACATTCATATCCATATATGTATATCTCATAAATCCTTTAGGGGTTTGATGGAAAGGAATTACAGAGTGCACAACTATGCATCGCAATTTTCTCTTATATATCTAAAAGATTTTCCAATCAAACAACTTGCACACTATGACATTATAACCACCCAACAGAATTTGGGGTTGTGTTAAGCGATCGAATTAAGGAACAGGTGAATATATATATATATATATATATATATATATATATATATATATATATATATATATATATATATATATATATATATATATATATATATATATATATATTATAGCCTAAAAGAAATTGGTCAGATATTGCTATTATAAAATAAAAAATAAAATTGTGTTCAGGCAGTTATCATTATCATCTCTAGAGTATATATGTCAGGTTTGTCAAAACATTAACATTATGTAATAAAAAAAGGCTTTCTCGAGCAGTATTTTATTGCACTATAAAAGAGTATGGAAGAGTTCACTGGAGAGTAAGCACGGTTAAATGCAATTTAGAAATTAAAACATGCAAATGGATTTCACAGAATCAGAGATATCATGAAATTGCTTGCAAAATAAATCAACAAAAATGAAGTACCTGTGGCCAATCATAAAGCGGATCACAATTCCATTTTCGCGTTCTAATCGTCGAAGCTTCTCCCCTAAGTGGTCATAAAAGATTCTAATTATGTCATATAGAGTTGGTGGAAGACAAATCAAATCAGTGATGGAAAATAAATTATAAACGCCAAGATTTTTTTTTCTTTCTTTCTTTGTTCGATAGAACACACTATATAGAAGTTGGCAGCATTCTCATTAGACATTTTGGGTAATTAATTCAAACAGAGCTGTTTGGCATTGGTCTATACATGCATGCTTAGCAAATTTATTCGGATATTTGGTGGTGAGTATTTCTTGTGTAATTGATCGTGTGATTGAAGAATAATGCAGAGCAAATGCATGCATTTTGAAATTTCTGGTGTTCCACTAAAATTTCAATATATTTATAATTCTCTATCTAGTTCATTTTCAATGTATTTGGAATTCGAGTGAATTCTAAATACGCAGCTTGTGTAAAACATGACTCATCACTGTCAACTGTCGGAAGCTACTGCCACCGCCTAGTGCAATCGATTATCTCCATTGCCATCTGCTGACTGTCACCATCAGCAGTTGCCGCCTCCCACTGCCAGCCACCACCTATGCCAACCGTTGTTATTGTCAACCATCCATTGCCGGGCTGTCATTTCCATCAGCCAACCACCACCACTAGAACGCAATTCCACAACTGTTATAGTCAGTTTTTACACTAATTACTTTTATTTCAAGACAAAAACAATATACTCCTACATTTATAATGTACCTAACAAAACAATCCAAAAAATTTTCAATGCATTACATTTATTTTTCACTATATTCCTACTATTTTTTTAGCGGAACAAACAGCTCCTAAAACAATGTAGCTTAAAAGGATAATAAAACGTGCTATTTGATAACCAGTGCGGCAGAGCATCAGCTAATTGACCATGTAAAAGCATGTAAACAAAGCATATCAAATACAAAAGACTAGTTAAAGAAGTACATTAAGCAACCATATTAGTTCATAAAAAGCAAAAACTATAAAGGTTCCATCAATGAACATAAAAATGAAGTGTAAACAAAAGTTGGATAAATAGTGGAAAATTATTAATCCCTTGATGTTTCGTATTCCAATTACAAAAGGAGATTTGATATCAAACAAAAAGCCTCAAGAAAATCAGTCAGAGGACCAGTTTAGGGGTATTTAGCTATCATTGATTAGAATTTACTATAGAACCCTGATGTGTGGGCTAAATAACTAAGACATATATGAATATATCAAGGACCTGAAGAGCTAATCACATTTTCACCAGTATAATTGATTGACTCAGGATGCAGTACAAAGTTAAAGGTGCGGGAACCAACACTTGGATTATAAATTAATTGAAGAGAGCTTTCCGTAGCTTAACTTAATCTGTTGGTTTAAATTTTACCTATCAATCAAAAGGTCTTGAATTCGAAGCTTGCATATGTGATGTGTGAATTTGTCTTAATTGACTCAAAAGTCTCAAAAATTTGAAGTGAGCTTTCTCTTCAAAGTTCTCAAATATTTTATCCACTGTGTAAATAGCAATAAATGGGTGTGCTGCTTCAATGACATCAGAAGTATGTATCGTGTGCAAGCATATTTAAAATTACATAGAACATAACAAATCTAATTTGAAATCGACGGCTGCAAAATTGTATTCAAGTTATGTGAATGCAAGCATAATCATGTAAGCTATAAATAGAGTGCAAAAAAAAAAAGGGTCCAAAACCTTGAGGCATCCAAGTCTCTCTGACAGAATCACGCCTCTTCCTACTGCTAAATGCAGTATTGATCCCAATAACAACGAAAGCCTTTTTCCTTTGCCGATGGGATCCTGCAATGGTAAGAGAACCGTCCAGACTCATCAGCTCATGAGAGCTTCTTGTCGCAGCCAACTCCATTTCAAGTGATGATATTGCCTTATCCAAAGATCTGACATCAATAAATTTCCGAGATATATCAAACAACCCCAATCCTCAAATTAACACAAATATAAATATAAATCAAAACAAATTGCTCGGGAAATTTCAACTCACCGTATGGCTTCATGGGTCTTCGTTACCTCTCCCATTATATCATTATCGTGCCCAAGTTTCTGTTGCCATGGTAAATTACAGTTAAATTAAGAAGAAAGAAAGGCTTAAAAACAGTAATACCGGCTGAATCGGGTAAGTTCTGACCGTTTTAGTCGAACAATCTTCGGAGACGGCGTGAAGCTCCTGCTCCTGCCTCCGCTGCGTGAAGAACTTCCTGTTCGAATCTGGAATCGGCCAGAGCCTACACGACGGAAATGCTTCATGATTAGAATAACATGAATTGCTCCAGAAGAGGAAGCGTTAAATAAAATATCCATTGTTTCACGAGAAACACATTTTGCTCGACCAAAAATATAAATTATTTAATTTTCTATTTCTCCATTTCGGCGAAGAGATGGATAATCAACCTATCCGTGAACAGCATTCCAAGCCCGAAGCTCGCAAGGCAAAATAAAAAGATCCATTTCGATGAAACCCTCCTCTCTGCTACGCCGATTCCCCTTGGCTTTTGCATTTTACTTGCTTCTCTCGTTTCCATCGATTGGTTAGAAACAGATCCTCCTTAAAAGGAATGAGAGAGAAGATGATCCAGACTAGACGATGATGGAGGAGAAAAGACGACAAAGATGACAAAGACGACGAATGTCAAAAGCGATAGGTTGAAGGAGGAGCACTGGCTAAGTAGGAAGGAACTCGTCCACCTGTTGACATCGGGCGTGAAAGAGATGATTCTCTTGGCCGGCACAGAATGGCTGTCCATATGGCCTCCAGCGGATTGGGTTAGCTGATATTTGGGAGGGACGGGAACTCTTCTTCCGTCGTCTATGAGCGCAATATAGTTAGTTAAATAATAGTTTTTTTTTAGGTCATTTATTTCTTACCGCTTTTTAGAATAAATTTTTTACTAAAAATATATATATACATGTCATTTTGACCTATTGATTGAGAGCTTAAGCTTTCTATTAAGAGGTCTTGACTTGTGTTGGAATACTTATGCTTGTGTTGTGTGTATGAATTTGCTTTAAAACAAAACTTGAGGCATATAAATTAATTTAAATCGCAACAACATAAATATGTGGCATGAAAATTAATTTAGGCTGCAAAAATGGGGGCGGGGACCTAGAACTCTACACACATCTTCTACTTGCCAATGGCTTTTTGTATTCTTAATATTTGAGATCTAATTGACATGCTAGACCTTCTGATAAAGTCGACGTCCAAAAAAGTGTCTATACAACTTCTTTGATGGGCTTGACGAGTATGGTTGTTGTCTTCCGGATTTTGTACTTGTGTGACAACCCGATCCAATACAATCTACAATGTTGAAATATATCGTGTCGGGGCCATAATAGGTGAGCTCTTTCCAAGCAGCTTGTAAAATTTTATTATTTCTTAATCCTAGTAAAAGCATAGTGGGGAATGGGGGTGTATAGGTCTCCTTGAAGGTCCTTCATCTGATGGGAGAAGAAGATGGATATGTCAATTTCTCTCCATAAACAAAGACATAGAGGTGCATGTCACAAAAGGCCTGTATTTATTTCGCCAACGATTGTCAATGAAGCCAAAAGGAGAGTTTTTTGCACATTTTTAGTCAATTAAAAAGGGAGATCGATAGAGAGAAATTGAATCAGAGAAGTTCGCATATGAGCTTCCTAAGACACTTTGGCGTTGAGCGAGGAAGATTGAGCAGTGCAAGCGACTAAGGTTTCGTTTGGGACGGTTTTTTAAAGCTTTCTAAAACGGAATTTTAATACAAAAATAAAAAAAATTCTATTAAAACTCCGTTTTAGAAAGCAATAAAAAAGCTGTCCCAAACGAAGCCTAAGTTGATTTAAAGGTTAGGGTTTTATTTATAAATTGTTTTTATGTTAAGTTTTTTTTTTTTTTTTTTAAGAAAATACATTAAAATTTTTAATGAGAAGAATATGAAATTTTCTATTTTTAAGCTTACAAGATATTTATAATTATTTAATCTAGAAAAATATATATTAAGTTGAAATTTAAAACTAAGAATTCTTTTTAAATTGTGATAAAATAAATTAATGAATTTTATATTTGAAAAAATTAGAAAGCTAATATATGGATATGCATAAAAATTTAAGATCATTCTCAAAATAATTTTAAATATTTTTTTTATAGTTTGTGACAAAGCATGCATATTATTAAAAATGTCATAGCGTTGCTGTAATTTAGAAGCATGAGATACTAACTAAGTTGTATTATAACCCACATCTATCATTGATCATTAGTGGAAGAGGAGAGAAGTGTATCGTAGAAGCGATGCTTTGAGAGAGAAGTAATTATTTGAAATTGTTATAGTATTTTAATATTTTTGTTAAAATACATTTGTAGCTTGTAGTTGCTCTTTCTGTTTGTTGAAAATAATTTATTTGTAGCAGTAATAGAGAGCAAATTTTTTTCTTAATCGTTAAATCATTTATTTCAACCTCATGAATTCGAGTCTTTTTGTCTGGTCGTGACAAAAGTGGCATTAGAGAGTAATAATTTTCTTAGGAATATGAATCGTAGCGAAAGAGCACATGAGTTATTAATATATTGTCAACTAGGAAGACTTTATGGAGCTTTGCAAGGGAATTGTTCATACCTATTTTTATAAGGAGGTAGAAGTAAGTCAAATTCATAAGATTGGTGCAAGGAGATAAATCAGTAATGCAATATGAAGTAAAATTTACAATATTTTCAAGATATGCATCGCAGTTGATTGCAACTATAAAAACAAATGCTTTTAGTGGATGCAATTAGGCAATATTTAGTGCCTTTAGGAATCTATGACTATGCAATATCGGTAGAGAGATAGAAGGGTTGACATTGACTTCCAAATCAATCAGAAGCAAATATATCAATAGAAAATGAAGAATATCGAAGAATGTGTGTATAATAATCAATCTGAAGGATCAAATGGGAAAATGCATAAGTTCAGCACAGGTGGAGTTAATAGGTTTGTTGACATTAAAGTGATACAAGCTAATGTTAAATATATATGAAAAGTTTCACAAGAGTGAATGCTTGATGGGTTTCAGCGCTTGTTATTGGTGTTGACAATCTTGATGCATAACAAAGTTTTATCCTACAGAAAGTTTTGAAGAGAAGTAAAATCAAAGGAAGCATCTCCACAAAAATAATTATAGTAAACAAAAGATGATATTATTGATAGTTTTAGTTCTGAAACAAAATAAACTAAAATAGAATATTTGACCACAAAGTTATGTTTTAACTCAACAGTAGCCTTATAAACGCCATTGATGTTGACAAAGTTATTTGAGAGGATTGTAGTAACTAATGCATGGTAATTTATCATGTTATATTAGTTGTTTTAGTTTTAACCCCAAAAAAGCTAAGTTGGGTTGGTGGGAGAGCATGGTTGCAGGGAATCTCCAACTCATGTTTGATTCCTCTCTCATGGTGTGTGTGCTCTCTTAAGTGGGGAGAAATTAATTGTGGATCTTGCACCTGTGGGGTTGGTTGCTAGTAGGTTTGTCAAAGAATTTGTTATGCCTCCAAGCACCTCCTATAGGGGGGTTGACAACAAATAGATACTCTGTTCTACAAAAAAAAAAGTTGTTTTACTTATCACATTTATTTAGTCTACGTTAAAATTTAAAATTTAAATATTTTTCTTTTTAACTGAAGTGGCGAGTAGCCATATTTATTTTAGCTCATAATAGTATATTGTAACTAGAAATCATATGTAAATTTTGAGGATGAGTTTTTTATAATTGGGGTGTTGGTTTCATTGCTTGAAGACGAAAAAAACATCCCACTGGGCTTTAGGTGGGTTGGTGGGCGTGCATGGTTGGGAACCCCCATCCCAAGTTCGAATCCCCTCTCATACGGCACGACCCCTTAAGGAGAGAAAAGAATTGTGGGTCCTGCACCTGGGGTTGGTTGTTAGTAGACTCGCCGAGGGATTAGTGGACATCGCCAAAGTGTCACAAGCTGACGTGGCAGCGGGCCGATACCCTAGTTCCCAAAAACAAAAAAGACGAAAACAAGGGGCCTGCAGGAGTCACGTCACCTGGAGTCGGGAAGGAGTCGAAGGATTGATTGTCGTTTGAGGAAGACAAAGAAGATGTTGATTTTGCTCGATAAATGAAGGCGAAGTGGTGTATGTTGTGAAGGGTATGTGTGGATTATGTTACCTTGAGTCGAAGAAAATGAATGGAGGGGTTGGTTCCACCGTGTTCGTCGCTTTGTGTCAAGGAAGACAGAGAGGTTTGTATAGACTCCATCGCTTGGCGTCGTGAAGGAGACGCGAGATCAGAGGAAGATGGGGAGAGACCGAGAGAAAGAGAGAAGGGGAGAGACCGAGAGAAGGGCATAGAGAGAATATGTGAGTCACATGAGTGAGGTCGGTGATGAGCGAGTTCAGGTAAAGCATGCGGGCTACAATGGTGCAGGCCGTGACCGATTTGCGGGCTTGAGCGAGGGATTAAGGGCATCTCCAAAGAAACGTCATTCATTCGACTGTATGCAGCTACCGTTGATCAATATATTTTTGCTTTTTATTTCGAGTGTGAATTATTAACATTTTTTTTTTAAGAATAAATATAAAAACATAAATGATAAAAATATATACATAATATTTTTCTTTGAGGTTAGAAATGAAATTTAATTGGAGATGAATTAATGTTTATATGACTGTTATTATATTTTGAAATGAAAAATAAATTTTTGATTAAAGATATCCTAAGAGAGAGAGAGAGTGTGTGTGTGTGTGACATGAGCATTTGAGAGGGAGAAAATATTGGGAAGGAACCTAGGTAAATATTTTAGTAATTTATTTTATTTATTATTTAAACTTTATATTTTAATTTGTCTATTAAATCTTAAACTTTATTTAAAAAATAATAGTATTGTTGCGTCTTGAAATATTTGTGGCGGTAGAGAAATATAAAGCTTGCCTTAACTTTGTATGAAAATTCAACACATAATTAGATAAGAGAGAGGGTGCAGTATTTATAAGAGAGACCATGGGGTTTTACCCAGTTTTAATGAATTAACTAGTATTTGCAGTTGATTACAAACGGGGCCGTTCTTTGGGGGGAAGGCATTGGTCTGATGTAATAAATATACATCATAAAGAGTGCATTACATGATGGGAATTGAAATAATTAAAATTGGCATGTTTGTTTGGTCAGCGGGCGACGGAGGTCGGAAAGATCATAATTTGGTGACGGTGGTCGGAGGAACCGTAGTCGGCGGGCAATAGTGGTCAGAAAGACTATTGTCTGGCGATAGAGGTTGGAAGGACTGTAGTTGGGTGACGACAAAGGTAGAAAGTCCGGTGATGGATGGAAGTCCAGCGTCAAGTAGAAGTCGGACGATGGACGGAAGTCCAACGACGGATAGAAGTCAGGTGGCAAGCGAAAGTCCGGCGATGGGCAAAAATCTAGCGTCAGGCAGAAGTCTGATGACGGAAAGAAGTCCGATGATGGACGAAAGTCTTGCATCATACAAAAGTCTGATGACAGTCCAACAAAGGGCAAAAGTCTGGTTTCGTCCAGCGTCAGTAGATGGTCGGGCATAAGTCTGATGAAAGTCATTGGCCAGGCAAAAATTTGGCGTCAGTTGGCGGCCAAGAAGAAGTCTGGCGTCCGTTGGTGGCCTGGAAGAAATCCGACGTCAATTGGTAGCCAGGTGTAAACCTGACATCAATATGTGGTCGAGCAAAATTCTAGCGTCAATCGGCGACTCGACAGAAGTTCGATGCCCATCGACGACTGGGTGGAAGTTCTGCGGTGGTCGAGGAGTCCGGTGGCAAAAGTTCTCTCTTCCTTCTCTTCTTACTCTTCTTGCTTCCCTTCTTGATTCCTCTCTTGCTTTCTCCCTTTCGTGAGAAATGAGGGGTTTATTTATAGTTTTATTAGAATGCCATGGCTAATAAATAGGAGGAAGATTAAGGATAAATTGGGAGTATTGAATGGACGGCCGATGTTGAATCCCTTGATCGTAGACCATTTATTGGCATTTGAATGCCTTAATGATATAAAAATTTGGCGATCTTGGGCTCATTTGATTTGTCTCGTCAAGCCGCTTGATTTGATTATAAGCATGTCACATTTGAAAACTAATTAGTAATCCAAATTATGGTTTAAACCTTATAAATGCACTTCGGGTCTTTGATTTTGATTCATTTGGACTCGGATTGAGTTGAATTTGATGTCGTTTGGTTCGTATTTCCAAGACATCTAGTTCAACTATAAGTTTGCTGAAATCAGAGTTTAGATAGTCCCTGATTGGATTTTTCAACTTGATTTTGCTTTGAGATTCATGTTCGATCAAGATAAATTTTTGATGATATATTAAGTATGATTTGGATAAAATTTATAAGGATGAGATTTGGAAAGTTATTAAAATTTATTTTTATTATATAAATAAAAAATTGTAATATATTTAATTATGGTTATTTTATTTGGATAAAAATAAGAATTCTTTTAAATTGTGATTTTATGTATTTTAATGAGAGAATATATATAATGTGGTTTGAGAGTTCTACATAAGAAAGGGGTTAATAATGCTTATATTCAAGTCATTTATGATATATATGCATGAGCTTGTGTTATATAGTTTGACCAAGTATTTTTTTATTTCAATTGGATTACATCAAGGACCAGCCTTAAGCCCATATCTTTGTGCTTTAATCATGGATGTTCTCATTAGACATTTGCAAGAGGTTGTACCATGGTTTATGTTTTTTGCTAATGATATTATTCTTGTTGATAAGATTAAAGAAGGAGATGAAGGTAAACTTGAATTATGGAGATCAATCTTAGAGTCTAAAGTCTTTCGTTTGAGTAGATATAAAATTGAATATATGGAGTGTAATTTTAGTAATAATAGATCTAGTGGAGGGATTATGACTTTAGACGATCAAGTCATTAATAAGAGTACGCATTTTAGATATCTTAGGTATATTGTTAAGAGATGGTGAAATAGATGGATATATTATTAGTAGAATTCAGGTTGGATGGTTGAAAGTGGAGGAATGCAACAGGCTTATTAAGTGATAGCAAAGTCCCTCTCAAACTTAAGGGAAAATTCTATAAGATGGTAATGAGACCTACATTGCTTTACGATGCAGAATGTTGGTCATTAAAAGAGAAGCATAATATTAAGTTAAGTGTTACAGAGATGAGGACGCTCATGTGGATGAGTGGCTTTACTCCTAGAGACAGGTTATGAAATGAGCTTATACGTGAAAAGGTTGGAGTAACTCCACTTGAAGGTAAGATTAGAGAGAGTTGCCTTAGATGGTTTGGCCACATAAATGGTAGTCTTATGATGACCCAGTTAGGAAAGTATATGTTTTAGATTTGGCTTATGTTAAGAAAGGTAGAGTAGACCTAAAAAGACTTTGTTAGAAAATATTAGAAATGACTTTTTTTATTAGATTTAAATGAGAACTTGACTCTTAATTGGCTACAATGGAGAAAAAAGATTCATGTAGCCGGCCCCATATAGTGGGATAAAGGCTTGTTGTTGTTGTTGTTGTTGAATTATTTTTATTTATATTTGAAAGCAAGCAAGCATTTTGTTCCAAAATCTTATTATATGAGTGTAATTTAAAAGTATGATGTGTTCATTTTATTGTGTCATAACTCACCCCTATTATTATAAGCAATACACATGTATCATATGAAGAAATTTAAATGAGTGGAAGTGAGAGAATCTATATCATAGACGCAATGCTCTGAGAGAGAGATAGTTATTTGAAACTGCAATAAAATATATTTGGAATTTATACATGCTCTTTTAGTGTGTTGAAAATTATTTATTTGTAGTAATATTGATAGTATTTTTTGTTTAACCATCTGAGGGTCTATTCATGTCTCATTAATTTGAGCCTTGGTGGTGGGTCGTGACATTTTTTTTCTTTTTAAAAAACACTTAGTTACAAAAGTCATGTAGACCTGTGAGACATATCAAATAGATAAACCATATTATTGAACCTTATAGCACCAAGAAAATAAAGCTTTAAGGCCCAAGTACTAGTGTTATGCATAGAATCCGGCTAATAAGTAGTTTTATAGAACCCAACTACCTTTCTCTATTTTTTTTGTTTCCTTGATATATTGTAAAAACTAGCTAGACCTAGCTTTATTATTAGCCTCTATGCTTTTCTATTCCCGCCTACATATATGAGATATTTTAATCAGTGAACATATTTTTTCATAACAAATGGTGTACTCCTACTTGATACATGCATATAGCATTCAAATATAATATAAGTGCATAAAAGAAATAATTTAAATATTTCAAATTCAATTATGCTAATTATCTCCTTATGACTCCACTTATCAAAAGTATGTCAACATATTTTCATTCTCTAATTTAAATGAAGGTAAATAACCTACTTGGACAAAGTTCTACATGTAGTAATTAATTAATTGAATGAAAGTTGCATGTGAACTTTTAAAAAATGATATGGTTTTTTATCAAACAAGAGAGGTTGGGTGATGGGATAACCTCTCAACATGCTATGATTTGTAATATGTGCCACTGTAAATTTTACTTTAGGTGATTATACTCATCTTGAAGTTACCGCTTTGATACCAATTCAAAGTGAACGATAACACCCAAGAGGGGATGAATTGATGTTATTGAATAACTTTTTTTTTTTTTTAGTTTTTGAGATATTATACTAAACTATAAAAATCAATCATATGATTATTTTTTAATAAAAAATAAAATCTATTAGAAAAATAAAAATATATGAAATAGCAAGTGATGTTACGGGATGTATCAATTACTATACAATAGAAAATCATGAAACATGATATTTACAAGCAAAAGATGACATCATGATCATCAATATTTTCATCTATCATGCATGAAATAAATTAGGGCTAAAAACAATGGTACTAAAAAAATAAAAGCAAGATTAAAAAGGAGGCACAAATAATTTTTTATATGGTTTGGCACTAATCCCTACTCCACACCCCAGTGACACTTGCAGATTCAACATTCGGTTCAACCTATTATGACTTTATTCGAAAGAGGTAATTACTTGAATATTTATATTTTGAACTCATAGTCATGTGCCTAAGAGTATTTTGTATGTATGCATGTCTTTTGAAGTGGATCCAAGAAGGTTGTTTGCATGTTTATGAATTTTGAATTTTTTTTCTCATGGGGCACTGTGACGCTTGGTTAGGTAGCAACCCGAAGAAAGCAAGTTATGTCAAAACCTGCATTAATTCATGGCTCTGGCGCACGGCAGGTGCGGTGGGGTTGTGGGTTTTCCGAAGAGTGCATTGACCAGTGCCACATGGTGCCGTACGTGCAGCTATACGTGGTGCCAGACAAAATTTTAATATTTAAATCCAAATCCACTATTTCATTCATTTATTTTCTCTTAAGTAGCTGGTGTTGGAGAGAGGTAGGGGAGGATTCTAGAGAGAGAAAAAATTGAGTTAGAGCCTCTTTGAGTCACTTTCTTCTATAGGCAAAGTTCTAAAAGTTATCCAAATCAATGTAGCTCACACTGTGCTTATCTCAGTTTTAAAAAATCTATAGTTTTCTTCAATTTTTTTTTATTAAATTTACATTTTAATTCGTTATAAAAGAATAAGAATAACTTCGTACTAGTTAAAATTTCACAGTGTAACTTTTTATATGCTATAAAAACTGAGATTATGAATATTTTGAATATTTTATAAAAATTTTATACTATAAATTTTGGGATTTGCACTATTTTAATATAATTGAAAATAATTTAGACTTTAAAAATAGTAATCTAGTGCAATTTGAAGATTCAAAATAATATTATGCACAATTCTTGATAAATTGGTTATATTTTGAAATAAAATATTTTTGCACAGTAGTGTGTTATGTTGCCCAACATTATAATAAATTGTGAAATTTTGTAATGAGTTCATGTATGCTTTAACTGCTACAATGCCATGAAATATGTGTTTGTGTGATTTAATTTAGTGATATTGAAGAGTTTGATGTGACATATATATGTTGGGAGTTATAAGAGGCCAAAATATGTGAATTCTATATGTTGAGAGTTATAAGAGACCATAATCCATTAGGCAATGTATGATTCACATAATCTACAACATTTTGAAAATATGTTTTCTCCGAGTCATAGGAGGTCGTAATATTTGGACTTTATCTATGAAAAGAGAAAATCTATTACTTTTGGCTCTATTATACGAAGTTGATAATTCTGGCTTATTTAATTTTCACATCAGTGTTAGTTGAATTACGGACAACTGTTTTTATTATTCTTGCTCAGCACGATGATTTATTATGTTGGATTTAAATTTTCTTATAAATGCTTAATAAAGGAATTGTTTGAAAATTTAGATCGATATTTGTAGCTTGCTAAACTGTGTTAGGTTATAAATGTTTTGCTTTCTATTTTCAGGGTCTGGGAAAAGGAAATGGAAAGAGCCCGTTGATTAGTAATTTTTAGAATTTTTATTTGAGTTTGTATAGGTATTTATTCTTTTGATTTTTGCACAATTATGGCTAGTTTCATTATTATGTTTTGTAGTTCGGTCAGTATCCACACACTATGATGATATACACTTTTTGATGATAATTGAAAGGAAAATTTTCTAAATGAGTTTATTTCTAGTATACTAGATGTTGATACTAGCTTTGTCTTTATTATTGTTTTAAAGTTTAAAATTGAAAGAAAAATTAAAAAAAAAATCAAAACTAGATTTTGGGGTTTTGTTTGTTGCAATCCAACATGATAGGACCTATCCAGTCTGTTAGTCTTATCAGACTGGGTTGTGACACGTTGAACGCTCTAACTCATAATCTCATTATTCTCTCTATCAATCACCACTAGGCAGATAAGCCTCTTTCCTTGAAGAGTATTAGAAAAAACCTACAATCTCTTTCTCAACTCTAAGCAAGAAGATGATAACTCTAGCACACTTGCTATTTCACATCTTATAGTACAAATACTATAAAATCTCACCTACATCTTACAAACTCAATTAAATGAAACCTCCTAGTCTCATTACCAAACCTCAAAGGAATAAGATAAAAGAAATGTGGAAACAATCAATTCGTGTACAAAGTATTTTCACACTAAGGATTTTGGATTTTCGAATGTAAAGCACAAGTAAAGCTCTCTCAATGCACACCTCTTTTACTAAGTTTTTTTTGTCACAACAACATTTTAGGATATTTAGAAAGGTATTTATGTTAAGTGCCCAAAAAATAAATCCTCAAATAAATAGATTGATATAATTTTGTCCAATCGTATAATACAATATGATTAATTCAAATAGCTAAAAGTTGTAATGTCCCTTCTTTAATCATTTAGTACAATCATTATGTATTATTAGTTATAACATATATGCATTAAAAACATCTTAATTTGTGCAGCTTAATTAGATTAATCTAGTAAGATGATTATATATCATATGGTATGATTAATTTAAATTCTGAATTAATCTTATTAAGAAAATAATATTGTAATAGTGATTTAATTTAAATGTAGGCTTGGTTATATTTTACGATTTGCATTGCATAGTATGATTAATTCATGAAAATTAATTTGTGAATTTTTTAATTAATACACATTGATCTTATCTTTTTCTCTATTAACTTATATCATATTATAAAATCTTGGTCGTACAGTATGATATAACAAAGATAAATTTATATTATAATACAAAAAATTTTAAATCAAGGCATTTGTGTACTAGAAAGCTGATTTAGAAAGTGGTAAAAATTGTCCTAAACGAAGCCTAAGTTTTGAGTTGCCCAGTTATCGCGTTACCGGTTGTTAAGTAAGTGAATAGTTGTGTTGTACGTTGAGCGAGCTAGATTTATATTTTACCTGATTTAATTATTGGTATTTACTACAACATCAAGCCTTTATCATACTTACTACAACAACATCTATGTTGTACTTCTCAGGACATGTTCTTTGACTGCATCGTTGAGTTTTTAAAATGAGTTCCTTAGTTGTTATTGAAGTGACTATCAAATTTCAAAGAACATTTTTATAACTGTTATTTCTATTAAAATTTTGATTTTCTTCTACAAATAAAAAAAATAAAATGAATGTCTGCATACTCAATTATGGTTAGTAATTTTAAATGAACTAAAAATTTGGAGAGCACACATTCCTTCCTTTCTAACTTAGATTTAGGCGCTGCTGGTAATTTAAGCTTTGTTTGAGACATCTTTTTGACTAATTTCAAGAAAATCTCTTACTAAAATTGGGTTTGCATTTTAACCAAACTCGACCACCAGTTAAATGGGTTGAAATTTCAAATATGAACCCGACCTGTTTAGCAAATAGGTCAAACTAAATCCATATTTTTCTGGCTGTGTCCGAGTCGGATCATTTTATCCAGTCAAAATTGGGTTCGTGTTTTAACCAAACTCAACCCGTCAATTAAATGGGTTGGAATTCCGAATCCGAACCCAACCTGTTTATTAAATAGGTCAAACTAAATCCAAATTTTTTGGATTGTATCCGGTCGGATTATTTATTGACATACCTAATTGTGATTATGAAAGTATGAAATTTTGCTTTGGGTGCATTGCATTAGTTCTTGAGATACTTTTTGACTGATTGATTTATCCACACTAAACCAATTGAAAACGTGAATGGTATATTATGTTCTCTTCTTCTCGAAGCCAAATCCATGCAGCGAATAAATACCCATTATCATAAACTTTTTATTCATTAATTTGACGATATATTTAGAACAACAGAACATTACCATTTTGTTTGCTTGCTTTAAAAAAGTAATTCATTCAAGCAAATGTGAAAAAGTATTTTTCATATTGGTTGAGATTTGAAAAATTATATAAATAAGATAAATTTACTAACCAACAAGTATGATAATTCTTGATGAGACATTGATGTAGACAAAAAACTCTCTCGTAGGAATCTAAATAAGAAAGTTTCTCTATAAATTGTCCACAAGAGTTTAATAATCACCATGAGTCGATGATATATAGAAGATATGGCGGCGATCTCTATCGTCTTCTTTGCAATTCATGCTCAACGAGCCATTGGAGGCGAAGAAAGTCATCGACTGTGCATGGTAGTTTCAAAGGGCCAGTAGACGCATAACCGTAGGCTTCGTGTGCCGCCTCGAGGAGCTGCTGAAAGCGTGGGTGATGAAGGTACGTTATTGGGATTGCGAACCTTCGACGTCCACCATTGTTACTATTATCATCACTGTCGAGGCCGATGACCACCACCAGCCACCCTTTCTTTA
Organism: Dendrobium huoshanense; assembly: GCA_016618105.1. Classification (NCBI taxonomy): domain Eukaryota; kingdom Viridiplantae; phylum Streptophyta; class Magnoliopsida; order Asparagales; family Orchidaceae; genus Dendrobium; species Dendrobium huoshanense. Next base: position 28,085,850 of record CM028350.1, on the reverse strand, counting down.
CCTTGGCTTTCTTATCCTCCACCATCCTCTCCCTGAACTTTTGTAATACCTTTCTCTCTCAAAACTTATCTGTTGAGATTGGCAAGGGAAATAACAAAGAGGAAGAGGGGGTTATAAAGGGAATAAAGGGGTTTGATCAGTGGGGACAACAGCATATTTTTAAGCCTAGAATGGTCCTTGGGCGGTGGGATATACTGGTAAAGGCTAACCAACTTGATATTTTATGATAACCTTTAAATATGTGGCTTTTACAAGGGGTGGCAAAAGCAGTGCTATTGATATTCTATATTCTTCTTCAATATAAGCTCTTAGATTTGAAGCTTCCATATGTGATTTGTGTATGAATTTGTCCTAATTGACTCAAATTTCTCAAAAAAAAAAAAAAAAAAACTTTTATGAAAATTATTGAAGTTTTTCTAAAATTGCTTAATCGATATTATTCCAAATATTCATACTAATTTCATTACATATCTATCTTAGGAATTTTTTTTTTATTACACTCAATTTAGATATCTACTACTTTTTAATTCTATCCCCAACCTTGGATTCATAGAATATGATGGACCTAATTGATATATTATGAAATTTATTTATTTATTTCATGATATATACACATACTTTTGTTGTATAATTCTCCTAAGCCTCTTCTTCATTTTAATTATTGATATTTCTTTAACTTTAGGAGTTATATATCCATCTATAACTCTATTATTTAACTTTTGATCAAGCCTCAGATTATAATAAAATCAAGGGATTCAATGATCAATTAAGATGAATTCAAAGAAAATTGACTCATTGGATAGAGAAAATAAAGGCTTAGACCTCCAACAGGCTTGTTAGGTCGAATTAACGTTAAGCTAGTAGAGTTAAGGTTGACCTAGAGTTGGGTTTGTCAAATTTATGCTAATTGAAAGATTTATAATGAAGAATTAATAGATTTAATGCAATTAGTATTAGTTAATAAGCTCAATTTGCTCTTATGCTCATTATGGTTGTTCTTAGTTAGCTTATACTAAAGGCTAGGTTAGGATTCAAGATAAGCTAGCTATAGACTCGATCTAAAAATGGATCATATAATAGAATTGAACTCATGAAAAGAACTTGGTGATGACTAACCTTGATCTAATCAATCACATCGATGACCAAAGTTAAGGTGATCACCTTTAACTTGAGCTAGAGAATCAAACCAGGGGTGTTGAACTTAATTAAGGGTAAATAATCAAGACAATTGACCATCTGACCTAATCAAAAGAGTGACGAGAAATATGAATTGAATAGACCCAAACATTAAGTGACATTTATATTTTTTAAAATTTGATGCCAATAATTATGTCGGCAGGCTCCTCAAGAAATTTTAACTATAGATAAACATAATCTTGCTAAAGGAAGGGAAAGAGGTAAGCAACCAAGCAAACCTTAAGGAATTAGCCACCAAGCCAATACCAAATAAAAGACCACAATAATTTCAACTTTTATTGATTCCTTGCATATTAGATTAAGCAAAGTTAAAATCAAATAAGGAGAAAAGTGTCCATATATAGAGCAAGCTTCATAAATCTCCCCTTCTCTAGAGCCATTGAGGTGTTTTTGGGGCAATCTTCTCGAGAGTTATTTTGTTAATCTAAAACCCAAGATCAAAACCTTGAAAAGAAGGTTTTTGGTAGAAAACAAATATAACCATAATGGATATCTTTTTTTAATATTTTAATATGCAAACCTAAATAAAAGGTAGAAAATCAACTATAAAATGGTGCTTTTTAAAACAAAGGTTGTGATCATATCAGAGCAAATCATTTCTTTATTTCCAATGGCATGTTTAATGCTAAATATATTTTTTAAATAACTAAATAGATCCATGAAATTCAAAAAGTATTCTACTATCTCAATGCTTGAGAATAAGCAAATTATTTAGTCCTCAAATCAATTCAAGCAAACCATATTTAAACTAGCCCTCTCATATATAATATGCCCAAGATTTTCTCAAATTAAACAATTCTTGTGAAGTACTCTCACTTACAATCTCTCTCGCCATCAATTTAATAAGTCAAATAAGTCATTCAACCTTTAGTTATGTTTTCATCATTAAGGACTAATTACCTTATTTGATAGTTCTTATAATTTATAACATGACTAGTTCATTTAAATAATTAATTTAATAAGCCTAAAAACAACAATGAATCCACAATAATTGCTCAACCCATCTTAAATTAGAAATATTGATGGTAATAATACTTTTATTCATTATAGAAAATATGCTTAAATTCAAAGCTCTCCATAATAAAAAGATATTAAAAAAAAAATTCAATTGTTCACAACTCTTAGCAACTCCCCAACCTAATGTACTTTGGTGGTTATTTGACTTAAATATTCTTCTCAACTTTGCATAGGTCGAGGATTTGAATATGTTTATGTTTATTAATGTGATGAATAAACCCCAATTCTTCAAAATTGATACATTATAAACTATCAAATTATTAAAGGATTATGTGCCACAAATCATTATCTATCGTTTTTGTTAAGCATCTTTATTATTCTAAGATTTTTGTCATTTTATCCCAACCTTAAGTTCATTCTATCATTGCCTCAAGGAAAACAAATATATTAGCAATCCTTTATAGTCTTCTAGACTTTCATGTTGTTGAACCCCATGAGTTTAGTGTACATTAGGGTCTTCATGATTACAAATATTATTGGTTATACTAATCGCTAATCAACTTATGTGTGCAAGAAATTTATTTTTAATTTAACATTACAGGAAGCACACAAGTGACATATTCAAGATAAAAGACTTGCAAAAGCTAAAATAATTGGACACAAAGAAAATCTGCCAGCATCAAAAAGACTAAGAAGTAGACTGAGTCAACTTGTAGATTAAATTTTTATTTTTCTTGGGTCTTTCTATATGTTAGGCATGACGTGGATTGCACAATCACATACACACACAAGGGATAAAATAAAGTCAAACATAGTTAATTAAAGCATTTGATTTTCTAACCTAATCATAATGTATAATTTACTTCATATTGTACAATATGAATGACAATTTTATAAATTTTAATAATCAAGTGAGATTAAATTTTAAAAAATGGAGGTGAAAATTAAATAACTAATCGTACAATACGATGTAGATCATACAGAATGACCAGAAATTAAAATTAAAGCTATTAAAATCTTGAATGTTTTAAAAATAGGTAAATTCAAAATTTAAACGATTTGTACTAGACAAAATGCTTTGTACAATATGAAACTTGAAATCATGTATTATGAAAACTATAGAAAAATCACTCATATCCGACGAAAATTTTCAGCTGAAATCATTAAATTTTTGGCAAAAATTCTATTTTCGGTGTATTTATGTCAAAAAAAAAATCTACTGGTAAAGCATGCATAGAAAAATTAAATCTGATGATTTTCCCACTGATAAATTTTCTGACGAATTTCATTTTGCAAGAAGGCATGTCTAAATTAAAGCAACGCAACAGAAAGAATCACCACCAAAAATTTCTAGCAAAATTTGTTACAGAATTTTCTGCAACCCTTGCTTTGAATGTTCTATCCGTCAGTGTCGTATCGAGGATTTCCAACAAAATTTTTGCCAAAAATATGCTCAGTTTATTACAAGAAACATTCGATCATGATACAATAATGATAATAATAACATCGTCCAAATAATTCAAAATATAAATTTGACAAATTTTAAAATGTAATAGTTGCAAATAGAAACTATTCAATTCAACAACATAAATCTCACAACAATGTCATCCTTAACACATTTAGAATAAGTTCTCCAAATGCCATTAACATCTTAAACAAAAAGCTGATAACATTTTTCGATATAGGTAAAAAAAAAATATTCTAATCACCTTCAGTCTCTTCTCTCCCCTCAGACTCAGGCTCAAGCTGTTAACCTTTCTTTTTTTAATTTTGGCTTAGATATGATCGCAGCTCTATCTATATATCAAACTATTGTGTCAGTATGTTTGTATGTATTTGTCTCATATCCTCTATCTTCTTGGTGAGAGCAACCTAAACCCCCACAATCGGATGCTCTATTTTGTTTGTTGTGCTTTCTCTTCTTTGTGAATTCAAAGGTGTCCCATGCTCTGGTTAGATTACCCCATATGCCCTCTCCAAGTCATAATGGGCTTTCACCAGACTTTCTAATGTCAATAAACATATTTCTAAGTCGAGTAGAGCATCACTTTTCAAAATTAGTTTTGATCATCACATTATGCATAGGAAACCATTTGAAGTATTTTTGTTAAATCTTATCATAATCAAAGATACTAGTATAAAATTATTTAAAATATTAAAAATTTATAATTATTTATGTGGAATTCCCTGGACCACATATCTCTAATCTTCTTTGGAATTTTCTTCTTAGATAAGAATGAAGCATCATATCTACTCCTTATGATGTCTTGAATTGTGTGAGTGGGCTACCTAATAGGATTACATAATAATGTATTTCAGATAATCTTTCTTATGTATTTAATGTATCAAATTGTAAAATTAAAGTTAAATAATAATATGAACTTGTGTATCCCCCATTGACTCTATATACATATGCTTATCCTTTGTAGTAGCTAGCTCCTCAGCCTTATCCTCTACTTCTATAGATGGTCCAACTTGATGTGGCTTGGCAGGAGGTGGATGATAATAAGGTTGATGGTAAGGATAAGTTGATGTTACTATTTGTGATGGTGGTGGGGGTAATATAGGTTAAAGGGTGTTGATTAGATGAGATATGATAATGGAAATTGGGGGCTACAGTTAGTAGGAGAAAGATGGTGAGCTCGATGTGAAAGTTTGATAAGGATGATAAGCTTAAGTGAACTTGTCTGTAGGCAGACTAATGCGAAAGCAATATTTTCACTTTTATGTGGAAGCTAATTAACTTGTAGGAAAGATTCAATAGCGATGATGATATTGTAATCAACACAACAAAATAGCTATCATAGATTTCCAACACGCAATTATCACAGAAATAAAAGTAAAAAAATGAAAATGAAAATAAAAATATGAGCAAACACACCATAGATTTATAGTGGTTGGGTCAAACAATAACCTACGTCTACTCCCTGGAGTCCTCCTCTCCAGGTATTACACTATTATTATCGTGTCTCTTCTTTAGCCCCCACATATAGGTGGTGATGCCCTTACAAAATTTTTTCCACCAACCAAGTGTAGGAGAGGATTGTAATTGTTTTCAAGCTCCTGTTGTGGCAGAGAATTGAAACTTTTTTCACCCTCCTAGTGAAGGCAGATAATCTGGAATCCTTTTTTACTCTCCAAGTGAAGATAGAGAACATGGAATTCTTTTTCACCCTCATGGTAAAGACAGAGAATCTGAAATTACTTTTACACCCCTTAGTGTGAAGGAGTAGACACATCCTTTGTCACCAAATAGATCTTCTTCTCAAAGCTCCCCTCAAGACAAACCTTGACACATGTTTGAACTCTGGTGCAAGTTTTTCAGAGCAATAGTGTGGAGCTACCTCTCACACTCCCTTGAAACCCACAAATATCTTCTCCCTTTCTCACAAACTTCACCCTTTCTCTCCCTAACTCAAGGCTCTCTCTTAAAGTTTTCTTCAGAAGAAACAACTCAGTGAATGATAAAAAGACTTATATAAAGTCATATAAGAAAGCTTAAATAGAAGACTTCAAGAAATCCTAAAAACTCATTTTTTTCATATTTGATCGCACAGTACAATCCTTGATCATACAATACGATTAGTTCAATATATCCTTGTTAGTATTGTATGAAGAGTAAGGAGCTATATGATCAGTTCAAATATTTGAGATGACCATAATATGATATTATAATTATCCAATATGATTAATACAATCAAATTGGATTATCATCTTTTATGAAGCCAACAATAAATTATCATCCTATGTAAAGATCGGGTCGTACAATACGATTTGTCCAAACATACAATACAATCTTACTGTACCAATTAATCCAAATTTGATCCCTAATTACATGATTAATTTAGGCAAGATTTAATTACATCGTACAGTGCGATTAATTCATAAGTTGTATTTCAAAATATTACATAAATTATGATTTGCGACTAATATCATGATTTTAACTAATCATTCCTATACAATCGATAAAGTCCAGTATGATTAGTTAAAATTGCTTTAATTATCATAATTAGTCATTTCAATGATTATTTAATAAGTTGGTCGTAAAATATGATACATATCGTACAGTTCGATTAGTTCAAAAAAATACTCTTCTAATTTTTCTCACTATCTCATTCCCATGAGTGTGTGTGTTCACGGTCACCAAGCTTGCATACACATTTATAATACTTGACTCAAGATATTAAAAAAATACATAAATGAATTTTACATACTATTTTAGCATGTCTTATTCTACCCAATTTTGAGCTACGAATCTTCATTGAATGGTGAATGATGTACCTAAAATATTAGTACGCAAAAAAAAAAATACACAGTACAAATGCTAGAAGACACAAGAATGGATTCAATAATGTTTGTTATCATCAAAACCATAAACTTGGAAGTCCTAGTTGCAACACCATGTAGTGGTACTCGTATGGCCGGTGGAACTGTCTTCCCTTGCCCTACTCAATTGGGAAATGGTAGTGACTCCCTAGCAAAGCTACACATACAACTGGTGGAACTGTCTGCCTCTGACCATACTTTAATATGTCTCGACCCTGTAGGTTCAATGGTCAACTTCTTCCTACAACCAAACATCGAAGTAATAGATCTAAGATGAGGATCATTACTTGAGGCCATTTTGATGTAAAAAAAAAATAAATTCTTCTTACATTGAATATTAAAAAATAATATAAAGATAAATATTACAATTAAACATAAAGATGAAAAACAATACAATTAAACTTTTTTTTTTCTTTTGGATTATGTGGTCTTAGTGCTATAAGCATCAAGAATATGTAAGGAATGGCCATTCACATCTTTGGTGGAAGGTTGTACCATGTTAGCATAACAAAATAACATGAGTAGGTTGAAGTTGTCTGACTATATGGAGTGAAACTATCAGCATATAATTCCAATCTTATATTACATGACTCATCAGCGAATAACAAATGTGTCAGATTGAAGTATGGATGAGAAAGGACACCACTATGAGCTAACTACTCCTTATGTCATCTCATATGACTTGCGGAGCTCATTGATGCATACAACTGTTGAAGTCTGGGAATAACTAATAAATAAAACAACTGACATTATGGAACATCCTTCTTTTTTTGTTTTTTTGTTTTTTTTTTTTTTTTTTTTTGTTCAAATTTGATTTTGTATCAAGGTGTATTGCATGTACGACAACTAAATTTTGTCACATCATCTTTGAAGTATATCACACAACCATTCATACATTAATCAATTTTTATAACAATAGACACAACTTTGATATTAACTTCTTTGTCTTATACAAATATATGGGTATTAAATTATTAGTAGGATTTATTTTTTTAAGCAGGTTGATGAAGTCTTTGAAACTCTCTTAAGGAATATCGTATTCAGTTTGTATACTACGCATCATAACAACAACCGATAACTCAGAATGAGCAGTGCAACCATCCTAATTTACTTTTAAAGAAGCACATAATAATTCATAGAATTTTTACGTTTTTGTGTTAGGTGACTCTTCCATGTGTCATCTTAAATTCGAACCTGATGCATCAAAAATAAGTTCTATATACATTCTTTTAATTTAATCTTCCTCTACTATTCTTGAAGCTATGGAGGGATCACAATGTGTCCAAACAAACAGAGCATGTCCAACCAAACTCCATTTGGACAAGTCGGTCCAATGCTTTGAGTCACCATCCTTATGAAGATCATATTATACAATCCTTATCATATAGTTTGAAAAATAGAGAGCATGTTCAGGCAAACCTCATTCGCACAAGATGATCTGGTTCCACAAGACATCAATTTTATTTAGATCTTACTACATGATCTTTCCATAAAATTAACCATATCAAGATTTTTAAGGGTTTGATTGAGAGCTTAATATAAATACTCTTATATAGTCTTTTAAAAGTAGTATTTGGACGTATCAAGCTTTCTTGAGAGAGAGATTTTGGAGAGACTCATTTTATTTTGTGAGGAAGAGAAGGTCAAAGAGATATAAGTGAAGGGTCTCTTGAAAGGGCGTTAGAAAAAATTGGGTTACACAAAGGTTGTTCTTCCTACCACCTAAATTTTGGTAGAGTGAGGGCTCTTGGTTATAATAACTCTGAAGAGTCTTGGTGAGAAGACTCTTATGCTAGCTAAACGGTTAGTGGTGTGGCATCTTCATTGTGTTAGGTGTAGAAGGAGGGAAGCTTCTCGAGAGAGAGAAGTGGTGTACACCTCTCCGTCTAGCAATTTGATTATGTTTGAAAATTTTGCATTTTTGCTCAGTATTATTTCTTTTGCCTACCATTAAAGCATTATGGTAAATTTTAAATCTAATCTAATTATGATTTAATTTATGAAATGCATTGAAAATGCATCTAATGATGAAAGAAATGTGATGTGTTGTTATGTTAGGGCCTGTGAGCTCTCGAGGTGGGATTATATTATGCCAGCGTTAATGGGAGACCAAGGCAGGATTCTGTTTTGCCGATGCCAATGGGTGATCGAAGTGGAATTTTTTTATGCTGACATCAATGGTCGGTCGACGTGAGATTTCGATGTGCCAGGGTCTATGGGCTACTAATGTGATACACACACATATAAACTTCAGTTGAGAGCCATTTTGATAAAATGAATATAAATTTGGGTTGAGAGCCATTCTGATAAAATGAATATAAACTTGGGTTGAGAGTCATTCTGATAAAATGAATATCTATTTATAATTCATTTGGTTTTATTTTTAATACTTATGCTTCATTTTCAATTTCAATTTTCCATATAATACTTTTATTGTACCATACTTTTTTTTTGTTAGTTATTAATTTTTGTTTTAGGCTATGATAGCCTACTGAGCTAAGTAACTCACTTTTGCTTTTGCTTCTATTTTCAGGCTAAAGGAACTGTAAAGAGCAAGATGAGTAGTTTAAATAGCAGGCTCCGATTTGTGTTGTAGGTATGCCATTTTTCTTAGTTTATTTTTGTAAGCTTGGCTTTTATTTTATTTTTGTCTATGCTCAAGGGCTATTGTAGATGGACCTTTGATTGTATGTATTTTGGATATATATATATATTGAGAATCAATAGTCTTCCACTTTATATTGCATTTAGTAGTGGCTTTGTGTAGAATGTATATTGTAAGTTTTTATTTTAGTGTTTCTCTGAATGGATCTTGGGATCAATTCTGCCACAATTAGACACGGTATGACATGTGTGATATCGAGTCATATCAGGTTGGGTTCTGATAGCTCGTTAATGAGAACTAACTAAGGTAATTTCCTGCTTCTTATTACAAAGTGGATTGCATCTACACCTCTGACCACTCCCCCCTCATTACTTTTCTTCATACTCCATCCCTAAAGCATAGTAGATTCCAATTTAAAAATTATTGAACTAAAGTTCCCCAATTTTTGGAGCGATCATTTTGTGTTTTCTGAGCACTTCAATTGTGACCCTATTACTTCCCTTTACCTCAAACTCAGTAGCCTCAAAAAGAAAATTAAAACACAATGCTGGCAGTTATCCAATTACATTTCCACTTCTATTAAAAACTTGGAAGAGCAGTAATTGCATTGTTTGAGCTTCTTAATTCGGCCCCCACTAATTTGCAGCTTAATAGAACAACTAAGGCCATATCTGAGAAATTGTCTTACTTTTATGAAGCATGGGCTTCCTTGGTGTTTCAAAGGAGCAAGACCAATTGGCATCCTCATGGGGAGGAGGACTTGAAATTTCTTTATGGTAAGACCAATGGAGGAACAACCATAATATAATTAGAAAATTATCCACTGAGAACGGGACTTTCTTTAGGGGTATAAATGATCCAAGTCGGCTCGCGAACCTGCTCGAGCTTGACTCGTTTATGGCTCCCGAGTCGAACTTATCGAGCTCACAAGTCAAGCTTAAGCTCGAGTTCAAGCTTGAGCCGGCTCAGGTCGTGAGCTCACGAGTTGGCTTGGCTCGAATAAATATTAATATTTTTAATAAAATTTTATTTTATTTACTAAATTTAAATATTAAAAAAATTAATAAAAATCACCTAAGTTTATTTAAATGTTAAACATTTTATATTTTCTTTTAAACTTTGACTAAGTTTTAAAAATCTAGCTTAATTTTAAAAATGCTGCTTAATTTTTAAAAATTCTGTAAATCCCGTCTAAATTTAAAAAATTTTGCCCACGAGCTCGCTTTCCAACTAACGAGCCAAGCTCGATAAGGACCTAAACTTGACTCGCTTATACCCCTAACCTTCTCTTTCCAAACTAAAATTGTTACTACTTACTGCTGCTATTCATCATTACCAAAACCTTCTAAACTCTCTTAATCTCTGTTCAAAATCTCCTATTCTCAAAGGCAATTGCATTCCTCATTTCATGGTTCCCACTTTGGTGGCTCTTTTTTCTGATGAAGAAATAAAGCATGTTATTTGAATTCTATTCTTCTACCTGGAACATTACTGGCAAATCTATTTGTGAGGCAGTACATCAATTTTGTAAGAAAAATGACCTCCCTAAGGAACAATTATTACGTCCTCGGACCGGACGCAGAGGAACGTCTGGTCGGAGGCCAAATCCTGCCAAAAAATGAGTTGTAACGAGCAAATACCGAGCAATACCAAACAATAACGAGGAATACCATCATTTGAGAATAGGTGAAAATATTTCAACATGTCTATATCATTATTAGTGCCTTAGAAACATTCCAACCGGACGTAATAGAAGTTCCTCCCTACGAGTGTCAAAGCTCTTGGGATTTGCTTAATACCGAAAAAATTCTCTGCTGGTCACATTCAGGATTACTATATTTGGAATGAGCGAAATGGTAGGAAGTTTGGAAGGCAAATTGGTGGCCTGGGTACTATTCTCACTTGTAAAATAAAAAAAAAAATCAACTCAAATTACTTTGGTGGAAACATTGACACTCTTTCATGAACTTCATGCAACACTAATCCAGCGAGCTTCCTTTTTTGCCTGACAGCATTGGTGGTTTCAGTTTTTGAACTCTTTTGATTGTGATGTACGATTTTTGTTGCCTATGACTTACACATTGGCTGGCCTTTGTTTCTCTCAGGGCATCTCCAACCGAAAAACTCATTTTCCACTCCAAAATGCAATAATTTGCCTCCAACCAAATTTCATTTTCTAACATAAAAAAGAATATTCCTAGTATATTCTTTTTCATACTTTATTTTATATTTTTAATCATATATTTATATTTATCAAATTTAAACCTATTATAATTATAAAAAATATTTTTTCTCGATAAAAAAATTTGGGATATTAATGTCCTAAATAATCAAATATATATTTAATAAAATGAAAATTACATTAGAATACATAAATATGAACGAAAAAAATGCAAGGGCTACTAAACATTATAATTAGTATGTTGATCCCACAGATGATCAATCAATGCTTTTCGTAGTGCAATTTGGGCATATTTATTCTTGATTTATTTATGCCGAGCGATAAATTCTTAAAACTGAGTATTTTCATCCACCATCAATTCGACCTCTTGGGGTGGCACTTCTCTCGTAATTTGAATATGTGCAGTGATATTGCGTTCATCTTCGATTATCATGTTATGCAAAATTATGTATGTAGTCATTATATCATGCAACACATATTTACTCAAAAAACGAGCATGTCCAGCCACAATTGCAAAACTAGATTGGAGAGCTCCAAAAGCATGTTCCACATCTTTTCCACATGCTTCATGTTTTATTGCAAAATATTATTTCTTTGGAGTACGTGGTTTCTGAATAGTTTGCACAATAGTGCCATTTAAGATTATATTCTTTTCCTTCAATGATGTAACGACATGGAGGAGATATACTTTGAGTGAGATTAGAGAATAGGTGGAAAAATTTTCCAACACATCTATATCATTATTAGTGTCTGATAAACAAAAGTAAGCATGACATATCCAAATATCATAATCTGCCACAACTTCTAAAATAATTGTAGGTGATCCAATACGTCCCGCGTTCTTCCTAGCCCAGCCGGTAGGACAATTTTTCCACTTCCAATGCATACAATCTAAACTTGCCAATATCCCTGGAAAACCAAATTGTTCATTGATCTGAAGGAGTCTAGCCACATCATTATTTGTTGGTGAGCTTAAATATTGCTCTAAAAATATATGGACTACTACTCTATAAAATCTCTTCAGGCATTCGATTGTTGTTAATTCACCTATTCTAATATATTCATCTGTAGCATCTGCGGATAATCCATATGCTAACATTCAAATGATGGTTGTTACTTTCAAGAGAGGTGATAAACAATCCTACCGGCTCGATCCATTAGCTGTTGTAAGTAGCTATTTTATGCTTTTACTATATTAAGTACACGCAAGGAACAATGTTCAGGACATTCGATATCTCCGTCGAAACATTATATCATTGTATACTAGATTACTTGAGATGTAATCTTGGTAGAGTCGATGATCTGCAGCCTCCCAATTATGGTTGATGAAAGCACCGCCTATAATTGAGCCTCCTACAGAGACGCTTTTAATACGTCGTGTAAGTAGGTAATGGATCATCATATTGTTATTTAATATGGCACAACAAATCATCATTTCCTCTTATTGTAAATTATTTATCAGTTGGAGTGTGTCTTCTTCATTTGAGGAAAAAGAATATGAAAAAATATTATGCATATTGATATTGTGATTTTAAGCTCACTTGGAAATTCCTTTATTTATAAGAGAAGTGCAATATGATGATTTGAGATGTGTGAGAATCTTAAAGGAAAAATGTAATGGATAGTCATATCCATTCAATACAACTTGAGATGTGTGAGAATCTCAAAGGACAAATTCAGTGAGTAGTCATATCCAATCAATGCAACTTGAGATGTGTGAGAATCTCAAAGGACAAATTCAGTGAGTAGTCATATTCAGCCAATATAACTTGAGATGTGTGAGAATCTCAAAGGACAAATTGAATGAGTAGTCATATCCAATCAATGCAACTTGAGATGTGTGAGAATCTTAAAGGAGAAATTCAGTGGGTAGCCATATCCAATCAATGCAATGAGAATCTCAACGAACAAATTCAGTTAGTAGTCATATCCAATCAATTCAACTTGAGATGTGTGAGAATCTCAAAAGATAAATTCAGTGAGCAGTCATATCCAGTCAATGCAACTTGAGATGTGTGAGAATCTCAAAGGATAAATTCTGTAAGTAGTCATATCCAGTCAATAAAACTTGAGATGTGTAAGAATCTCAAAGGAGGACAATTTTTTCTTGGAGGACAATTTTTTAGGATATAACAGATTTTAACCTTGGAGCCCTCACCAAAGCCTACAATCACTTCCAGACCATCAATCCTGACATGTTGATCAATAAACTGAATTTTTCTGGACTCATTTCAGCCCCTAGTGGACCTGAGCCCAAAATGACCAAAATATCCTTATGGGGTTCAAATGGTCATTTCAAACCATATGAGCTCCAAACTGAATGCAACCACCTCCAGCAAGTTTTAAATATCAAATTTGGAGGTGGAGATCCTGCAGGAAGAGAACGACATGTCTCCTGTAGAGCCTCTTTCGAGCGAAGATATGAGTATGGTATATGACAGAACTGGGGCTAATTTTGGTGGGAGGAGAGAGGGATCTTATAGCCAAGGTGCTGAATTCGAAAGAATTCAGCGTCGAGGGGGGGATTTTGAAGGAAGAAGGGAGGAACGCCATCATCAAGGTGTTGAATTTGAAGGTATTCAGCATCGAGGTGATGATGTTGAAGGGAGGAGAAGTGAGTATGAAGAGGGGATAGAGTATATTCATCGGAGGGACGATCGGAATAATTGGGGAACACCTCCTCTGAGAAAAAATGGGAGGCTATGGAGGATACCGGGGAGATCCCAAGGTGAGGAAATTGAAGATGCCCATTTTTGGAACAATTATTTAGTCCGGTGAACGTACGCTCCTCTACGTTCGGCCACGAATGTTGTAACGCCACGTAGCATGAAGAAAAGTCGCCGACCCGACCCGCTGTGTTCTGGGTTCTCGCACGTGTTAAATTTTAAATGGTAAAAAAACGGAAACAATTTGAAGTGCGACGCTTCACCTTCTTACGGAGTTTCGAATCCCTGTCACTGTTTACTTCGTTTTTTCAGATTTCTACCAAATCATTTGGAGTTCTCCAGCATTTTCTTCGTAAATCTGCAGGATTTCGTTCGTAGTTCTCCATCATTTCAACTCGAAGTTCTTCGTATTTTCCATTTGAAAACCACCGCTGATAAAATGCCTGAGGTTAGAAACGATTTGCCGAGATTGTTTGTTTATCTCGTTATTAATCTAAAAGTACCGAGTTTTAGCTATATGGTTAACATTTCTGGGTGTTTTTAAAACTCGGTACACATTCTGAAACTCGGTACTAATGGGTATTCGGTATTTATTTTTGTTCCATTTTCTCGGTATATGATTATTAAAACTCGGTACACATTCTAAAACTCGGTACTAATCGGTATTCGGTATTTGGTTTTGTTACATTATCTCGGTATATGATGATTAAAACTCGGTAAACGTCCTTACTGATTGATAAAACTCGGTACACATTTCATAGTGATGTTTGATTTTCCTTAGTAAATTGAACAGAGTCATATAGTTGTATTTAGGGTTTAGGATTTGGTTTTACCGGATTACTCGGTATTCGTCACTCGGTACTCGGTACTCGGTACGAGGTACTCGGTACTCATCACTCGGTACTCGTCACTCGGTATTCGGTATTCGGTACTCGGTATTCGGTACTCGGTACTCGGTACTCGGTATATGATACTCGGTACACTCGGTATTGCTTGTTAAAACACGGTATTTTATTAGTATTTGTTATTCTTCGGTACATTTAACTCGGTATTCAAAACTCGGTATTTGGTACTCGGTACTCGGTACAATTATTTATTTCTTGTAGTTTTTCACGGAATATCTCTGTAAAACTGTTATTTTCTTACTGTTTACACTTTATTATGCAGGGATATACCCCCAAGGTTCATTTCAGATGTCGCACATCAGGATTTAGGGAAGTTTGTAATGAATTGGTTGAGAAATTTGGTGATCAGTTTGTCAGTAGCCTAAGTGAGCTACAAATTAACCATATTCTATTTCTACCTCGTTTCCCACAAAATGTTCCTATGGTTTATATGTTACTGTCAACGTGGGATAACGACTCTGAAAGTTTTGTTATTAATAGCCGGAGTCTACCTTTCACTTCTGAAGAAATAGCGTTGATTATTGGCTTATCGGACAGAGGTATTAAATTTGAGCCCGGGACTGCTACAATTGCTGGTAAAACAGCAAATGACATAAGGCATGACATTCTGAAATTGGAGTCCTCAACGCCTATGGAGATTGTTAGGGAACAATTTATTGTATACCTATTGTCCAATATTTTCTTTCCAATGGCCAACTTCCGAGTGCAATCAACTATATTGGACGTTGCAAAGAATGCTGAGCAGTTCAGAGCATACAATTGGCCCCAATCCATTAGGGATTTTCTTGTTATGGAATTTAATACAATATCAAAGAAACAGTCAAAAGGACAATCATTGGGATATGTAAATGGATTTGTTATGATAATAATTGTGAGTTTTTCTTACACAAATTTTTTATTATTTTGTTTATTTCAATGTTTTCATAGGTAATATATTCCATACACTGATTTATATTGTTTTATTTTATGTTTTAGATTTGGTTTTTTGAGCATACAAAGTTCCACCCAGTAGTGGATAATTTGGCTCGCCCCTGTCTACTTCGTTGGGATGCAAAATTTAATTATAGAATTAAAGATGTTGAAAATTTACTTAAAAGCCTTAAGGAATCTGAGGTACAATTCTCATCTGCATTGATTTAACTTTATTTTGTACTTCTAAATTTTGAGTATTTATAAAAGATTTGCTCCAGATATTGACATATTTAGAAGAGATAACAGATAATGAGAAGACTTTAATTCAGAATAGTAATCCAGAAAATGTTTTGGATATAACACCACCACTGAGTAATGTACATATATCTAGCAGCAAGACCACTCCATCATTACAAGCTACTTCATCTCCAAAAAGTCCAAACCCAACTGTTTCCCCAGTTCAAACACCAGCGGATACTGAATGTCCAATGGAACAGCCCTTGAAGAGTGATACAACAGTTCGTATTGTTAGTCCTACTGAATGTCGAAGTCCCATTGATTCTCCCGTACGAACAGAATTTACAGAAGAAACTGATGCACAACGTGGTGTTCCTGATGAAACAAATTTGAAGATTATTAATCAATCCATATATAAACTGATAACACAGCATGAATATATGGTTAAAAAAATTTCAGCACTCGAAATGGATAAAATTCTGCTGCAAAAACGGGTGGAAGTATTGGACAATGAATTATTTCAGTTAAAATCTGATAACAACGAAAAAATTTGTGGTATATATAAGATATTAAGTTATCATTTTCCACAATATTTCACGTCCGAGAAAATAGGTTCTCCGGTACCATCAAGTTCAAGAACGGAGTCTAACAAAAATTTTGATGAAGTATCAAAAACTGTAGAGAAAATTGTTGATGAATTAGTTGGTCAGAAAGAAACATCATAATATGAGGAATTTCCTTTCCCTTCATCAGGAACTGGAGGAATTGCTAGAAGAGTACATAGGAGGGAAGACAGGAAGAGGAAAAGAGTAAAAACTACATTCACAACTGGTGATAGGAAGAAGAAGAAGACTCAATTACAAGCGGAAGCTGAAATACATAGTAAGAAGGAAACCTCAGTAACTAGAAGAAAACCGGTCACGCGTGCTGCATCTAGACTGAAAGAGAACTTAACTGATAGTAAAAAAGCAACTGCTCCTAAGGATGAACCTACGAAAATTGCTCCTGCTGCTCCACCAGTTGAAAAAGAAAAAACTGTAATTTTGGATGTTGAGGATTCCAAATATGTAGAGCGTGCGGCCAAGGAATTTTTGGACTACCCAGGAAGATTATTACTTATTGAAGAGAGGAGGAATACTATTGATAACTTTCTAAAGAAGTACACCAAAGAGTACGTATTCTACTTAACAATACCGAGTTGTACCGAGAAATAAAAAACTCGGTACAACTTGGTATTTCACTTTTTTCAGTTATATTTTCCATATATGAATGTCAAGTACTTAGTTTTATTCACAAAACTGTAAAATACCGAGAAATAAAAAACTCGGTACAACTCGGTATTAACTATTATTGAACAGAATACCGAGTTGTACCGAGAAATTAAAAACTCGGTACAACTCGGTATTTCACTTTTTCAGTTACTTTTTCCATATAGGAATGTCAACTACTTAATTTTATTCACAAAACTGTATAATACCGTGAAATAATAAACTCGGTAATAGTAATACCGAGAAATAAAAAACTCGGTACAAGTCGGTATTACTATTATTGTACTGAATACCGAGTTGTACCGACAAATAAAAAACTCGGTACAACTCGGTATTTCACTTTTTCAGTTACTTTTTCCATATATGAATGTCAAATACTTAATTTTATTCACAAAACTATATAATACCGAGATATAATAAACTCGGTACAACTCGGTATACCACTTTTTTTAGCAACTTTTTTCATATATGAATGTCAAGTAGTTAATTTTATTTACAAAACTGTTTAATACCGAGAAATTAAAAACTCGGTACAACTCGATATTGCTATTATTGTACTGAATACCGAGTTATACCGATACTCGGTATAACTCGGTATTTAACTTTTATTACATTCTTTTCATACATAAATGGCAAATTATACAGGGAGGATACCATCTTCGCAAGTGGAAATGCAATTATTTTTAGAAGCCAAATTGACGAATTATTGCTATGCGAAGAGCTTGACATCAACCATATCGACACTTTTGCATATATTTTATCTGAGAAAAACAGAATGGTTCCAGGACTGAATCAACCTTTTCTATATGTATCGGCTTTTCATTGGGTTAGTAATCATTTCTAGTTAAGGTACATTGAAGATCATTAACTGTATATCATTAATTGGCTGAATGGTTTTTTTTACTAGGGTTATTATACTTCAAATAAAGAGGAGTCCACAACATCATTTGCTGCTAATGTAACCAAAGATGCTGTTAAGAATGCGAACATTATGTTTGTTCCCATCATAAATGAAAAACATTGGACGTTACTAGTTGCAAACTTGAAGAACAGAAGATGGGATTTTATGGATTCATTACCCAAAGCAACGCACAAGTCTATTGCTCCGGAAGTGGTATAAACTTAGAGTTACATTTGCTTTAGTATTTTTTATTGAAGGTAATTGTAATAATTTTATTATCTTTCCAGATATCTCATTTATACCATGACGCAGAACATGCTTTTGAGGATGATATAACAACATGGCCGATCCAATCTATCCCAAATCTGCCAATCCAAGATAATAGTGTTGATTGTGAAATGTTTATCTGTAAATACATGGAACAAGTTATAAAAAAAAAATGTTACTGATTGGGACATCCATAAGAACTGGCAAAGTGATATGGCCTTATTTAGGGCAGAGTTTGCTTACGCCATTTTTTGCAGTACAATAAAATAAATTTATACTTTTTTGCATATGTTTTTTATTTGTGTTTTGTTTAGTTTGATGAGTTTATAACTTGCAGTAATACCGAGTATGAAATGCTAGTATCGAATAATACCTTATTATTCTTGAAATCTTGATCACACTTACATAAAGGATGACTGACTTCCTGATTCTGCAGGTGTAAAATAAATTGTTGGATTAGGATTTTGCACGGTTGGTTTCACTTTTTTGGCCTTCCTCTTCTCCCAATGATCCTTTAATCTAGCATTTGAAACTCCCTTAGGCCGGCGCTTTGCAGGATCTCTAATTGTTTTGTGGATCCCTTCAGTTGCCGATTTATTTCTTTTTCCTTCCATAATGTTTTGAACATTTAATGCCAATGCACTCATACAATCTATCATACATTGTTCTGCATCCTCATTACCTTGAGCTTCACTGCTAATTTGATAAGCTAATCGGCAAACATAATTTCTAAAAATCATGTTTCGGGAACCTTGATTCAACGTGCACAAACTCGGTATTGTAAGCTGGACATTCAATCCACTATAAAGATCGTTCCTAGCAGTTGCTGACCATCTTGGACATAAGTATTTCTGAGGTATATTAGTAACATCCAACTGACTCATCACTCTCATGCAATGAGAACACAAAATTCCCATCATCTCGAACTTTCCGCAGCTGCATTTTATAGTTCCTTCAGCTGAACTAAACAAAACAGTCCACTTGTGTGAATCGAAAGTCGGGTCTATGTTTTTCACGGTAAATGTTGATGAGTCTGGTGAAGAGTGATCAATGCGTAGTCCACCTAAACCATTCAAAAACTCCTCTTCAAAAAAAGAATATAACTTTCTTAAATAAAATTTTGCTGCTTGGTTTAGTATCGGACTTCTTTTCATGTAAGGTTGTATCTTACTTTGAGAACATTTAAAAATTTCATCTCGTTCATTCCGACGCCAACTATTTATAAGTTTCTCCAATCCAAGGAAACATTCGGTTAGAGAACTTGTAGCCTTTGAAATACCATGGCAAACAAAATTTGTAGACTCACTACGTTGTGTAGACAATATTCCAAGGTTAAAGCAATCTTTGTTGAAAGCTGTGGACCACCTATCCCGTATTTTGTACAAATCATTTAACCACTGATGGTTGTGTAAGTCTCCTTCGCTAATCATCTCATTCCACAAACTATCAAATTCCTCCGATGAATCACATTTGTTGAAGCAACTATAAAAAAGGCCTTTAACTTTGTTGTTACTATTAAAACACCAAACTTTCGAAGGCGCCTTCTTGTGTATATGCCATTGGCACAACCGATGTCTTGTATTAGGGAATACAAGCTCTATTGCCCTTGCCATTGCTTGATCCTGATCAGTGAATATAGTAATTGGATGTTTATTATCCATAATTCTTAAAAAGGTTTGAAATAACCAACAGAATGAATCAATAGTTTCATCAGATAGAAAAGCCATCCCTAATATAATGTTTTGCCAATGATTATTGACTCCAATAATAGGGGCACATACTAAATTATATTTGTTCAAACGGTAGCTTGTATCAAAAATTATTACATCCCCGAAGCAGTCATAATCCACTCTCCCCAAACCATCGACCCAAAAAAAGTTTACCAACCTGTCTTCATCGTCAGTTTGCACATCCCATGCAAATAGATTGTCTTCAGCACACCTGTTTTTGAACAATTTGATTAGCGAATTGCAGTCCCCATTCTCAATTTTTGCTCTTCTCTCCTTTTGAATATAGTTGTATGCATCTCTCTTGGTAAAACCAAGATTTTCTACTCCTCCAACCTCCTCAGATAGATATGAAAATGCATTTATTGTTCTTATTCCCGCATTTGCCATTGACTTCAGAACAGTTGCATTCTCTTCAGTGATGTGCCTAGATGATCTCAACAAATGTTGATCATCCGGTTTTGCCAATTCATGGTTGTGTGTTTCTACCGAATTTTTCGCCGTCCATATCCCATCTTCACTAACAAAAAATCTCACCATAGCAGGGCATCCAGTTCTTGTAGTTGATTTTCTAAATTTAACCTTCTGTACATTTTCTGTTTCCTTCTTGAATCCAGATTTTGAACACACAAAAACCTTTGTTTTCAACTTCCTGGTACCAGGCCAGTATGAAAGATGTTCTTTCCAAACACTGAAGCCATGCTTATGTGCATATTCGCAATATTTAACATATGCTTCCTTCTCAGATTTGTAAACCCCCTATCAAAATAAATTACATTATACATTAAAACAAAGAAAAAAATTCCATTATAAATAAATGAAAATCTCGGTACAGGTTCAATACCGAGTTATAAAAAACTCGGTACAAATTTATGGTATTTCAATTCTAGGTTTATATAAGTCATAATTAACGTAAATCTAACAAAAACTTATAAATACCGAGTTTTAAATACGAATACCGAGATATTAAACGTTATTAAAAAAAACTCGGTACAAGTTCTACATAAGTACAATATCTGTACAGAAATCAATTTCAAGTAATAGAAATTAGAATCTAGTTATGTATAATACATAAATGACGTAAAAAATGTTTAAAAAACCCAAATACTGAGAAATACCGAGAAACACCGAGAAATACCAAGTTGTCATAAAACTCGGTATTTCGCCTTCATAGC
The DNA here is from genome assembly GCA_016618105.1 of Dendrobium huoshanense. Classification (NCBI taxonomy): domain Eukaryota; kingdom Viridiplantae; phylum Streptophyta; class Magnoliopsida; order Asparagales; family Orchidaceae; genus Dendrobium; species Dendrobium huoshanense. The sequence goes on along the minus strand of CM028350.1, from coordinate 28,064,525 downwards.
TATAAAGAACATATCGAGCAGTACCAACTTATAAAAAATCAAGTAACATTTAACTATCAATCAATACCGAGTTATCTAAAGGTTAGATAAAAACAAATATGAGAAGATCAAACCACGATGGATGACAGCTTACTTGTAAAAAATAAGAAAAATTGTCATCCAAAGTATAAGTGCCAAATGTTTCGTCGAAATCGTCTAACTCTTCCAAAGTAGGAGTTCCCAGAGTAGCTTCCTTCGAATCCATGTAGTGGAAAGCTATGCGAAAGTTTCGAAAACCCTAAACACTGTATAACGTTCTGTGTACAGTGAAGATAAATGGTCAGTAGTTTATATACCCGCGTCTTATAAAGTTTTCCCGCCCATTTAAGGGAAAAATAATCGTCAAATATCCAAAACACCGCAGGTTTGGGTCGGGTCGTCGGGCTGCTACGTGGCGTAAATTTAATGGTGGTCGAACCTATAAAACCATTCGGTCAGAGGACGTAATAATTGTGGAATTGAGGGGAAAAAAGGCTATGACTGGATCTACAAGGTGGAGCATTACTTTGTTGTCAACGGGTTGACAGAGGATGAGAAGCTGACGGTGACAGTATTGTGTTTGGAAGGAAAGGCTTTGGAATGGTACCAGTGGCGTGATAGGAGGGAGCCCTTCCGGAGTTGGAGGGAGTTCAAGGACTGCCTATTAAAATGTTTCCGAGCCGATGCGGGAGGAGATTTCTATGAGCAGTTCTTTGCCCTGACTCAGGAGGGGACGGTGGCGGATTATCGTGATAGATTTGAGTACTTTGCTAGACGATTGGATCACATATCAGAGTCGGCCCTAGAGGGGAACATGAAGGGGATTAAGCCCGAGATATGAACCGCTGTCAGAGTCTTGGAGCCAAGGAACCTAGGGAAGGCTATGGAGTTAGCCCAGTTGGTGGAGGATTAGAAGAAATCTGAAAGAGGATATTTGGGAACTATTCGGGAGGGTCGCACAGGATGACGACTACCATCTTTCCTTAAAAGGTGGGATCCTCAGGGAGTCTGAAGGATGCACCAAAGGAGAGAACTAAAGGAGGGGGAAATGGGGGACAGTTCAAATGGCTGGCTGAGAAGGAGATGCAGGAGAAGAGGGCAAAGGGGTTATGTTTTTGATGTGATAGTACATGCCTGGACACCAGTGCAAGGATTGAACTCTTCAGGTTCTCATCATTTGCGAAGATGAGGAAGACGAGGAGGGAGGTGGGAGTGGGTCAGATGGAGAGGAGAAGCAGCATCTGGATGTGGCAGAAGTTTCTTTAAACTCAGTAGTGTGACTCACTCTGAGTCACACTATGAAGGTAAAAGGAGAGATAGATGACCGCGAAGTGTTCGTACTGATCGATAGTGGTGCAACCTACAATTTCCTCGTTAATATCTGATCGATAGTGGTACAGCTCGGTATAACTGCATCCTATCAGGGGTAGAGCTGCAACCTATAATTGTTTCTTGGAGGACAACTTTTTAGGATATTAACATCAAAATCAGGGGTAGAGCTGCAACCTATAATTTTTTAGGATATAACAGATTTTCCCACTAAAACCCTCCAACAATCAAACTTAGCTTTTCCTCTAAGATCTCATTAAATTATCTAATGGCTCTGCATCCAATTAGACCTCAGAGCAAATACCACGAAACTTCCATTTGCTTCCCTCTGATCATAGTCTCCAAAAATCATAAATATATTAAATAATTAGTGTACTTAGTTCTATGAAAAATAGAAATAGAAAAATAAAAGCAAACACAACATGAAATAAAAAAACACCAAGCATACCAGTAGCCGACATATTTTAGGTCTAGGAAAAAGTTTTCAATAGAATCCCACCATGGATAAACTTTAAAATTTACTATTTATCCAATAGATCTCATTAAACAAACAAACGATCTGCATAAAAATCAAAATCAGGGGTAGAGTGATGTCCAACTTGTTCTCCAAGAAAAAATTAAAGAAAACAACCGAGAGACCTCTTTTCGGCTCCCACAATAATAGTTTCCATCAACCTAAATCAATGAAACAAAGTAAATAAGTCATAAAAGATAGCAAAACCTTATGGTAGCCGAACTTTTATGCGTCTCCTCATTCGATGTCTTTGCATCATTCCCTTTGGTTGCAGATCGAAGTGGATATCGAAGTAATGACCCTCCTGTGATCCCCTATAATCCATATAACAATAGCAAAAAAAAATTAAGAAAAATAATAAGGAAGAAAATTGAGAAAAATGAAGAACAGAAAATTACCAACTGACTTCGTGGAATGATCGATTGTGGCATCCATCTCAATCTGAGCGACGGTGAAGGCTATTGTGGTAACTGGTAAGTGCTCATTTTGTTCGAATGGAAGGGCATAAAAAGGAAAAAGGAAGAGCGAGAAAGGCAGGAGAACCCACTTTTTGATTTGACTTGGGGTTCCGGCGCGAAAAGTTAGGGTAGACTTTTAATTTTTTATTTTGTATTATTAATTTTTTTCTTTTTTTTTGGGAAATTTAAGATCAAATCATGTATCATTGATAAATGAAAAGTTATAAGTGAGTAAAAATAAAACTATAGTCCTGGCACTCAACAACAAAAAGAGTAGCCAATGACTCAAAAATTACAAAGCCAAAAAGAAACTGAAATGAAGATCAAAACTTGAAGGACTCAGGCGGCTTCAATGTGAAAAAACTCTTGTAGGGTCAAGAACTCGAAGGGACTACACCAGAGCCTTGCCCCTGGTTGCCAAAGTGATCGTCCTGGTTGCCAAAGTGACCGTCCAAGGGGCTGCCGCATAGGCAGCAATCATCATCGTCCTTTCAAAATAAAACATAGGCAATATTTGGCAAATAGCAACCGAGAAAATGGTGAAGCAATTAGTTAACATTCCCGGTGCGCTTCAACTTTACAGTTTTCCTCATAACAACTTGTTTAATCTTAGCAGTAATCGTGGCTTGGCAATCAAAAATACCTCCAAATAATCTATTGTTTCTAGCCCTCCATATAAAGTACACGGTAGCAAAGCTAGCAAGAATGTAGTAACATATCTGAATACCAGAGAGCCCTTTGTCCATAATACTTGATGCAGGTTGGGTCTCATAAGGAGATTTTCTAGCTAGGGAAGGAGATTCTTGATAATGTTAAAGGTAAAGTTATATTCAAAGAAAATGTGGGATGTAGTTTCAGATTCCTCTAGACAAAAGCAACATTTAGTTCCACTTGCAATCCCACGAGTAGCTAAAACTTCCGCAGTTTTGAGACCCCCTTTGAAAGCCATCCAAGCAAAGCTCTAGAATCTTAAAGCAGTTTTTTTATGCCAGACAAGCTTGTGCAAAGAAACTTTGTCAAGAGAGGTGTATAAAAATTCCTGGAAAGTGTGAAATTTGGGGTTCTAGGCATCCAACCAAAGGTGGTTTTCCAAGGAATTGTTAATATGTATGGTACGAATGACAGAAGAAGTAGAAACATCAAAACTGTTAGGTAATGTCCAATTGATATCATTGATAACCATAGAAACTTTCCAATTAGACATATAGGTAAAGTCCTGCAGCTTCTGCCTTTCATTCAATAAATCTACCACAGATTTTCCATTGAACCAAGGGTCCCATAAGAAGGATAAATTGTTACTATAGTGGACAAACAAAGTAAGGCAATGTTTAATAGAAACAACCTTGTTGCAAAGGTAGCTCCAATAGGTGGAGCTTTTAATTGGCAACAAGTTCCATAAAGAATAATATTTTACTCTCCACCAGTCAAAAAGAAGGCTGCTTTTATTTAAAAATCTCCTGATCATCGAGCAGGCAAAGTTGTGCTAAAGGCAGTCAATGGATGGGATACCCAGTCCACCATTTTTTTTGGGAATGCAAGTGTTTTTCCAGGAGATGGTGTGGATTTTCCTCATATAAGTATCACCAAAATACAGGAATCTAGAGCACAAAATGTTAATGAGTTTGCAACATCCTTTAGGCAAGATAGAACCTCTATTCCAATAAGTCAACGTGTTGCTTATGGTGAATTTGATAAATTGAATCCTACCAACAAAGGATAGAATTTTCGTCTTCCAACCAACAAGAGAAGAAGTGACTTTTTGGATCAGAGGTTGGAAATCATTGGCTTTATAAAGTTTTTTTTTGCATGCTCTGCTAGGGTTTATTTGTCTCCCTAGGTTTTTGGCTTACTCCTTCCCGCCCGCCCGCCCGCCCCCCCCCCCCCCCCCCCCCCCCCCCCCCCCTCTCTTCATCCTACCACCTGTCTACACCGCTCATGTTGTCTCTCTGTTGGGTTGAAAAATTCTTCTAACCACAACCCCTCAAGTTTCAACGGAGTTTTCTAATTCCCTAGCTTTTGTCCCCACACAAAAAGCCCAATTTACCGGTGATCAATTCCTTGCTGGAGCCCCTGAATGGTAACTCTCTCTTGTTGGATATTCAGTTAGCAAAAGACCGTTTTACGAGGCTTTGCTATCTGTTATCAAAAGGACATGGCAACTCAAAGGAGCTTTCTCTCTTCTAACAATGGATGATGGTTTCTTCCTCCTAAAATTTACAGTTATTGAAGATTATGAGCTTTCCTAGACAGGAGGCCCCTAGTTTTTCTTCAAAAACCCCTTCATCTTTCAAAAGTGGTGTCTGAATTTTGTCTCCAAGTGTGAAGAGTTCCCGTCGATTCTCCTTTGGATCAAAATTATGAAATGTCCCCTCTCCTGCTGGACACCGGAAGGTATCTCTAAACTTGCTAGTTCTGTTGGAATCCCTCTAGCTGTCGATGCTCTCACTGCCGCCAAAACTCATTTAACATTTTCTAGAGTTTGTGTGCAAATCACTAGCACCTCCACTCTCCCGGATGAAATTTTCTACTCTATTGATGGTAAAACTTCCCTGCTTAGAATCCAATATGATTGGAAACCGGAACATTGTTCTCAGTGCGGCTCCATCATGCACCCCCTTCTCTATGTCCTAAAGACCCCATTCTTCCCTCTAACACAACTTCCAGACCTCTAGGTAGAAGCACCAGTCGCAAGCCACAGTTCACAACTCCCCTCCCCCCCCCCCTCCGTCTAACCATCCCCAAACAACCGCCACCTCCCAAATTGGGCACCACCTCATCTAATCTCCATTACTTCCCAACCCTCCTCTGGGTCCTCTAATACCGAATCTAAATTTCCATTCAGGTGAAATAACTGAGCCTCCTCTCCCTACCTCCCCTCCTAAAAACCCTTCCAAAATAAAAATCAAAAATCAATTTGAAGCCCTTTCAGAAAAAGGGAATCTATAACAACTTATCACTACAACCCAAATCACAAATAACTCACCAAACCTTTCAAATCCTAATCAAAACATTCCACCACAAACATCACCCCGTAGTCACCAACCCACCATTCCCACTCTCACATATTAGTCCTCCTCCACCTCTATATCAGACACAACAAAAACCTAATAAATCTCTCAACAAAATCAAAAGCAAACTAGAGGCAAGCAACCTAAAAAGGCCTCTACCCCAACCCATAAATGTCAATGACCTTACCCAATATTGTAGCCTGGAATATCTGTGGGTTTTATAACCCTGACAAAGTCTTATGCTGCAAATTATTAACCCAAAAACACAACCTTGACATCCTCTTCATCCTTGAAGCTAAAATTTCCCTTATTAACCTCTCAAATCAATGATTTCTTGCCAGCCACAAAGTGTTCCCTATGGAAGCCTCTTGCCACAATTTCCAGCACTATAATTTAGGGCGTATCTGGATTAAATAGAATGTAAACGCTATTAATTTCATCCCTGAGATCACCATTAACCAACTCATCCATGGTACCATTATTATTGCCTTTTCCCCCATCTATGCTATTACCACGGTTTATCCTAGTAATTCTCATTTGGAAAGGTAGTTCCTATGGGACAACATCCAGAAAATTTCTGAAACTATTACTCTTCCCTGGGCTATCATTGGAGACTTTAACTGTTGTTGTTCCCCAAATGAAGAAGCTGGTGGTATTGTGCTAAAAAACAACAAGCTTGGTGACTTTAATAGAATGATTTTCAGCTCGGGTTTGCATGATCTCTCTTCTGTCGGGCACTATTTCACTTGACAGAGTTCTTATTAATGATGCTTGGTTGTTTACTTACCCGAACTCTTACTACATTGTTGGAGACCCAAATTTCTCAGACCACTCTCCCCTTACTCTAGTTAATAATCAAGATGTTATGAAAGGCCACCGTTTTATGTATAACAACTATTCTTTGAATCAGTTGGAATTCTGGGACTGCCTACTCCAAGCTTTCTCCCAACCTAATACCAGTAGTCCCCTTTTCTCTTTCTACAATAAGCTTAAGAGCCTCAAAAACCTCATCAAGCATAAACATTGGCCTAATTTTACAGCTATCTAGGATGAGATTGACACTCTTAGATGTTTGCAAAACCAAATCATCTCTCAAATCCAGAGAAAACCTCTTGATAATTCTCTGAACAATTATCTCAACAACATTAACATTAACCTTTCTTATTACCATGCTACTCTTACCAGTTGGATGTCTCAAAGTGCTAAGGTTAGTTGGCTCACTCTTGGTGAAGTTGACTTAAAATTCTTATACTAAAAAATCAACATCTCCACAAAGCACAACCGGATCAAAGAAATATTCACTAATCAAGGACCTGTCACCACCCATCAAGACATCTCCAAGGTTTTCATTAACCATTACTCCAAGCTCTTCAATACCCACAACCCTCCTTCTACTAATCTCAACTTTTAGCATATTCCCCCCAAGAATCTGATTCCTCCACACCTTCTGCCCTTGCTCACAGCTCCGGTCAATATTGATGAGATCAAAACTATTATTTTTACTGGCAAAGCTAACTCTGTACCTGGTACTGATGGCTTCCCTTTTGAGTTCTACAAAACCTCTTGGAATGTCATCAAACATCAACTTTGTAAGGCTATTATTTCCATTTTCACCATTGGTTTTATGCCTAAGCAAGTGAAAGCAGCTACTATTACTTTAATTCCAAAGCAACCTCAGGCCAACAATGTTAAATACTTTAGACCTATTTATTTATGCAATGTCATTTATAAAGTCATAGCTAAGATCATTGCCAATAGGATGAAAGAGGTGATGTCCTTCATTTTCCATCCAAGTCAAGGAGGATTCATTAAGAATAAGATTATCTCTGATAACATTCTCCTTGCTGCAGAACTATTAGGGAATTTCAATCACAATGCTAAAGATAAGTTTTGTTGTGCCAAATCCGATATAAGAAAAGCATTTGACACTGTTTCCAGGGATTTCTTTCTCCACGTGCAGACAGTTAAAGGCTTCTCAGATGTTTTTTATATCGTGGATTAAAGCGTATATTATAGATGTCCATTTCTCTATAAGCATCAATAGTGCCCTTGAAGGCTATTTCAACTCTACTTTAGGGCTCAGGCAAGGGAGCCCACTGTGCCCTTACCTTTTTACTTTAATTATGGATGGTATTTCTACTTCTTTGGATCAGACCACCTCCAACTCCAATTTTATTAGTATGAGCATTGGTGATTGTTACATTACCCACCTTATGTTTGCTAATGATCTCCGGGTATTTAGGAAAGCCACCTCCACAAACGCACAAACCCTCAACTCTATCTTGGCAAATTTTGCTACTATTTTTGGTTTACATGTCAATCCTCATAAAAGTAGCATTCTAATATCTAAAGATGCTCCTCAAGCTACTTAAATTTGTACATTCCTCCAAATCAACAAATCCCTTGCTCCCATCAAATATCTTGTAATACCAATTTTCCCTTATTAAAATTTAAGGCATCGCTATAATCTGAGATGGCAGGCGCGCCATATAGATGAGCACATGATGCAAAATGTTGCAATAAAGCAGTCAGTGACTGTTTTTTATAAGAAAAATTAAGACCCTAAATATTAAAACTGGTTCTCATATCAATAATAATAGCAAAGTAAGTTGTCATATGAGAGAGAGAGAGAGAGAGAGAGAGA